>SSNS01000061.1:1243340-1336883 GCA_006937985.1 Aphyosemion australe
TACAACACACTGCTTTGATCTAGAAACCCATCCTATTTAATGCTAGCAGAATCCTCCCCTGTGCATAGGGAATATCTAACTGTGATACATGTGACATGGAACATATGGCGATCTGACAGAAGGGGCAAAGCTGCCACTCTGCTGCATATTTTTATAACTAGGTGCCCTTATTATTTAAACATAAAATACCAACCTGATTAGACAGAGTCTGAATTATATTTTTAAAAGTGAGCTGGTTACCAGAATGTTAGCTACACTGAAATCATAAGAGCCAACGAAATAATCCTAGGCATTTTAGGCACCGCTTACTTTAAATTCATCAACAGCACCACCACTGCCCCCTAAAACAAAATAAAACAAGTGCCGTAGATATTTAGCAGCAGACAAGGAGCATATGAATGTTTATACACCCGTGACTGAGCCAGGATCCTCTGGAGGTTTCTTCCTGTTAAAAGGGAGTTTTCCTTCCCACTGTCGCTAAATGCTTGCTTAGTATGAGGATTGTACCAACACAATGACACTAGTCAGTGTCTTGATGCAATCTGCTGGGTCCCTTATATAGGAAACTTTTTTACTGATTGGCTTATGAACTGAACTGTATTGAAATGTTTACTTTGTGAAGTGCCTTGAGACGACTCTTGTCGTGATTTGGCGCTATATAAATAAACTGAATTGAATTGAATTGAATTGACTGAAGGAGTACAAAGATATGCAGCAAACTTTTATTCATGGATGGAAATTCAACACTATTAAAGTGACACTAGTCAGTTTTGGCTTGTTTTTAGCACCCCCTAGTGTTCGTTGGCGAAACCGAAAGTAAAACTTATCTCTCCTCGCTGCATGTTCGTCTTTTTAACACCTTAATCTAACTGCTGAAATGTCTCCTCAGCCTTCTATAGTTTCTACGGGAGTTATTCGTCACTAAATTAAACAAATCAGCTGTGTTCATGATCTAAAACATGCAGGAAACATGCTGGAACCAGACTGCAGATCCAGGTAGGTCAAGCTGAATCTTTCTAAGTCCCAACAGACCGGACCGGCAACTGTGAAGTTGCAAGTGGAATATTCTGGCCACAGGGGGCGACAGGGGCTGGGTGGCCTTTCATTAACCATGTAAACGGTCATTTTAGCACAAACTGGCTCAAGAAAATGATTTAAAAATATGAAAAATTTGCAAAGTGTCCCTTTAAAACTGTCCCTATTTACAAGTGATTCAATCTTTGTAGGCAATGTCGTTTAAGATTTTATGTGAGATTGTTTGTTACGTTACTTTTAAAGGTGTGGTTCACTCGTTTAATCAATACATTTGCAGTGGGCTCTAGTAGGAATGAATGCCTTGTAAGGCCAGGAATATTCTTGCTTTTTAACCTCAAAGTTGACGCAGGCAGCAGACTGAATCTTGTTCACATACTTGCTGCTATACTGCATGTAGTACTGAAATATTCCACTAGAGGGCACAGTAGAGAACTCAGAAGAAAAAGAAACAATCTTTTATACAGCGCTTCTCAAGATAAAACGTCATGAGGCGCTTCAGACCGGCTAGAGTCCCAGGTTTGTAGGGTACAACCAAAACAAACATGGCGTCAATAGAAGAGATCAGTTTTGAGATCCCGACAGAAAAAAAGTCAGAACCGGTATCACTGATGGTATGAAAGATCTCTAAACCAAAGACAGTGTGACAACGGCTAGCAAGTTTTGCTCATTTTGTCAACTCCCCCTACTGGTTACTTAATATTGCGGCTTGCAAATGTGTCGCATTAATTTCAGAGGACGCACAGAAACAATGCTTCAAACAGATGCAAATTACGCGAGGCAGCCATGATAAACATGCGCACACGTAATTAAAAGCAAGTATATTCCACTCCTAAGTCGTACTGTGGGGAAAAAAAACATCGGTGCACCATTTTCAGAAACTAGAAGTGAGCCACATCACAGCTGAGCTTTAGACGGAAGGATTTGGAGTCGTATTTCCTGATATTTGGACATCTCGCCTCTGATTGGATATCAGCAACGCGACTCTACCACTTACTTGGAACATTGATGTTTTATCTCCACAAATAACACAAGCCTGGAGGAGTTCTCCTGTGTGGTGGAGTTGCTAATGCTAACGGTTAGCCTCTACTAGCTTATAGTGCTGTTTCCTGGACGCTAAACCAACAACAGCCTTCCTCGTCGTGAGTCAAGATGGGTGAGTCCATGAATGTTCAGTGACAGTGTGACGTAGATCTGTCAGGATTTTCCAATCCTAGAGTTTCACCGTCTATTTTCTATCAGAAGCTAATGCAGGAGGTAGGTGTAGGAGACTATTTTCATGTTCAGCCTGCATGAAACACTCAGAGTGACTGATTATTATCAGAAATAGGATTTAAAAATATGTTGTTCAGTGTTCCACACCTTTAAGGTTTGAGTAATAAGGTTTCAACTCTATTATTTATTACAACATAAGATGATTGAGGCTTATGATGATAGTGGGAAACTTGCTTTCATTCTTTGAAAATTTCATTTTTATTCCAACCAAACAATTAAATGAAGAAAACAAAAAGGGATGAAGTTTAAATTTAAAGTGAATTTTAAACCATTTTGATAACCATTCTGCTTCCTTATGACTAACACGGCACTGACTGATGAACCTGTTCCAAAAAGCTGCATGAGGAAAGAAGTTCTTTGTGATTTTGCACATTGGCACAATGCTACCATTGATGCAACAGCCATTCAATTATTTATTTATTGGGAAAGTTGCAATGAACCACTCTACTAATACACAACATGCACTAATAGATTTTTTTTTATTCTGATGACCTAAAGGAGCCTAGGGCAGAATTTAAAAGTGCTGATATTGATTTTTTATCGTTTTAGGCCGTGGCTCCGAGAGTGTAAAACGATAGGACGCCAATTACACAACAGCAAGACCAACCTGCCAGTTAACAAGTTGTCCCTTTCAAAGGGAATACTGTTGTGTCTTATAACAAAATTTTCATGGAAGCAAAAGACCCTATGGTGATCAAAGCAGGCAGTAAGTCTACTAAACACACACACAGAGTTGGTGAGTGGAATCCCTCCTGACCTAATAGATGTACAAACCCACAAAGACCTCCTTTTTCCAGCATTACTCACTCAGTCATCTTTGATTCTGAATCACACACAGCTCCTCGCCAATTATTTATATGATTTACAACAGTGAGTTTAGTGAATATATGAGAGCGTCTGTTTAATTAAGCCTCAGTGGATAAACAAATATGTTGAAAGAAGCCGAAGCTGCTCGAACACCTTGGAGTCTCTCTGTCAGATGCTGTACCTGCCGTAGAGCTCCTTCTGGTTAATGTGTTCCCTTTTTACAATCCAGACTTCATGGACGGATGGCTGCACATGACCAAACTGATCCATTAGTGTGAACTCTGTACGGGAGCGCTGCAGGGCTTGTCTGCAGCAGTCTTTGAACACATCTTTGATCAGAAAAGCCCTTTTCCCCTCAGAAAGGAGGCTTGTTAGGGTGGCATTTCACATACGCGTTTTAGCCTCGATTTTAACATTTCTGGTGGAGCTTTAGAGCAGTGTCACATGACAACAACAGATCCCATCTTTTCAGAAACTTTTCTTTTTGTGGTGTTTAATCTTATTGCTCTTTAGTTTCAGATTGTATTAAACAGGCTGCGGAAGGGCAAGGTTCACAGTGCTAGTGCTTGTTTGCAAAGAAGAAGTGGATATTTGCAGGATTTGTTTAATGAGCCTGATGCTAGTGAGGCAGAACGCGTACTGCAAATACACACCAGTGCATGCAGACACACATCACTGCAAAGCTCCATGGAACTGAAACTAGAACGCTCAGCAACTGAACAGACATGCAGCACACACGGTGGGTCTTGTTCTTCCATGTTTACCTCCCAGAACGCACTAAAATATATATAAAGACCATGGCAGCATATTTAAGATACGTTATGAGTACAAAGAAATATATAAAAGTTTCCCAACTTGTGTGATTTTCAAGAGTTCAGAGATCTAATTAACATCTCTACATATTTCTATTGCAGAGGAGAAGAAATGAATATGAAGTGACCAATTACTGTGGCAACCACTGTGAAACTAACACACTTTTCATCACAACACAGCGGGAGACCCAAATCTGTCAAAGCTTGATGAGGCAAAGTGCAGCGGAATATTTTGGGGGCTATTTAGAGATTAAACATAGTGATACGCCGGCTATGTTGCATGAACATCTTTTTAGTTTAACTTTTGTTCAGACGCAAACATCAAACTACATGACATGTAAATATTCTTCCTAAAACTACTCATCTGGTCTGTAGTTTCTTTTATTTAACGAGCCTTTGGTTCAAAGTTGTGTGTTTCCTCTCTTTCTTCTCTGCAGTGTTACTTTATTTTTAGAACAAATATTCAGGCCAGTCATTTTGAGTATTCACACACATTCTTTTTGCATGTAGCTGGATATTTATCCACACACTCTGGCCTGTTATTAGGTTTTCCTTGTGCGCTCAGGCACTTCCTGTTGTTGCACTGCCCTTAATCCATGTTAATGTGCCATATCAATCACCCTAAAAACTCGTGAGCATCAGGAGTGAAGAGCAGGTTAGAGACGAGAGTCCCACTTCACACAGGGAGAAGAATGAGCGTTAACTAAGTGTGGGTCTGGTGTTGGGCTTGTGTCCAAATGCTGATTAGCCCTGCACCTAATTAACGCTCCCTTTGACTGTCATCATAATAAATTGGACTTCATTCACTTCAGATGATATTAGAGCTTCACTCAGAAGCCCAGGCAGCGCTTCAAAACAATATGAGGCTATGTTGGGATATTCAGAGCGGAGATTTAATGATTATTATTGGCACAGAGGGGATGAGTTATGCACAGCACAGATGATTAAGAGAGGCAGATGTAGCTGAGTAATTACAGTTTGGACATAAAATCACCAGAATGGATGACATGCTAAATAATATCAAAATATGCAAAGATAGTGTCCTAAATAACTATATATTCATGAAGTGAAGGCAACAGCAGAGTTTTAATGGTATACAGTGATGCATATACTTACAAAAGCCCATTTAGATGTTTCCAGAACTCTTTAAAAGCACTTAGTGGCAACATTAGCTGCTCACAAGTGTATGTTGCCATTAACCAGCCTGCTCTCTGATGCTTTCAGTTGTCACTTCCATGCAAAGTTAGTGTTAAAGTTCTTTTCTGCAGTTCTGGCAGGACAATTATCATCCTCTATGGCATATCCTGATGATCCAACTTCTAAAAGCAGAGCAAGAACAGATTGAAATGCTTAGATTTCTTTTTTTCTCTTTGATCCAGATGGAAATCCAGATCATAAAATGCTGGATGTGAAGCAGATTATGAGACGGGTGGAGCCGTGAGTATGTCAGGAACTTATTATTTTGCCTGAAGCAAGAATGGAACCGTCCCAATCTGCAACAGTTTCCCAGTCCAGGCCTGTTTCATTGGTCAGTGCAGTATGTCAGAGACTCAGATTCCAATTGTTTTTGTTGACTCGTTTTAAAAAGGTCCTTCACTCATATTTTTAATACATTTGCAGTGGTCTCTAGTAGGAATGAAAGTCTTGTAAGTCGTACTCTGGGGAAAAAAAGCTCAGATGCACCTGTTTCAGCATGGAGAAGTCAGCTGGAGGAGAAAGTAGCTTCAGACGACAGGATTTGGAATCTTATTTCCTGATATTTGGACATCTCTCCTCTGATTGGCTAACAGCAACACGACTCTACCACTGACTCTGTTTGCGCTGCAATGTTGATGTTTTATTTCCACAAATAACACAAGCCTGGAGGTGTTCTGCTGTGTGGTGGAGTTGCTAATGCTAACAGTTAGCTTCTACTAGTTGAGACGTTCTCTGCTGTTTCCTGGATGCTAAACCAACAACAGCCTTCCCCGTCGCGAGCCAAGATGGGTGAGTCCACGCAAAAGCTTGACGTAGAGCAGTCAGGCTTTTCTAATCCTAAAGTTTCACCGTCTCAGAAACTAATACAGAAAATAGGTGTAGAACACAATGTTCACGTTCAGCACATTAAACTCAGAGTGATCGGTCATTTTCAAAAATAATAAGTACAAAATGGTTTCTGGAGGAGCAGAAGGAGGACTAAAGGAGACCAACAACCAATGAAACAGGAAGTGGCACGTTTATGATCTCTGAGTTTATTAAAGCAGGCCCGAGCTGCCTTCACAATCTCTAGCTTCAGCTGAGTTCATAAACACTGTTGGAAACATCATTTACTAATGGATTCTGATCAAGCACAACTTCCAGTACAATACCAACAAAAAAAAAAACACCTAAAGATCAATAAGGTGCGTTCACAAGCAACAGCTGTTGATTAAACAGTATTTATAAAACTAGGTGATTATATTAAGACATCTATTTGCAGGAATAACAAGACAAACCTTGTCGTATGTGTGAATAAACTGTGATCATATAGCTACAGGAACTCACACAAATAGATTTAATATGTGTGGAACGTAGTCTAAAGGTCTGTTCTGATACATTAAAGAAAAAATATCAAGTATGGGATTGAGACTTGGCAGCTAGTGAATATTTAATGACTCTGATCAGTATAGAGGACAAGAAAAAAATCATGATTTGGACATCCCTAATGCATAATGTATGTTCTCCAAATCAATCAGAACCCAAAAGAGAAGTTGGATTAGAACTCTGTCTTTATGTTAGGAACAAGCTGCAAAATTCTCTTTAATTTGATGGCAGACCAAGAAAATAACCAAATTCCAGCTGTAATTTTATAAACAGTACAATAATGTCTCATAATTGTGTGAATGAAAACAAAAATTTGCATGTCGGACAAGTTTATATTCAGTCAACCATTGAGTTAAATCTTGTACATAAACATGTCTCCTGTGTTTTTTAATGATTCAAGAGGAACAGCAGGTTAAAAGCTGATCTGAATGCAGAAGTCGACGTAAATGTGACTGATGAATGAACAGAAGTTTTTCTTTGGTTCATGTGACGCTGAATAAATTTTCCAGATCAAATATTCTAAATAAAGCCCGGAGGCTGCAGCAACAGCATGTTTTGGTCTGGCGAATTGATGTCGCCTGGGAAACAACTACGTCACAGAGGACATGGGGAAAAATGTACCTCTTTATAATTAGCACACAGAGTATAATGCAGGAAATTAATAAAGTCCATCTTTAAAAGAGGAGGAAAAAGCACAGCATGGATACCACAGAGAAACGCTGGGCTGACTTTGAACTGTTTAGCAGCATAATGAGCTGATCTATTGTGCAGAGCTGCTGCAACGCTACATGGGTGGTCGTTTTTATGTTTTTGACTTGGTGATAGTTCATCAGCTTAACACAAGAAGAAGACAAAATGTAATCAAACTTACAGCCGCTGCAGGCACGATCTGTCGCTACCTGCTAGCTGACATCTTGATGGAAACCCTTTTGCTTCCTAAATTAACTCAGTGTCTCGACCCTTAATCCTCATTCATTTGGATCTAAAAGGCAGATCTGAAAATCTTTGAATTATTCTCTTCCAGCCAGCGCAGAAGCCGTAGAAATGACCACCATACCAAACATCAGCAACTGGGAGTTTTGTATAATAATGTACTTCCAGACCAAATGAGGATTTAACACCAGGCGATTCCTTCATCTGTATTTTTCTTTTTTCTTCTTGCATAGCGATAAATATGCATGCAGATTGAGAGAAGGAGCTAATGAGACAGCTACTTGAATTCATTATACAATCAAGGTCTCAGAGTCGGCTGGGGGATGTGGATTCTTGGAACCTCATCTGAAACGATGAAGACAGTTCTTATTTCCATGTGATGCATTTGAATCTAGCTCACTCTGTGCTGCATGCACCGTTACAAAAAACTAGATGAATGAATTCATCAGTGATGGGTTGCACTCAAACTATTTGTTTAATTGATCTGATATTTCACAGTGAAACAATGCAGAAATTCTACACTATAAAACAAAGCCCAGAAAAAAATATCATGTTATTAAGTGCACAGTTATTTCTGATGCTGATTTTGATTGGAAAATTAAAAACACAAGTTAAGCACCCGAAAGAGGTCATTATGGATTAATTCTAGTACACAACATGTGTTTGGATTTGGTCATTTTTTCTGTTTTAAATAGTTTTAGTTTAGCTTATTTTACATCTTCCCGATCAGAAGCATTTGCCAGTGTTTATGTACCTAAAAAAGTACCAAAAGTACAAATTGACGTGAGTTTGTTGTGTCATTGTTTGCATGGATCCATGGGTTTTAGGGATGTAAGAAAATATGGATATACTGAAATATCTTGATTTTTCTTGTTCTGATACTGAATCAATATTTAAAGCAATGTATTATTTTCTATTGAGAATTTACATGCAAACATTTATTGTATTTCTTTTGTATGGTGCAATTAAAACTCCAAATTCTAGGTGGCAGCCATAGACATGAATACGTAGACGCCCCATTGGGTGCTGGAGAGCATAGCAGCATCACCGCCATATTGGATGGGTCTCCTCACTCTCCAAAGTCAACTCAGAGTGAGCAACTATGCCTGTTTTCCTACAGCCTACGGTTGCAACAACCAGCGTACTATTGAAAACAGATCGCGTGGGATTACTATTGTTCCAGAAAGGTCCCACATGATCTGTTTTCAATAGTCCGCTGGTTGTTGCAACCGTAGACTGTAGGAAAACAGGCATAGTTGCTCAATCTGCATTGACTCCAGTTGGGTTTGGAGAATGAGGGAACCATCCAATATGGCGACGATGCTGTTATGCTCTCCAGCGCCCAATGGAGCGTCTACATATATTCATGTCTATGGATGGAACAAGATCTCGTGAAAACACTGGATGTGTCTTGGAAGCTTGAGTTTTCCAAATAAATTCAGTCTTAAAAATCGCAAATATGCTCTGGCTCTTAGTACGGTATTGTGATAAATATGGTATCGCCAGATTCTTGACAACAAACACCCTTTCCAGGGTTCATCTCTGATTTCTTCTGGAACATCTTCCTGTCAGCAAGAGGAAACATCATTTCCTTTTTTTAAACTTGCAGCAGGACATTGAATACAATGAGGATTGATAAGCTTTAAGTCATGAATCAATTAGACGAGTACAAAAAGGATTATCTCCAACCTTATTCCTGATTTCTGTCTATTGTCCTGTAGAAAGTCTGACGTATGATCCAAAGTGGTTTCTACAGCTCGATCGCTTCCAAAGCCACGGAAATCCTCCCGGCGCTTGCTCCAAAGTGTTTCAGCAGCTGCAGTTCCATGAAGGTTCTGAGCTGTCTGCCGGCAGCGGAGGCCTCATCTGTCATCATGCTAGAGCTTTAACACTCTGCTTGCTGTGGTGCTGGGACTGTGAACACTGAAGCTGGAGACACATATCCTGTGGACTTTTAGGTATCTGATGCAGACAGGCACATCGGTATGTTCCAGACACAAGCCAGAGTTGTTTGTTTGAATTTGCTTTAACACCACTCTCTGGGCCCATTTGATTCCTCTTGGAACTGTTCCCCGTCATCATCTGCTGACCCCAGACTCGAAATAGCTTCTACCCAAACACAAACAGTCGACGGGAATTTCAAAAATGACAGAGAAACTCTAAACACGAGAGAGTAATGGACAACAAAACTCCTTAAACATATTCGTCTTTCCCTTTACATGTTCTCCTTTTGGACAAACCACTGGAGCAGAGAAGGAGCGCTTTACTAAAGACTGTCCTTTTGAAATGAAATAAACTGCTTTGCATGTGATCACGTAGGTCCAGCTCTGTGTTTTTTTAAAAAGCACAAAATTTATAAAGACCTACTTCAGGATTTTTGGGGCTTAAGTGTACGGTTTCACACTGCCCTTCAGAAAAATCTGTTACAAAGAATCCTCAGTGATGAAACTTGCTAAAAGACATGACATAAACAGAGTTGCTGGACAGAAATGATAGACGTTAAAGATTTGCAAAAGAGAGGAAAGTCTTTTTCAAATGCTTCTGGTAAGATAGCCCAGACACTTACTGCTGAACAAAAGCAGGAACGAAAGCTTTCAGAGCAATAAACTGCAGGGAGATTTTTATCTCTAGGCTAGAGTGTGATCGATGTATGAAATATTAAACCACGGGCTATGTGGAATCCATTAGGAACAGTATGTCACTGAAGTGGATTGCTCCTTTACAAGTGTTATGTTGCCTATGTCATCCAACACTCTTGTAAATCCCCAAAAATCGATACAAAACTCCTAATCGGCAGTGACTTTTAGAAGTCATCTGGATCCAACGAGACGTGGTGTACCCTCAGATGACCTCTGTGTGGTTTCAAGCTGCAGATCATGTGAATTAGCCCTAAAATAGCCACCACAGATGCAGAGTGGATGAAGATCTCTCAGACACCTCAAAGACTTGAGGGGGTTCATGAAGGGCAGCGGTCAAAGTTACAGAAATATCTCCAAAGTGAACGGATAACACTCCACACTCCTCATCCAAGTGCTAATGGTGTTCTGGCAGCCGCTCTAAACAGGCTGATAAAAACGTTTTAAAGGAACTGTTTGAGTTCTGTTCCAGCAATTATTACTGGAAGTGTTGCTTGATCGGCCATCGGAGTGGGATCACACTTCGTTAATTAGCCTGTCCTGGTTTTGACCCAAAGCGGTCAGTTTGTTGGGTCCGCTGTCAATAAGTACTTCCTCTTGTGTCCTGAAACGCTCCCAGAATGTTGGTGAGTTCAACGCCGAGCTCTAATACCATAACCAGCAGCAGCCTCCCTTCTCTAGAAGACATTTATACCAGCAGATGCAGAATTTGAGCAGAAATATAGCAAAAGATTTCACAACAGGGCCGCATATGGACTATTCGCCCTGCTCCCTTAAACTGAGTCTGAGGAACAGCTTCTTCCTTTAGACTTTGAGGTTTTGATTTTAAATGTTCATTCATGTGTTTAGGTTATTTATTCATTAAACACATTTTATTCTCTAATGTCTCTAGCGTGACATTAAATTAATCTGGAGGAATGTGCTCCAAAAGCTCAAAGGTCTCAAAAGTCCTGCACAACTGATTTGGGATTTTACAATGATGCATTTTTGACTTTCAAATAGAATTGAAAGTGGAGTAACCTGCTGTTATTTGCTGATAATATGGATGCAATTTTTGCACCTATTTAAACTATAAGTCATTATGGGAGAGAGGGATTATAGTGAGTCATTTTATTACACGCTGAATCAAAAAATTACAGTCATTTGAGCCCATAATGACTCACGGATTAAAGGAAGGCTTTATATAACACAGAATATGTGTGTGCTGTATATGAGGAGAGTGGTGGAAAGTGCAGAAGAAACAGAAATCTAATACACACACACACACACACACACACACACACACACGTATACATGTTAATCCCAATTCTTCTGTGTAAAGACTTTCTCAGTTTTATTCAGACTTAAAGGTGTTGAACACTCATTTAATCAATAATTTGCACTGGTCTCCAGTAGAAATGAATGCCAGGAACTAGAAGTAACAGACATATATACGTAGATGCCCCGTGGACTGGTGCTGCCTACTGGAGCTGCCCTGCCGTAGTGGCCAGCCGCCATCTTAAATGGGTCTCCATTTACTCCCAGTGCATTCATTTCTACTGAGGAAGGTGTTCACCCAACTAAAAACACATTTTATCAAGCTTTTTCACAAAACAAGACACATGGAATGGCATTATAATTAAAATATAAATATAATTAAACAAAATAAATGAAAATATAAAATCCCATCAGGTAGGCTAGAAAAGTCAATAGTACTGTAATTCCACGTGATCTGTTTTCAATAGTACGCCTGTTGTTGCAACCATAGACTGCACAAAAACGGTCATAGTTGCCCACTCTGCATTGACGTTGCAGAACGAAGAGACCCATCCAATATGGCGGCAACGCTGTTACGCTCTCCAACGCCCAATGGGTCGCCTACGTATTCATGTCTATGCTAGTGAGCCACATCACAGTTGAGCTTCAGACGACAGGATTTGGAGTCTTATTTCCTGATTTTTGCACATCTCACCTCTGATTGGCTAACATCAACGTGACTCTACCACTGACTGTTTGCTCTGCAACGTTGATGTTTTATCTCCACAAATAACACAAGCCTGGAGGAGTTCTGCTGTGTGATGGAGTTGCTAATGCTAACAATTAGCTTCTACTAACTGAGACGTTCTCTGCTGTTTCCTGGATGCTAAACCAACAACAGCCTTCCTCGTCATGAGTCAAGATGGGTGAGTCCATGAATGATCAGTGACAGTGTGACGTAGATCTGTCAGGATTTTCAAATCCTAGAGTTTCACCATCTATTTTCTATCAGAAGCTAATGCAGGAGATAGGTGTAGGAGACTATTTTCATGTTCAGCCTGAAGGAAAAACTCAGAGACTGATTATAATCAGAAATAATAATAAAACATGTTTTTCAGTGATCTACACATTTAACTGCAAAATCCACAAGAAGGAATTAAGAAAAATCAGAAAGAAGTGCTTAGTTTTTTTAAAAAGTGAAAATGAATTTCAGAGATTTTGCACATGGGCTCACATATATAAAATTCTGTGAAACAGAGTAAAGTAGGGTATGGGTTATATTAAGCAGAGTACTTTTTTGTTTCATTCATTTGCACATATGATTATTCCTGAGCTTAGATTTTTAATTAGTGTCTGAGGATTACCACATTTATCATCAGGAAAGGTTAAGGAATGCAAATTTTAGATATTTTTTTAATACTCTGATTCATCACACCTGGCTCTAATAATCAGAGTGTTTACATGCAGCACCGAAAAACCAAACTTTTGCCTTAGTTCGACTGAAGTCAGATTTTTAAAATGCACGTAAATGCATTAGTCAGGCTGAAGTCAACTGACTCTAATTGAGCTGAAGCACCCAGACAATATGGTGGGAAACCGAATTCCTCTGCATGTAAATAGCTTAGCCAAGCTGATAATGGCTGGTCACTCCCCCTTCCGGAAGTGACGAGATTGCGTAAGCGGTCTTCTAATAATATAACATCATCAAACAGTTCAGTATGAACTAAATAAGCTGTGCTGCAGCATTGTTGATGTCCATTCCTTCGGTCTTTGTGCATACCCTATGTTTACTCCATCACTCCCGCCAGCGATTGTTTACTATTTGTGTTGCTCTTGGCTAACTGGAAGAATAGCAACATGAAAGGGCGCAGGTCACAACCTACCGTAGGTATTAGTTTGGTTTTCTAACAGGCATGTAAACTAGGATAAAGGCTCTCAGTTTTAACTTTATTATTGCCGTAGCTCGACTTAGACGTACATGTAAAAGTGTGAAACACTGAAAACTCAAACAGCTGAAACAGGAGAGGTTCGTGGTGAGATATATGTAACCATGTCAGGTAGCTTTTTCTGTCAGCTGCTGTTTATGATAAATGATCTGCACTTGCAACTTTCAGAGTCAGAGGACTCCAAAGTGCTTTACACTACAGTGTATCATTCACCCATTCACACCCTGATGGTGATGGGCAAGACACTTAACCAACCTTGCCTGTTGGTGGTGGTTGGAGGGACCGGCGGCGCCTGTGCTCAGAGGCCTCGCCTCTGACCACCACCAGCAGGCAAAGTGGGTTAAGTGCCTTGCCCAAGGACACAAGCCAGGATCAATCCTACAACCTTCTGATTACTGGACAACCCGCTCTACCTCCTGAGCTACTGCTGCCCATAGCTACTGCTGAGCTACTGCTGTTTAATTAGGAAAAGCAAATTAATAGACCTAGATGAGCAAAGGCAACAACATTTCAATAACTTTCAAAATGCAACTATTTTGCAAAAAAATAAAAAGTATATCTTAATTATATCAGTAACTACATCAAAGTATTTATATCAGCATCTTTTTTCAACTTCACATAAATGCATCCTCATGCTGTGGTTCCATATTTTGCATTAGGCTAAATTATCACAAAAAATCAGTTTTTATTAATGCTTAGGCTCTGCAACCGCCGCTGCCCAGCACGTACTATCAGCTCTAAATAATCACCCAGGCTCTTAGTTTCTAACTCTGGCATGAATGGTGTTGAGCGATTTGTGTTCCATGTTGTTAGGACTTTCTTTTTGTGTTACAATCCTAAACCAAAGTTAGACGGATTATTCTGCACCTCGAACTCCGTAAACTACTTGATTTCCCAGCGAACAACAGCTGTCAGTCACTCACAGCTGCTTTCTCGGTCTGACACCTCTCTGTCAGTAAGACGTGTTTTTATGCGGAAGCTGCTCTGCCTCGCCTTTAGACAGATTGCTGTTGGGATTTTTAAGCAGGGGCGAATGTAAATTAACATGAGAAAATCAAAGCTGGTGTTTTGGATAAAACAAACATGATTCAGTCACAGATTAAATCAAAAGCTGTTTGTCTGATAAGGCAATAAATAAATAAATAAATAAATAAAAGGACTTCTTGGATATGAATGCCCTTTAACAAAATCTTTTCATCGCACTTTTTGCTTTCCTGCAGTTTTGTTTTTATTTGTGTGTAAACCACGAATCATGTACATCTCTCTCTCTCTCTCTCTCTCTCTCTCTCTCTGCTCATCACAACCAGCTCAAGACAAACCGGTTTAAAAGCAAAGTTTCATGAGTTGGGGGAGAAAAGGTGCTTTTATATGACAATAAAGGCACAGAGTGTCTCTTCATGTCTGGCCTGTTTATGCTTTGAGTTAAAAGCTGCCACATACTGTGCTCAGTAACCCTCATGCTGCAAGAGGAAGTAATAAGTATACGATGCTTTCCTCACAGCCTCATAATCAAGATGCTGAAAGATTACAAAAGGTGACTTGAAAACAATTCATATTTGTTAGATTTAAAAAACACAAGCTCATCTGTGAAGATGACTGTGTATTACATAATTCTTTTGATCTATGATGTAATGAAGCAGAACAAATGACCCTGAGGGTAGAAGTCAAAGCAGCGTTCAGACAGCATAGTGTGAGTATGATCTGGTCACGGCTCACACACACGGCTGCATCTTTTAATGAGAATGGATTAATTAGGTTATGTTAAGATTTGACCAAAACAACTATAACTCCATTAATTCACTTCAACATAAAATGATGTCAGCTTTGCCTTGAAACCGTGTGGTTAATATAATTCCTTTAGAGAGTGCAAGGCCCTTAATTAAATAATTAATTTCCCCAATCTGTGATTTCTGCAAATATGTGTTTGTCTTCCTGAGTCTAGTCCTTCATGAGTGATTTAACTGATTTGGTTGGGCTAATTCTCAACAGAGACAAGGTCTTTTTTTCCTGTTTTGTGTTGATACAAACAAACACTCACAACAAACACTGCATTAATATTCCAAAGAGCCACTGGGCAAACCTTCGTCTGAGTTGCAGAAGCTTGTCTGTCATGTGATAATTCGTTCAGCCTCTGATTTCAGTAGCTGCACAAACACATAGAGGAAATGCCTCTCTGATCCCAGAAGCACTCGTCCTCTTGAAAAAGAGACGCTGATGTAATGTACAGATAGAAGTTTTATTTAAATAAAATGCAGAACATTTTATGTGCTATTTCATCACGTTTTAAAAAAATATCAAAAGTGCAAAAATATTTGTTTTCACACACTGTGTGACTGCTAAGAGTGTAACGGTTACAGGACCCTTAAAAAGGAACGTTGCTTGATGGGAGTAACTGTAAATTAGCACTGACGTTATTATGGGAATGTGGCGTTCTGCTGACTTCTAATGGTTACATCGCTGGGACACCATGCGGGAGAGCAGCTGATAAGAAGAAATGGCGTGTTGGTCTAAAAGCTCGGTCAGATTATCATCTGTTCTCTGGAGTCTGATATGGAGGGAGAGTCAGAGCTGCTGCTTTAGAAAGAAAAATGCTTCTGTCAGCCTCTACATCACTTTCACCTCCTCGCTCACACTCACATACATAAAACTACAGATGCCCGGAAACACTCATTATGACTTGATAAACAGAAACAGGCACACGGAAGTAGCACAACCACCACACACAGATGCAGGCTGAGGGCAGGGGAACCTGCTGAGAACCCTCCGGAGAAAGATGTCACCATGACAGGACAGATAAAGCAAATGAAAGGAGAGTTTTCAGTGCCGGGGATCATAAAACAACACACCTCTGTGCTCACTCAGTGGCTGCATGCTGCTGTTTGTTTTGGGGGCTGGAGAATGTAATTATTTGACTGCCTCTGCAGCTGTCAGTGTTATTAATCAGTTGGAAATAGTTCAATGTGATTTTTGTGTTTTGCTTTAATCCTGGTTAGTGGCGGATGAAGAAAGAGATCTACATAGAACTCCTAGGACATCAGATAAAAATATTTGGCTCGGACGTGCAAACAGAAGCAGATCAGAAATGTGATATTTTTTTTGGTTTGTTTCTTAGCTGGCTTCTTTATTTTATCTTATTTTATTTATATCACAGAAACAGAGCATCACAAAGATAAAATCCAATAAGAAACAATGACAATGTGACCAAAGGACTTATAAAATATGTTGAATGGAGGTGGTCTGGAGTTGGTTTGAGAGTTTTTTGTGTAAATATCTTGAGCTAAAAAATAATAAAGACAAGAAAAAAGAAAAGCGCTGCCATTATATTAAAGTATTAACACTAATAGTGTTTCAGCATCCTATTTAGCGTCATTCAGCTCCTAAAATATACGCTTTTTTAAATATATTCATATTTTTAGAATACTGGTTAAACATAATAACTCTGAGGATCCAATAAAAATTATTTGCATGTGTTACATGTCCACGTGGTTAACATGGTTCCTTCAAGCTTCCTCTTTAGGTCAGAAAAATGCACAACCACAAGAAAGGTTATTTAAAGGGGACACGTCTCACTTTTTGCAACCTTTAGTGTTGCCCTTTGGGTTTCTACTGCTTTTATAAACACTCCAAATGCAAAAAAAAACCATCCATCCATTTTCTGTCAGATCCTGGTTTCTGAATCATATGTTTCTATAAGCCATTTCAGAAGTTACCTTATTGTGATGTCACATAAGGAAAACCAGAATAGAACACCCTACCACTACCACCTGTTGACAGAGGAGCAGCGACTCTACTATGAGCCCATCCCAGATATCTGCGCTCCTCACCTCAAGTGTCATGGGGAGCTAAGGCCTAGCTCTGGGTGTGAGGCAGGGGACACCCTGAACAAGTCTCCAGTCCATCACACAGAGATACATAGTGACAATTTAGATAAAAGGCGTGGTTCCTTGTCGGAACGTCAGGGTAAATTCTGGGAGGGGGAAATTCACCCAGGAGATTCGATGGCAAGGTCCTCTCAGCTGTTGTGTCTCCATGCAAATTCAGCTCTTTCAGGACTTTGCGCAGACGTCAGCATATCACGACTGCTTCGGCAGTGAGTGATGTCACTGATCAGCACCAAAAAGCATCCACAGTAACATTAATAACAATTTAAAGATTTATATCTGTCAAAGTCCAGTAACATTTTATCTATTCAGAAGACAAGAGCTGCTGTGTGATGTAAAATGTGGTGTTCAATGACCAGAAGAAGCTGCATTTTTACAGCGCTCTATGAGACAACAAAGCCCCGTGAATTACGTCGTTGTTGGGGGATTTTAAAGCAGCGCAATCTGTGCTTACTTTCTTTTGCTTCCATTCTGCTTCACAAACAACTCTTCTAATTTTACTACTGCCAGTTGTTGTGTACAGTGTCTGCTGCTGTCATTTCCTACTAAGTTACAACCAGTCAGCGTGAGTTAACCAAAAATTCCAACCAGCCATTTCGAGTACCTACCCCTGTTGCAAGAGGAAGTAATGTTACCTGAACATAGACAGGGTGTTTTTTTGTCAATGAAAGGAAACTTAAGTACCCAGTAAGCTCCCACATGCATGGAGAGAACATACAAAAACAGAGGCTTCAGCCTATGATCTTCTTGCTGCTACCAATTGTGCCTCCATGCATCCATACATGAGATTTTTTAACAAAATGTGAAGTTTTCAAGATGTATTTTCTCTTCAAAGAGTCACAGAGTCATTACAGGCATCATTAAACTTCTAAATTTAGTTACTGTAGGAACCAAAAGTGCAAGAAATGTGAGATAACAAAGAGGGTAAAATGAGACGATAAAGAGGGTAAAATGAGATAATAAAGAGGGTACAATATGAACAAATTGAAGCAAATTTAGGACCCTTAGTGACTGTATTGTAACAACATAATTTGCATGTTCATTGCAATTGCACCTACATGGAACATTTGTTATCTGAATTTGGCTCCCCAATGTCAGCCTTGAAGGCTGAAGAAATTCATTCTCCCCTGAAGAAGATACAGATGGATGCTCAGCCCCTCCCTCCCCCTTTCCTTACATGGGACTGTGATTTCCTTGTATCAGCTTGCAAGGGACTTTTGTCACTTCATCCTAGACGAAAGACACTGTGACTGATCTGGGAAAAATGTCACTCACTACAAACACAATACGCATGCACAAATGCACATCTTACACACCATCCCACAATTTCAACACTCTCCTCCCACCAGACTCTCCCTCCCACCCCTGTGCAGCAGAGGTTGAAGGGTGTGCTGGATATCTGCGAATATCTCTCAGTTGTATGGTAGATCCCGCCCCTACCACCCACCACATGTGGTTTATGTTGTGACTGTCTGAATGTGCTTTTCCTTTATCCCTTCCCTCCCCCTTATTGTTTCTGTTTTTCCATATCTCCCCCTCTGGTCACCTTTCACTTTAAAGTTTCTTAGTTTTAGCTCACTGGCAGTTATTTACTTTTAGTAAGTCCCTGTTACCTTACATTTTTATAGTTCTCTGTACTAATTTTACTATTTTGCTTCACATTATCTCTCTTTCTTCCCTACTCCAAGTTTTAGTAATTCCCTGTTCCCTTAAAAATAATTTGTGGTACATTGTACTAGTTTTACTGTTTGGTTTATGTTATTTCTGTTATGCCGTTCTCCCCCTATATAAATAAACTTTTTGTTCTTCTTCTTACTAGGGTTAATTAGTGCTTAGCAGTGGTGAGTTACAGACAGATGGTAATTGACAGATTTTTACATTGCTACTTAGCAATGAGGCATTAATGGACCAACAAAGATATAAAACACATTTATTTCTGAACTTCAGATTGGCCAACCACATATAAATGACTGATGCCATTCACCAGACAAAATTTTAGTGCATCGCTACTTTATACATAAAAAACCAATTGGTCCTCAACAGTCACAGTGAGATATACTTTGCTGTCAATCACTGACACTGGATAGCTCACAAACAGTATGCTTTTGTGTTTATTTACCTCTGCAGAATTAGAATCTATGGCACGTGTGTTTGTTATTTGGATTTAGAAGGATGAGAAGCAAAGAATATTGATGTTTAATCTCACTTGATGCCACATTGGTAAATCGTGACCTGCTGCAGACACGTGATAAAGAAATGCCAAATCAGGCCATGGCTCATGCAGACGAAGTATATAGGACCACCTATAATGTATGTGTGGCATAATACTTAAATCTGTTCAGCTGGAGATAAAGTGGGACATACTTCAATCACGCCTCAGACGGAGTTTAGCTTGTTTTCCTCTCTCTCTCTCTCTCTCTCTCTCTCTCTCTCTCTCTCTCTCTCTCTCTCTCTCTCTCTCTCTCTCTCTATATATATATATATATATATATATATATATATATAATCCTATATATATATATATATATATAATCCTATATATATATATATATATAATCCTATATATATATATATATATATATATATATATAATTATATGTAATTAACCAGATTGGGGGCAATGTTGTGATGGCATAAAATAAAGTTCTTCCCCTCCAAGTTAAAAAGAATCGTAAATGAATAATAACTACTGTTAATGTTCACTTAAACTCTCTTCCTGAATTCCGGCGTGAAAAAGTCTTCCTCTGCCAAAACATTGTTTGCATGCGATTTCTGCAGCTGTTCTACAGTTCCAACACCAGTTTGATCGTCTGTTCTGAATTTGAAGTGCTCCACACTTTAAATTTTCACCTTGAGGGTTTCTGCCAAGCAACCGATCACGACGCTTCACCATCTTGTGTGTATGTGTGTGAGAGAGGACTATAAGCCATCTGTATGTGTTATTCTGCCTTTGTGTATATTTGTTTGCTTGCCAGGAGGAAACCAGTGTTTGTGCTGAAAATGTAAGTAAATGTGTGCATCACCAGGGGCACATTACAGCTCTTGCGCTTCACTGACTCCTCCAGGTTGGTGGAGTCAACAAGAGGATTCACCGTAACCGTCGCTGTGGGACACAGCACATCATTGTCTGCTTATATCTTAGACAAGGTGACAGGAAAGGACTGATGGATAGACCTGCCAGTCCCATCCTCACTCAGATTCAGTCACTCTTGTGCAGGCAAACTAACCTGCAGCTGGAACAATCCTTTTTATAATAAAAACTCTTTGTCTGATTTTAGGAGTTCCTATAGAAGGGAAAACCAACACTTTCCTGTCACTTAAATGAACAAACTGGAGACTTATGCAATTTCTCTCCTTTTGTGTCCAGCCTCGCCGCCCAACCACGATTGTTAAAAGAACTTCACAGTTCATCACCATGCCTAGGCTTTTATCAAAGGCCTCTGCTGCTGGCGGCCAGGACAACTATTACTTCTCTACTTATCTTATCCACACTAAAAAATGCCTGCAGGAAGGCTTAGTGATAAATAAAGAGGAGAAAGAATTTTTGCTGCTTTCAAGGAGACTTATTCAGTCTCGTATAAGAAAACAGAACTTGAACAGAATCCATAAAAACAAGAAATCCCAGAATTAGTGATGTAAATCATAGAAATACTGATAATAATTATAGGTGAGGGCTTGGCTAAGAGATCCACCTCCTCCAACAGGCACCTAAACACAAAGCTGCACACAAACATGCTTTCCAGTGCATGTCTTTATAGTGCACACACTTGAACAGTGCTCACCTCCGTGCAAAATCATAAAAGCTCACAACTGCTGCCCCTGGGCCAGCTTTCACACAGGCTGGAGCAGGATTTTCTGAGAAGAATGGTCTTTTGTGTGAAAGAACAAAGGGAATTTCCTTCCTCCTCTACTCTTCTCCCCTCCTGAATCCTATCATATGGCACCGTGCATCTCCCACACGCCTGTTTCTAAGTTACCAGCAGCGTCGGCTGCCAATCCCGCTTAATTGCCTCCTGTGTAAAGTGACAGCTGATGAGCGGCAATGAGAGGGGGAGCTGTCCTCGCCTTTCCTCGCCGATCTCTCTCTCCACCACCTTGCCAGGGGAGAGATTCCACCTGAGAATCGTAGCTGCTCCCCCTCTAGGGAAATTAAACAGTAATGTTGGCCTGGACGGAAACTTCAGTAACCAAGAGACTGGAGAAACAGCACTATAATGGAGCAAAACCACTTGGAAAAAGTCAGTGTTCTAAATTTAGAGAACTCCTCTGTGAGGACAATAAATTGAAACCTTATGAGAATAATGGAAGCTTGTAAATATGAAATGCTTTGGATGGAGAGAAATAAAAAGTGAAGCCCAGATGTGAGAAAATAACAGTTATTTTGGACGATAAGCAGCTTTTCCTCACTAACCTTGCTCGATCCTGGAGAAAAACAAAAGCTCCACTGGTTCTCTGACGCTTGCACCCTGTTGCTCCTTGTGCTCTTCCTCTTTTGTTGTGTCTTCTTCACCCACAGATCCTCCTCATCCTTGGAGCCGGGGCTGAATTAAATAGCTCATAAGGGAAGCCAGTCAAGAAGAGAGAGGAAAACACAACAGAGTGGAGAAGAAACACACTCTTCTCACCCTTTAGTTCCTGCTTGGCAGTGTATCCCCATCCGTCAGAGCGCTGAGCGACTGCAAGTGTGTGTGTGTGTGTGTGAGGCATAGAGAGAGCGGGGGAGAGAGAGGAAGGAAGATGAAATGATACTCATTGGGTGAGAGAGAGGGTGTGAGAGAGTTGTGGGGAGAGAGAAAGGCTGAGCGCTAACGCTGGAGGGTGATCATCTGTACAGTAGAGCAGGAGCGAGACTCGCTTTCGTCCACGGGGAAAAGACTTCCTGTTAGTTCCCTCGTGGGGTAGGAGTCTGGTGTTTTGTTTTTAAGGCAGTCATAATTTTACCCACTAGTCTTATCTTTAGGCTTCTTCCAGACGGACTTAGTGCGATCTCTTCTCTCCTAATGTCTGAGAAACAAATCTCATGCAATAGAATTTAAGATAAACTCAGCAGGAATTCACTCTCAAAGCAGCAGCAGTCGTGTTTATGTTCAGTTTATACAGTTTTAAATTGTTCCTATAGCGACACAAACACTCGTGGTATGTCCTAAATTAATAAATATTTGGCTGATGTCTGACCCAATAGTACAAATGTCTTTTTAGTGGAACTGTCACAATACTTGAGTTATCTGCTTATTTGGACATAAAATAATCAACAGTCATAAAGTCAGGGAGCTTTTAAGGTAAATATGAGTTTTAGTAGATTTAGTGCTTCCTGTTTGATTTTGAAAGAGTTATTATTATAAAATCACCTGTTTTTTTACCTTATGGTGGGTAATAATGTTTATATATGTGACTGTGCATATGATCACTGCTGATAAATTATCTCAGAAACTACTTGATGGAATTTATTCAAACTCTATCCTGGTTATTTTTTTTGAGTCAACCCATTCTAAATGGGCACAACAGATATTTGACCTCTACTGATGCAAAAATGGCCATAACTCAATCAATTACTGATATAAAAGGTTTAATATGGAACATAAACACCAACAGCTTACCTATCCATGAGAAAATTTGTCATTTCCGTGTTTGTTTTGATGCCGTGAAAATGTTTTATTTGAGTCCATCTGTTATAGGCTTCACCTAAACTCACTCTGGTTTTAGATCTTTTATGGTCGCTCCTCTTCTGAGAAGGATAACGACATCTTCTGGGCTCAGAAGCAGCTGCTTGACTTGCCAAGTCCACCATTTTCCACAGTGCCAGCCTCGTTGTGCCGAGCGGACTGTTTACCGTATTTGGAAACCTGCAATGGTGCCCTCTAGTGGCTGGTAGATGTAAGCATAAACCCAGTGTCGTGCCCGTCAAAATAAATATTTGATTTTTTAAAATTAAAATCTAAAGGAAATACAGTACCTTCATTCTGCACACCTCTAAACGCCCCATGGAGAGATTATCATTATTTTTAACAAATATAGCATTTTATTAAAATGTTCCATATTCAACCTTTAAGCTAGAATTTTATGTTGTAGCTGAGCGTCATTCACAGCCCATGCTCTGTGCACATCACACACATCTTGACATTATGGGTAACTGTAAAATATATATATATATATTTTCAAGATTTGATTAAAAATCATCACAATGAGCAACATAACTTTTTTCATGGAACACAAGAGCTTTAGTTTAATCTTGTTAAACCAGTTTGTTTGTTTTGGTCAGTCTGTGAGCATTTCAGCTCATTATTGAGTTGTTCTTACCCATTTTATGTGTTTTCTTGTTTTTTGTCTAATTTATTTTTATTTGAAGCTTTATGATTGTTGATTTTAGTTGTTTTTTTATTTGAGCTCACTGTTGTGCTGCTTTAGCATGTTTAAAGCTGTTTCATGTGTTTGTTTTTTTCTATATTATCTTCTTAAAATTGTACTAATGTGTCAGGTTCTGCTCCCCAGCTTGTGTCTAGTCTCCCCCTGTCTGAGTGAATCAGTCCCACCTAACCTTAAATGTATCCTGTTTATCCTCATGTATGTGAACCCAGCTTGTTCTGTGGATTTTCCTGCCCTATCTGCTCGTTGCCTGACCTCGCTTTAAAATAAAAGCTTTAACCTTCTTGGCTGCCTCCCAGAGCTCCTCTCACCTGCACTTGGGTCAAATCCTCAACTCACCGTGACAGGATGCTGTCATATATAAATACTGTTCATAGCATATGGAAAGCCCTTTGGTCCTCCATGGTTTTTCTAAGTGTTTTATAAATAAAATGGGTTGGATTTATTATTGTTTTTGCTGATACATCTGTAGGATTTGTTTATATTTGGACTTTATGCTCTTTTTGCCACATCAGAGCTAATGTATTTCAGCTCAGGAGAAAAAAACTCATTAGTGTAGGTAAATGTATCTTTTTGTACTCCTATAACAACTATTATTCATTAAAGCGCTTTTATTTATTTACCTTTAGTATACCCTTAATGTTTCACATTCCCTTTTATTATTACTATGGAAAATTAAAAGTTTATTGCTTTTTGGAAAGGATTAGAGGCATTATCACACCTTGGAATTAATACCTGAAAAGTCTATTTCCCAGGGAAATGTATTTTTAAATTCCTTGGGTTTGTTAAACTGGCGGCTAGAATTGATGACGTGCAGAAACAGAAGGGTTTATAAATCTACAGAACACAATTCCTACAATCATTTTCTGACCAACTGTCGCCACGTAGTAAAAGATAATCCTAAGTATTCAACTCTGAAGCAAGGGCTCATGGGAGTTTACTTTTTAACTTTATGTAAATACTTTAGGTCTGACGCTTCTTTTTAAATAGTTTCAGTGTTCAGTGTTTGCTTATCCAAAATACACCGTACTGTGCAAAAGTTTTAGGCAGGTGTGGAAAAATGCTGTAAACAAAGAATGTTTTCAAATTTTTTTTTATTTACATCAACAAAAAGCAGTAAATGAACAAAATAGGAATCTAAATCAAATCAATACTTGGTGTGACCACCTCTGCCTTCAAACCAGCATCAGATCTTCTAGCTACACTTGAACACAGTTGTTGAAGGAACTGGTAGGTTGATTCTTCTGTGGATGTAGGCTTCCTCCCATCCTTCTGTCTCTTCATGTAATCCCAGACTCACTCCATCATGTTGGGATCAGGGCTCTGTGGGGGCCACACCATCACTTCCAGGGCTTCTTGTTGAAAATAGTTCTGAATGACTTTGGCTGCATGTTTGGGGTCACTCACTTTACATTTTGTAAAATGATAAAAATAAACAATCATAATATATATTTCTGAAAGTATTCTTTCTTTACAGCATTTTTCACACCTTTGCTGTATTTTGATTGCTTTTTGTGTAAAGTTACAGCTGGATTTATTTGAAAGTTTAGAACCACACTGCTGCACTAATTAGTGCTAAATTTAGAATCAAAACTGAAATATTGTCACTTTATTAATAAGAAATTTACAAAAACTGTAGTATACAGCATAAAAATAAATTAAGTCCACTATTAATCTAATAAGAAAGATAAGAACTGAGGCGTCTAATCTACAGAAAAGCTTCATAGGATATGAAGTTGTTTTTTATGAGCTATCCACAAGCATAGAGCGCTGTGATTGGCCACAACTAAAACTGTTTGGACCAATGGTAGACCTGCTGAGGCTACAATAAGCATGGCTAGACCAACCTGCAAAGCACAATCTTTTGCTCCAGTTTGTTTATTTCTAGGCTAGGATGAAGCTAGCCTAGAGTACCCAGACATGCATCTAAGGCCACAGTTTAGAACAGAGATTAGAACCAGCAACCTTCTGGCTGGGAGGCAACAGTGCTACCAACTACACCACCATACAGCCCAGAATGAATAATTGTCAACGATAATACTTTATTAACAAAAGATTAAATATGGACAGTAATTTATAATGTTTAATCATCTGTCTGTTGGCAACATTAATAAATATGGAGGAATCTGATGGTACGTCACAAAGCTGTAACACAGAAGTGTTGTTTTTATGACGTTTAAATGCATCAGGGCGAGCTGTGATTGGTGACCTGGTCTTTTGGGTTTTGTCGACTCCGGCCTGTGCGTGGGGAACATACTGTAATGGTGCTATTCTGCCTGTCCCACACGCTCTGCTGCTTTCCAACATAACATGGCAGCAGGGCAGCCTAAGTGTGTCCCATGAGTGAGGTGAATAGTCGGTCAGTTTCCTCATGGAGCAACGGGACAGTGAGGTCACATCCGTGCCTGAAAGGTGAGAAAC
Source organism: Aphyosemion australe (assembly GCA_006937985.1). Classification (NCBI taxonomy): domain Eukaryota; kingdom Metazoa; phylum Chordata; class Actinopteri; order Cyprinodontiformes; family Nothobranchiidae; genus Aphyosemion; species Aphyosemion australe. The sequence continues at coordinate 1,269,245 of SSNS01000061.1, forward strand.
AGGGCCGAGACGACAGCTTCTTCAATTATACTGATGAAGTGATGGCACATATTGTATAATGCAGACTGGCATGGGCCTCAAGGTGACAATAACCCCACAGAAGAAGAGAGAGCCTTTCTCAGAAATCGGTCAGGGGGGAGAAAGCTATGAACATATGGCCAAATCTTCTTGACGCTGGTGACCGTGTGAGGAGGAGAAGCTCCCATGGAGCGCCGTGGGTAGTGTGGGGTTTTAACTGGAGGGTGTTGCTCTCACACACACATGCAGCAAGAGGAGGAGCTGTGATGAGGGCCAGTTTCTGTCAACGGGAAGATGAACCAACAGGGACCCCTGAAGCAGGATGAGAGGGGACTGGCCTGTATGATGTTCAGCCAGGAGGAAATAGGCAGGGGAGGGATATAAAGTGTCCTCATGGTGTTGAAGCCTGTAGTTCAGTTAGTCCTGTCAGCATCCACAGACTGACTACAGCTGAACACTCTTCATTTGGGATGATAAGATGAGCCTGACCGTATCACATTTTTATACAGGAGTCAGAAAAACATAAATATAAATCTGAAACGAGCTGAAATTGTTTTTTTCCTTAGGAAAGATCCCCAACAGAGCCAGATAGCAAATGTTACACATTTCCTCTAAAGTCTTATGAAATATTGAGCGGCTTGACATGTACGCAGAAAAGGAGGTCACGATAAACGAGTGCAGAGCAGGGAAGCTCCACGGATTCGTCTTTAAGTTGAAGATAATCACCGGTCTCACTGTTTATCATCAAACAGGAAGATGCTTTTCATCCAGGAGATCCTATGAGTCATCCTACTCTCTGAGCCGTTTCTGTGGAGCGGTCAGAGACCACATTCAGGTGTGGGGTCATGTCCTTGACAAGAGTCTTGTTTGAGCTGTCTTCCAAGCAGCTGGGCTCTATAGTGATACAAGGTGTTCATCATCTCTATTGTAGATTTTAAATGATACGTCTGGGCTCTCTTTTCTATTACAGGTCTTCCCTCCTCTGAGACTTAATTATGACAGGACTCTGCCCCATTTGGCTAAATTCATTGGAATTCATTTTAATAATTTTAGTCAATTTTATAAATGTAGAGGATAAGCCTGCATGCTTATTAAACCTTTCTGGGATATTTTCCCCCCTAAAGCCCTAAAGAGTTGGATTTTGTTCCTTTTTTTAGAAAATCAAAGATGATGTTTTAACTTTAATGAAAAATGTACCCGAGCACTAAATTAGAGTGTTGCTGCTGATGTTGTGTATTCCCATGGCGATAAAGTGAGTGAATGTAGTTGTTAGGTGTTCCTTGAGGGCCCTGCTCAGTGCATGAGATAGAGGTCAGGGAAGGAACTGGGGAATTGAATAAATCCGTGCATGTCGCGACTCGTCCTCTGGTCTTTAGACGAACACTGCTAATAGGGAAGTGCATCTCGCTGCTTTTTAATGACTAAATCAGTCATTGAGTGTCACTTATATGTACCTAGTTCGTTTGTTTTCTTTACCTGTGTTGAAATTACAAATCAGAGCAAAGGAAGAGAAATTATATTATTTTCACCTGAAGTTGACAATCTCCTTGGTCTTCCTGGTGTTCAGAATCAGGTTATTTCCTGAACACCAAACTGTTAAATTCAGGACATCCCCTCTGTAGGCTGCCTTGTCTCCCTTGGAAATTAGTCTAACCACTGTGGTGTCATCTGAAAGCTTCAACACACAAGTCTTAGAGTCTGGGACTGGTCTGTGAGGAAATCCTTGATCCAGGCACATGTGGGAGGGGGCATGTAGGATGGATGGTATTGACGGCTGAGTTGTAGTCCACAAAGAGCATCTGGGCATAGCTTTGCTGCTCCAGGTGGCTCAGCACAGAATGGAGAGATATGGTGATGTCGTAGTCTGTTGATCAATTTGCTCAATAAGAGAACTGGTGAAGCTAGAAGCCTGGGGGGAGATGGACTTTAATGTGCTGAAGAACCAATCTATTGAAGCCCTTCATGATTGCTGGGGGGAGAACCACAGGGCGGGAATCATTTAGGCTGGAGATGGGAGACTTTGGTACGGGGATGATTGTGGCTGATTTTAGACATGCTGGGAGGACTGCCTGGGATGGGGAGAGGTTGAAGATTTTGGCAAAAATGGGGGCGAGCCAGGGGGCACATGCCCTGAGCACTTTCCCAGGTACTCCATCAGGTCCGGCAGCCTTCCTGGGGTTCACTGCACGGAGCATCTGTCTGACCCCATGTTCCCTTACAGTGAGTGGGGTAGTAGTGCAGAGCCTGGAACTGGGAGGGGAGGGGAGAGGGAGCAGGGCTGGGGCATGAGTGCAGCTGTTGAGCACAAAGTGGGCAGAGAAGCTGTTTAGCTCCTCTGAAAGAGTTGTGTTCAGTTCATCCAGTCAGTGTCATATGAATACTTCTGTAGTTTGTGATGTTGTGAATACCCTGACGTGTGTTATGACTAGACAGATGAGACTCGCTCCACCTATAGACCATTTTGGATTCCTCGATTCTCTTTGCCAGGTTGACTCAAGCAGCCCTGTACCAAGCATGGCTATTGCCCCTGTACATCCCTGATTCTCTCCCACCAAACTTTATAACTATTCAGCTAGTCGATACCAGCAAACCTTGGTCAAAATGACAATCCTTCCCATCTTAGATTACAGTGACATCATTTATAGGACTGCTTCCAAAAAACTTCTTCATAAACTCGATGTCGTTTATCACTCAGCAATCCGTTTCGTCATTGGTGCCCCTTTCACTACTCATCATTGTGATCTGTACTCACTCGTTAACTGGCCATCACTCCATTCCCGCAGGTTGTTACATTGGTATCAATTTATATACAAAACAATCATCGGTAGAACACCATCATATCGTCGCTCATTACTCATCACTTCCAACAACCAGCACAATTTACGTTCCAGTAACCTAATCTCTATGGTTATTCCCAAAGCTCGCACCTCCTTTGGCCGCTCCTCATTCCAGTTTGCTGCTCCCAACGACTGGAATGAACTGCAAAAATCACTAAAGCTCACTACCTACGTTCCATTATCTACCTTCAATAATTCATTGCATTCAATAGTTTCTGATCAATGTGCCTGCTTCTGAGTACTTAAAGCCACAATGTGTAATATTTTTACCTGTTTACTACCAAATTCTGTGTATCCAGTGCACAAACTTGTCCCTTTTCATTAATATTTCTCACCAACATCAATTCTAAATATTCCTCTCAGCTTCAAATTTTACATTTTTAATACATAAATTGTGGTCGACGCTCCATGGTCATCCTCCATCTTGAAATACGGTAGCTATTTAGGGACATGTGAGCTCTGAGTTACGCGTTTGCACTATGACTGTAACCTGAAAGAAACAGCAGAGGGCAGCAGTGCGCCGTGGAAGCATGGCGTCTGACAATGCAACTAAGAAGAGACGAGACTAGCTGTTACACTGTTGCTGGACTTTGTTAGTTTGAATAACAAACAATGAAATCAAAAGACACATCAAATATGTCAGGTCTTATTGATTTCCAACACTCAGCAGCCGCATATGATGAGAACCCCGCCCGCAACAGCTAGACACCAGCCTCTAAGTGTTGTTTCTGACTCACCTCAGCTGATCTTTTCTTCATAATAAAGCTCCCAATCCGGTCCCAACGTATCAGTTCCAAAGTCCTTCTTCAAGAAAGCTCCTTCTATTAAAGTCTCCTCTCTTACCGCAGCCTGCCGTGTCTCTCCCAACGGTGGTCCGCTGGCCGGTAGCCATGTTAGCATTAGTTACCGGTACTTTATTTCCACAGCGTGTCCCCGGCTCCAGCCAAACCTCATCGGCTATCCGATCGCTAAACAGCCAGTGGTTGATGTTAGCTCCATCTCGATCCTCACTGCGGCGCACACCGATCAGCTGATGGCTAACCGGCAGACTCTTGTTTACTCCGCTGCTCTGATCCACATGACACCGGACGCCACAGCTGATGCCACCCCTCCTCCGTGTGTGAATCGGTGACAGGCAGCTATGCTAGCTTCCTTCAGGACTGGTAGGTTGATACAACAGCTAACAGCAGTGTTTCCCCTAGAAATGNCTTGTCGGGGGATGGGGAGGGGGGGCTACATGTGGCATTATGCATTAAGACTGAACACTCATTAAAAAATGTTTTTTACCTGCTTGAGTAGTTATATGCTTTGTGTGGGTTAGGCTACAGAGACTGGAAATAAATCAATCTCATGCTTTTTATAAAAAAACAAACCAGATAGCTGGAGTGAACGCTGGAGTTGTTGCCTTTTTGAGTGGGCCACCGTAGCTGCAATACTTACTCGAAACTGCATGGCGCTAAAGAGTCACAGTTTTTACCATGATTTCTATGAATATCACTGATAGGGCCTTTAAAGATTGTTTTAAGTCTGTTTTGATGGCTTGTACATATTATGTATGAGAACAGCAACAACAATGTAAATGTGATTTTAAATTGTGGGACCACTTTAAAAGCAACTTTGAAAAACAAAACATTTTAGCACATTTTTTAACATGTCTTTGTCTCCAGGGTCTTTCATTTAGAAAAATTTGAATAATTATTAATACAACAGTGTAAAAAAAAACATGTGTTAGATCCAATGAATCCAATAAATAATTTTCCTGTTGTGCACATCGTTGCATCTAGTTATACACAGGATTAGGGAAACCTGTACATACATGTACAAAACTGATCTGTGACCCACCAGTTTCATGTTTTAAACTATCACTTTCCCAATCAGGACAGCTTTTCTTTCTGTGTAAATAATAAACACATGCTTAAAGGTCCTATGTGGGATATTCATAGAAATCATGGTAAAAATTGCGACTCTTTAGCGCCATGCAGTTCAGAGTAAGTATTGCAGCTACGGTGGCCCACTCAAAAAGGCAACAACTCCAGCGTTCACTCCAGCCATCTGGTTCGTTTTTTTTATAAAAAGCATGAGATTGATTTATTTCCAATCTCTGTAGCCTAACCCACACAAAGCATATAACTACTCCACCAGTTAAAAAACATTTTTTAATGACTGTTCAGTCTTAATGCATAATGCTCCCCCCCTCCCCCCGACGAGACGACGCACGCGACACGGCTGTAAACAGTTCTAGGGAAAACACTGCTGTTAGTTGTTGTATCAACCTACCAGTCCTGAAGGAAGCTAGCATAGCTGCCTGTCACCGATTCACACACGAAGGAGGGGTGGCATCAGCTGTGGCGTCCGGTGTCATGTGGATCAGAGCCGATTAGCCATCAGCTGATCGTGGCACACGGTGTGAGCCGCAGAGATGATCGAAATGGAGCTAAAGTCAACCACTGGCTGTTTAGCGATCGGATAGCCGATGAGGTTTGGCTGGAGCCGGGGACACGCTGTGGAAATAAAGTAACTAATGCTAGCATAGCCACCGGCTAGCGGACGATCGCTGAAGCGTGTTGGGAGAGACACGGCAGGCTGCGGTAAGAGAGGAGACTTTAATAGAAGGAACTTTCTTGAAGAAGGACTTTGGAACTGATATGTTGGGACCGGATTGGGAGCTTTATTATGAAGAAAAGAAATGATCAGCTTGAGGTGAGTCAGGAACAACACTTGGAGGCTGGTGTCTAGCTGTTGCGGGTGGGGTTCTCATCATATGCGGCTGCTGAGTGTTGGAAATCAATAAGACCTGACATATTTGATGTGTCTTTTGATTTCATTGTGTGTTATTCAAACTAACAAAGTACAGCAACGGTGCAGCAGCTAGTCTCGTCTCTTCTTAGTTGAATTGTCAGACGCCATGCTTCCACGGCGCACTGCTGCCCTCTGCTGTTTCTTTCAGGTAACAATCATAGTGCAAACGCGTAACTCAGAGCTCGTATGTCCCTAAATAGCTACCGTATTTCAAGATGGAGGATGACCATGGAGCGTCGACCACAATTTATGTATTAAAAATGTAAAATTTGAAGCTGAGAGGAATATTTAGAATTGATGTTGGTGAGAAATATTAATGAAAAAGGACACGTTTGTGCACTGGATGCACAGAATTTGGTAGAAAACAGGTAAAAATATTACACACTGAGGCTTTAAGACGCACGTTTTAGCAGATGGTTAGAACAACTTGCATTTACCTTTTTAAATATTACTGAAATATGCTTTTGTACTTCTTTAGAGCATATATTTTTATTGCATACATTTTAAAAGTCAACATTTTTTCACTCATTTTGGATGTCATGCTCCACAAAAGGTGAACAAGCTCTCTGAAAACCTTTGAGTTGCCTCCACACCACGTCTTGTTTTTCTGTGAATCAGCCATATGTCTACTCCATGTCATCTCCCGCTGCATTTGAAGTGATAAATTGGTCCTGGCGTCGCACTGAAATAGCTTCGCTCAAAGTCTCAAAGTCACTTCAACCGAACCTTGAAGTCTCGCAAGTGTCATCGTGTTACAAGGACTCGGGTCGGCTATCTTTTCTCACCCTCGCAGCGCTTTCATCATTTACTGTCAGCATTTAATGAGTCACTTTTCTGCTGTCCAAACTCAAAACAACAAAAACACAGAACCGCTGGGACAACTTGTGTTGTCAAATAACAGCAAAGTCTTTGAGATGAACATCTAACATTATTAAACTCATTTAAAAAGGGAGAAAATCAGATTTTACTGAAGGTTTAAAAATTCTTAAGGAGTAAAAATGACTAGATAAGGTACAAACCCCATAAAATGTTTTATATTGTCTTAAATATTTATGAGTTTTTTCCCTTAGATATTTACACTCATCTCTGCTAATTATGCACCCACTCAGTCTTTCCACACTTATTTATAAAACCCTGGCTGTTTTCTTTACCAGACCCATTTTTGCCTTGTTTTTGTTGTTCTATAGGCTAAAAGACATGTCAGAACACATAGGGCACTTTCATGAAATATTTAGTATCTGTCAATCGCTTATCTGCTCTTTTCCATCTCTGCCTTCATGTAAAACCCTCAGAGTGCCGTCACCTGTCATGATATGTTGCTTTGAGACCTCAAAGGGAAAAATAACCGTCAATCAAACTGGTCCACCCAAGGTCCAACTCAATTTTGCATGAGGTTTATATTTTTTTTAGAAAATCATTCAATTTGTGACTTTCAGCAGCTTTCTTTATGTGAAAATCCACTTTGGGATAAACCCAAAAATAACAAAGCTTCCCTCGCTGTCACCGTCATGGATGAGACGCTATTATCGCTGCCATAAAGCACTGGAATGACTGTGTGTTTGTGAATAAGGATTACTCATCATCACATCCCCCCTGGGGAGGAAGTGGTTTCTTTGTACAAAGTTTATGACCTTTTTCACCCCAACAACGAGCCGTGTCATTACCCGTGATTGACGTCCTCTCACTGTATGTCTGTATAATTAGTGGGGGAAAGTGTTGGGATTGTCAGGGTTTAGATCAATTCTACTTTCTGTCAAATCCACAAGCTGCAAAAGATTTTCTTGTCTTTGCAGCATCAATAATAAATCAACACGGTGCTTCAGGACAGCAGGCTGTAAAAATGTTGCTTGACTGAGAACTAGGGCTTGACTGATAAACAAGAAGGATGGAAATTAGTATTTTTTAAAGCGCCTCTGCAGGATTTATGTTAATAACAATAACTAATCACGTTTCTCATAAATTACAAAACATTTAGGCAATCATTTTATAAGGATTCTGAGTTATTATTTTACTATAAGTTGCACTTTAAGAACTTTCTGCATTGCCTCTCATCATATTTTTATAGCTCAGGCGTCTGCAGTGTGCTGGTATAGCTGAAGAACTGTTTGATTTACAAATTAAAACCAGAAAAGGAGCATGAGAGCAGCTCTTCAGTTCACTCTGGTGTTACTGCTGCAAACTCTTTAAGATAAAAAGGCTTTAAGTTTGGTTATATTTGAGTAAAATCAAACCCATCTGCAAATGTGGCGGCATTTACCTCAGTTTGTGATTACAGCTCTATCACTTGTCAACCAATATGCCCTCAAAGAACTAAAACAAGATCTAATATTATAAAAATTCTGTTTTAACCACATAAAAGGACTTTTGCAACAAATATAAACAGGACACTGCCATTTTTAAAGCTGATTGGCCACAGTGAGAATCTTAAGAATGCTTATTCACGTCCTTTATATAATGAAACAAGGATGTGAAAGACAAACAGGTTTTTATAGTAATAGAAATGTTTTTTTATCAGTAGTCTGAGTGGTGCATGCAGATATGAGACATGAACCGACCCTTTAACCTCCTCAGCTTCCAAGAAATCCAATTATTAGACCATGCCCACCTAGCTATATTTTCCCTCCAGCGTCTCTTTTTGAGCTGACAGTACCTTTAATTTTTCTAAATAGATTTGTACGTACAAAAACCACATAGAAAAAAATCTATTCTCATAGCCGTTTTTACACATTAAATTTATTCCAGAAATTTTTTTGACAACTTCCACCGGGGCTGCCTGTGAGAAGACAAACGTTGATGAGATTTATTCCTAACTTCTTGGAGAAATAAGTTGGCCGGAGTTCTAAAAAGAGGTTCATGAAATAATTCTGGAAACACACAAGCATGATGCCTTAAACGCAGCAGCAAACTCTTTAGTAGCATTAGTTACGAGTTTTTTTTTTAACAAGCTCACTGATGTTCTTAATTTGTATTTGGGGTAATGATGCTTTTCTGTACAAAAATACTCACGAAACCTTGTCTACCTCTTAACATGCTCTAAACAAAATGCATAAAACTTAAAGGGACACTATTCAGTTTTGGCTTGTTTTTAGCACCCCCTAGTGTTTGTTGGCAAAACCGAAAGTAAAACTTTTCTCTCCTCGCTGTGCGTTCGTCTTTTTAACACCTTAATCTAACTGCTGAAATGTCTCCTCAGCCTTCATTAGTGTCTACAGGAGCAGTTCATCACTAAATCAAACTAATCAGCTGTGTTCATAATATAAAACATGCAGGAAACATGCTGGAGCCAGACTGCAGATCCAGGTATGTCAGCTGAAATTTTTCTAAGTCCCAACAGACCGGACTGGCAACTGTGAAGTTGCAAGTGGAATATTCTGGACACAGTGGGCGATAGGGTCTGGGTAGCCTTTAATTAACCCTGTAAAGGGTCATTTTAGCACATACTGGCTCAAGAACATGATTTAAAAATGTGAAAAAGTTGCAAAGTGTCCCTTTAAACTGAAACTGTTTGCTCATTCTTGATAAGATTCCTCAACCTAATAAAAGAGACATCTTTGTCTAACAACAGAGGCTGACGTTTGAAGATGAGGTTGAGCTTTCTGGAGCAAACATATAAACCTTTAAAGGAAGTCTTCCATGACCCTAAAGTCACACAACAGTCAGCAGTGTCCAGTAGCCTTTATATTATGTTTACATGTGAGGCTTTCAGAGACAGACGCGCCGAAAGGGACTTTAAATACTTGGTGGTTAATAGCTGTGGAGCAAAGACACACAACTGAAAACTGCGGTGACCATATCTCCTGGTTGCTAAAACAATTCATCCATCCTACAATCTTTTCTTTGACAGGTTTATATTAACGTTTAACTACTAACTTGTAAAAACCCAACTGTGTCAGCTAACAGGTCTACATTGTGCAACCACTTAACGAAAACTCTATGGCTGATTCTTTCTATGTTTAAGAAATGGCAAAAAACACTGAAATGTAATTTTTTTTTTCACTTTTTTTAATCTAATCCACATTTGTTAGAATGTCAAGCTACTTAAGCTAAGCGCTCCTATCACAGTGTGAACAAATCAGCTAGAATGTGGATGGTCTTCAGGATTATGTTAAGAACAGATTAGGCTTCACATTGCCCTTGATTGGGGTCCAGGATGGTTATGAGCATGCAGAAAACTTCCATAGAAAGGTTAGGATGTTTTTTATTTCGTGCTGGTAGGAGGAGCATGGCGGAACATGGTGGCAGCAGATTTGTGATGTGGGTCCTTCATATAGCTTAGAAATCTAGACAAACTGTAGCAGGAACAAAAGATTTTGCTCTGCAGGTCGGTCTAGCCACGCTCCATTGTAGTCTCAGCAGGTCCATCATTAGCCTGAACAGTTTTGTGTCTTGCCAATCGCTTTATGTTTGTTAGGCGAGATTAGCACCAGATGAAGAAAAACTACAAAGATGGCTAAGGAATGGCAATCGTTTGAAACGGCTTTGGCATCAACTTTAGATGATTTACACTTGGGCTTTTCTTTGAGACATGAGCAGATAGAGGTACTCAATGACTAAGTAGTCTGTGTCACTCACTGCCACAGACCCTCCCTCCCGGTTCATTTTTTCAACAAGAAATGTGGGTGGAGTAAGACTCTGGTAGGGGGTGATTTACTCTTTAAGTCATCTATTTCGAAAAATAATGCATTTGCTTCTTCTTTTTCTTCAACCATGTTTGGCAGGCTGTTGACTGATTTCTGAACATCTAAGAAATCTGTGTCAGCCATCTAAACCAGAATGTATGCAACTCCACTCAGAGGTCAGAATTCCTGAGTTTCAAGCCAGAGAAATAAACTGAAATGACCCCCAAAGCTGAAATTCTGTCTGTTTGCTTTGAACAAGATCATGCATTAATATTGACTTTTCATTTCCATTTATATCAGTTTTTATCTCCGTTAGTCAGTCACACATTAAAGGTGCTATAGAAAAATTTGGAAAACCAACTAAAACATTTTTTCATGCCTCTTAGCAATGTTCTAACATAGTATAGCGGTAAATATACTGAGGAGATTTAAAAATAATAATAAAGTGGTTTTCTCGCATTTGTCTAAAAACCTCCACCAATAACACGTTTTGGACCGAAAGCAACTATTGGACCATCCGGTTGTCTGTCTCACCGAACCGCCACACTTACTTACTTACTTACTTACTTTCTTTCTTTCTTTCTTTCTTTCTTTCTTTCTTTCTTTCTTTCTTTCTTTCTTTCTTTCTTTCTTTCTTTCTTTCTTTCTTTCTTTCTTTCTTTCTTTCTTTCTTTCTTTCTTTCTTTCGAACATGCAGCACTGTCAAAGATTACGCACACAAAAGTACAAAAAAACAAAACAAAAACAAAAAACAAATAAAGCTAATTTTACGTTTCTACCATCTACTTTGAGCCACATGCTCGAAAAGGAGTGGGAAGAAGTATACACTTATAAACTCCCACCCCTTTTTCACAGATCATAACTAATCCTTCCAGTTATCTCGCATTTTCATTATTGACTTTGTCTCCTGGTCAAAACACTTCACAATGCAACATAATATTGAAATCCATAATCAAAATCGAACACAAACCAAACAATCTCTTCTTCTTTATACCTCCTTATAAAGACAGAATGACTTCTGAGCGTAATGGAATGGAGTATTTATGTTGGCAAGTCTACAATCATTTAAAAACATAAAGGCACATAAAACTACATTTGTAAGCACCTTTTCATTCATCAGAACCTATTATTCATCATATTAAAGGAACACTTGGCAGTTTTGGCTTGCTTTTAGCACCCCCTAGTGTTCGTTAGTAAAAGCAAAAGTTAAACTTATCTCTCCTCGCTGTGCGGTCATCTTTTTAACACCTTAATCTAACTGCTGAAATGTCTCCTCAGTCTTCATTAGTGTCTACAGGAGCGGTTCATCACTAAATCAAACAAATCAGCTGTGTTCATGATCTAAAACATGCAGGAAACATGCTGGAAGCAGACTGCAGCACCAGGTATGTCAGCTCCATTTTCATTTTTTCCACCTGGCTGAAGTTACAAGTGTGGTATTCTGGCCACAGAGGGTGGTGGGGGTCTGAGTGACATTTTATGAACACTGTAAAGGGTCATTTTAGCACATACTGGCTCAGGAAAATTATTTCAAAATATGAAAAAGTTGCATAGTATGGCTTTCAATCCATTTCAGGACTTTCTAATTTTGTACCAATGACTTAATCCTCCTGTATTCTTAGCCCTGTTTACTTTAGCTATTGAAATGGATGATGTCATTACAAAACATCTACTGTAAGTAGCTCAATAAATGCCATTGGGTGGGATAATGATTCAAGATGACACTAACTGTGAGACTTCCAATGGATTGAAAAGGATCTCTAAAGTATAATGGGCTAACCAATACCATTGTGAGGATAATAGAAACGCATCAATTTAAAAATGATTCCAGGACTACCAGCAAATTTTACTGAAAAGCTGATTCTGATGTAAAAAAAAGACCTTACAATTTCTTCTCTAGATCTGCAGGAAATTCTTGCAACCTTTAAAAGTAAAAGGTTGCATCTGCAATAAAAAAGTTTTAAAAAGACAGAAATTTGACTCGTGTAGGAGAGGAGCCAGGAAAAGCTCCAACAGAGCAGGTTATTGGTGTTGACAAAATCCACTGACATCAGCTGATTAGGATAGGTCCAATAATCATTGCTCAATCAATGTTAATTGTGCATCTTTAAGTGCTGGATTGGCAAGATTTGTATCCTCTTTATTCAAAAAAAAAACATAATAAAGGTGAGGACAAAGTGGCACCATTCTTACCGTTTAAACAGTTTTTGATTGAAGAGTAAATAATTAATAGCACTTAAGTTGTCAATCAGCAAAACAGCCGTTTTATGTGATTGCACAAGGACTCTCCACAGGTATCTGGTTGCCTCGGTGTTCTAGTGAGTTTATCCTCCTGAAGAGACCTCGGGAGAACTGAGCACACTGACCTCTGACCTGCTGTGCATGAGAGTGCTGGCACCAAAAGACCTCGCTGACAAAACACTGAAGCTTGAGTCAGGAAATGCAAATGCGTGCTGACACACTAACTAAAACACGGTTAATTAATCCATTGAAAGCCAAATATTTCCTCTAAATGAGATGAATTCTAAAACAATCTGGTTTCCAATCAGCTAAAAGTAGCCAGTATTAGCAAAGTGTAAGTGAGACAGATGGTGTCTGAGCAGAAACCATTTACTCTGCTTTAATTCAACAGCAAAAGGACTATGACATACTGGAGGCTAAAATAAGACATTTCTCAGTTGCTCTGAGAACAGCTGATGGAGCGCTGAGAACTTAGAGTTATGGATCAGATAGAGAGCAAGACTAATTTTAAAGACCCGCAAAAATATTTAATCCTCCACTTGAGCATCACATGAGCTGAAACGTGATCTAACATCCAAATGGTGTGAATAATTCATAGATATTGATTCTATATTGACATGTCTAAGCTCAGCATGCTGCACACATCTGTCTCAAATGATCAAGTTTGTATTTGATCTCAGCCTGTCTGTTTGAGTGTGGTGTGCTGAGCAGATGAACAATGACCTCCATGTTTGCTCCAGCCTGATTGTCAATCATCAAAAGCTGCCTGATTAGGGTCACAGGTCATTTGTCGAATGACTCATGGAAGGTCACGTAGTCCTGATGCTGACAGGAGTTTGGAAGAATGACTCATAAACTGGTGTAATCACTGTAAATTAGTTTTTTCTGATTTAACCGTGTCTTCAGGAATGCATGAGCACTCTATCAAACTGTGTTCCAAATTTGTCAAAAACAAAATGCACTCGGCTGAATGTAAAAGATTAAAACAAGTTGTTTTAGTGGTGGTTTGGTGGTTTTAAATATACACTAAGTATACACAATTTGGTTTTCAAATCATGAGAAAATCAGTAGTTCTGTGTTCTGGGACACTGAGAGTGTGTGCTGAGAATTATGATGGGCAGATCTAAAACCAGAAAATGAACCACAGTAACAGGGTTAATGGAGCCGAACAAGCTCTGCTGCTCGGAGATGAAACCTCAAACACACGCTGCAGATAATATCAGCTGTGGATTTATTCACAAACATCCTGTATCCTGGTAAACTTGGCCATAGTGTGGTAAAGATAAGAAAAATGATACTTCATTTCACAAAGCAGAAATCTGATTCTTTGAACTGGTGTTTATCACTTTTAAAATATGCATATTTTACTTTTCTTCTCTTTCTCCAGCTGAAAATCGTTCTAACATCCGGAGGAACTCTTTTCTCTATGATGAAGGCAACGTACCTGCAGATGATACTCAGATGACAGCTGAGCCTTCTATACTGTTTATGACATTTTAGCAATGTTCAAGAAGAGAGAAAATCACCCGTTATCACTCCATCATTAGGAGAAAATTACCATTCTATTCTTTTATGGAGTCTGAAACTTGATTTTTAAAACTTTTGACAAGTAAATTTCCTCCATCTGGTGCAGCAAATATTCAGTTCAAGTTTGTTTTTATTTAAAGCAACAACTTTTTATGGAATAGATACGTTGCCACAGAGATCTTTTATTTCGGTTTGGGTTGTTTTAACCTGAAACACTTTCTTATATTTGCCAAAATTAAATTCAAGCTCTTTCAAGGTGAGTTTAAGACTTCCAAGCACCAGTAGCAGTAGCTCAGGAGGTAGAGCGGGTTGTCCAGTAATCGGAAGGTTGCAGGTTCGATCCCGGCTCCGGCCAGTGAATGCTGCTGTGTGTCCTTGGGCAAGACACTTAACCCGCCTTGCCTGCTGGTGGTGGTCAGAGGGACTGGTGGCGCCAGTGCTCGGCAGCCTCGCCTCTGTCAGTGCGCCCCAGGGCAGCTGTAGCTACGTTGTAGCTCATCCCCACCAGCGTGTGAATGTGTGTGTGAATGGGTGGATGACTGATTGTGTTGTGAAGCGCCTTGGGGGGTTGTAGAACCCTAAGAAGGCGCTATACAAATACAGGCCATTTACCATTTACCATTTACCATATTCATAGCTGCTGACTGTCTAACGATGTAAAATCTTGGTTGTCACACAACTTCCTTAGATTAAATGAAAACAAGACTGAGGTCATCGTCTTTGGCCCCAGTGGCTCCTGCAGTGGTGCTCATCTGAGTCTCGGCGCATTAGAACCCTTTAGGAACTCAGTGGTGAAGGATCTGGGGTGTTTTTAGATTCACATTTTAACCTTGACAGACAGATAAGCAGTGTGGTGAAGATCAGCTTTTGTAAACTTAGGTTGTTGAAATCGTTTTTATAAAAAAGGACCTTGAGATCCACGCCTTCATCACCTATCAGCTGGATTATTGTAATTCACTGTATGCCAGTATTAGTCAATCATCCTTTTCATGCTTGCAGATGGTTCCGAATGCTGCCGCCAGACTGTTGACATCTTCTAAAAGGT
The DNA here is from genome assembly GCA_006937985.1 of Aphyosemion australe. Classification (NCBI taxonomy): domain Eukaryota; kingdom Metazoa; phylum Chordata; class Actinopteri; order Cyprinodontiformes; family Nothobranchiidae; genus Aphyosemion; species Aphyosemion australe. Next base: position 1,284,331 of record SSNS01000061.1, read on the forward strand.
GAGATCAGATCACTCCTGTCCTTGCTGCACTGCTCTGGCTCCCAGTTCATTTTAGAGTTGATTTTAAGATCCTTTTACTGACCTTTAAAGCATTACATGGCCAGGATCCACCATATTTGAAGGCCTTATTACAGCCTTATGCTCCGCCCAGATCACTATGGTCTGAGAGTGATAACCTTCTGGTGACTCCAGAGACGAGGCTGGTGCCCAAAGGAGATCGAGGGTTTGCTGTGGTGGCTCCCAAACTGTGGAACCATCTTCCCCTTCATAGACAGGTTACCTCAGTGGTTAACTTTAAGATGCTCTTAAAAACTCATCGATATTCTCTGGCTTTTATCTCAAGTTAACTTTTTTCTTTTCGTTACTGGTTGTACTGTTTCTGTGCTATATAAATGTTTTTATTGTGTTTATGATGTTGTCTTGTACAACGCTTTGGTCGATGCAAGTTGAGTAAATGTGCTATAGTTGAATTGATATTTAAAACAAAAAAATGTCTGTGATGAACAGATGGGCAGGAAAGTTTCTATCCCAGTTTATACGTATTTTTTAAGTGATACATTTTTAAGGGCACTGCAAAGAAAAGTCCTATTTGAGAACATGCAAAAGCATTTTTCAGCTAAGGACTTTACTTTTGTGGTTAAAATGATTGGTAACACGTCACAATAAGGGTCCCTTTATTAACGTTAGTTAGTGCATTATTAAGCATCAATAAACAAAGGAACCCTTTATTAACGTTCCGATATTGTTAACTATAAAAGGGTCCTTAAGTTTAGGACAAAGGGCCAGGGGGGTGTCTGCTTAGTAATGCATTACCTAATATTAACATTATTATTAAGCAGTTGTTAATACTTTGTTTAATAGATAATTAATGCATAATAATGAACTAAGTAATGTTAATAAAGGAACCCTTATTGTAAAGTGTTATCAACTGATTTAAAAAGTCTCAAAAAGATAATACTTATCTGCTCTGTCAGTCAGAATCTGTCCTGATTTCTTCAGACCAGTGTGCTTGCTAGTTTGGCCCCTTTGGCCCGTTAAAAATGCACATTGTTCTCAAACCCTAACTCAATCCAAGCAGGAGTGAGATAAGAAACAATCCAGGAATGAATCACCACCTCAAAGACCATTCGTGAAACTAATAACATCATTTTGACAACACAGAGTGAGAAGGAACAGGAACACAGAGTACAATAGGAAACGATTCAATTTAAAAATAAAGAAAATAACGAAGATAAATCTGTGGATCAACGGAGCATGGCCACAAAACAATCCACAGTAAAAGACCTTTTAGTTAAATGTCTCAGTGTGTGTGTGTGTGTGTGTGTGTGTGTGTGCGTGTGTGTGTGTGTGTGTGTGTGCGTGCGTGTGTGCGTGCGTGTGTGTGTGCGTGTGTGTGTGTGTGTGTGAGGGCTGACACAAAAGGGCCAGCAGTGGCATGAATGTCCTCTCTAATTTAAGCCCTATCGTCACTTGTCTCCAGTTTTAGTCCAACAGTTGACTTCCCATACCTTCACTAATTAGGACTAGTGCTTGGTACTCCTTTTCCTTTAAGGGTCACATAGCTTATCTTAGTCATCCCACTTTATTGTACTTCTTAAGGGAATCGGTAAATTTGGACACAGAATTTAGACTTAAAGAATTAAGACCTCAAACAAGACTGATAGATGGGACAAATTTATTAACAATATAGATCTCCTAGCTCCCTGCAGATTTTATACAATAATAGGAAAACAACAAAGGAGACAAAATACAGGAGTATAAAATCTCAGCTTATATTGATCATTTGTCCTCTTGCTTGTGCGGTGATAATACACGAGCTCTTTGTTTTTCAACCTCTGCATCCAATCACCTGCAGGGATGCAGAGAACAGAAAACCTGATTAAACTTTAGCGGCCTTAAATGTGACTTTTAAGACTTATTGAAGTTGCTTTACCTCTTTTATTGTTGTGTTTTTGTGCAGCGTTCTCCTCCTGAATCTGAAAAAGCAGGTGCCGCTTTAATCACAGCAACGTTTTCACACTCAAACCTTTGCTGAGTGAACACTGACACTGTGTTTTAGGATCGCCTTGAGGGAAGGCAAGATTAGCTTTGATCTCTCTCACACACACACACACACACATACACACACACATGCTAGCAGACATATTGTGTCTTGTCTTTCATCTGTTTTCACAGTTTGATTCCATCTGTCTATTCTTTAGATTTAATGCACCTCGGGGTCTGCATTTTATCTTTGGACGAGTGTGTGTGCTTGTCTAGTTTAGAAAAAGAAACGTTCTTGTCCTCCTGTAGCCTTTGCAAAAACAAACAAGGTGATTTCAATTTGATTTGTCATAAATCATAAAACATTAACTTCACATGACACACACCAACCAAACACTTTCTGCCTGTGGAGCAGCAGCCATACTGCACACTCAGAGCTTTTAATGTCTGAAATAGAGAATGAAGTTTGAATAAAAGCTTAAATAAAAATCTAAATGGATATTTATATAATAGATAGTATTGTGTTGGGAAAATCTAAATGTTTAGGAATGTTCTCTGTAGAACTAACATTGGTTTTGCCAGTTGAACATTATTTTTTGTCGGGATGTCTGATATTATTGGTCTATAATTAACATTGACCGATATTTGCATTTAAATATAATTTTGGAAAATATCGATATTGATTTTTAGTCTTTTAATGACACCACTTTTACATATCATATTATACATCACACTCTTCAGCTACTTCTCCTCTCTCATAAATGTTGAAATATGACAGATATGGGGTTTAGTTTTTGAGATATTTTAGTTTATTTGGCACAACTTGTGAAGTAGAAATTTGCCCTGTGTGGTGAACGCACGCTGTCCTCACAGCACGTAGCTATGTGTAGCTAGACAGCTAGCTAACAACTAAAACAAACACAAGAATCTTCACCCAAGACTTGCTTTTCTTATCTGAAGCTCTTCATAAATGTTTTACCACTGTAACTGCCATATACAGAATAAAAAAATACATTAATAACTAATACATACATCTTAGCATCACGCTTAGCAATTAGCCTATATCTGATATCAGTAAAAGAAAAAAAAGTAGTTACAGGAATCTGTAATTTATAGAGTTTGCAGCAGGATGTAATCCTAAAGATATGTTTTGTCCAAGTTACATGTAATTGTAATCATTCATATCTAATCTATTGTATAGCTTCCTGATTGCCCTTTGTTCAGAGAAAAAGTACCCTTACATGATGAGCTACACAAGTACAGCCAAGACCAAAGGGCCATCTTATGCAGTTGTAATATCCAAAATGTCATAGCAGTTAATGCAATTACTTTAGAAACTTTTACATCACTGCTTGTTATAAATGACATAGTTATTCTGGCAGAAATATTAAAGGTCTCTGCTGGACCTGACCCCTGAATGTACTAGAAGTGCCACCCTTTGCTGCTGCTGGTATTTACATTCTATGTAAATAACCTTCAGGAAAATAAATTACAACATATCATTTATAAAATTATATTTGCATATTTACAGTAAAAATAAAAACTCATTAGTTTGCTGAACTATTATTTTAATGATTGAACCAAACATATGATCAGCATTTTTTTTAAAACCTTTCAAAACTTCTGCAGACAGAAGATGAAATATATGAAAAGCATATCGTCATACCGTGTTCCAAAAAGAGCATCAACCTTATATCTTTACTTAACATGTCTGTTGTTTAAAAAAACAATTAGAATGTAGGATTCATCTAACGAGTGAAATTTGTTTACATTTTTCCAACAATTGTCTCAAATTTCTCTGCTTTGGTTAAGTTTACACCAGAGGCTGTTATTCTATTAATAATTTAATAATACCACCTGAGCCCTGAAATGACCAATAAGAGCAGAGGAATAGTGGGAATAATTAACTCCTTTGCTTTGGGGGTGTTCTGGAAACCTTTGACGTTGTAATTATAGATTATAGAAGTCAAGTTGTAAATATATATCACTTGTGTAAAGTATTTGTCAAGTACATTCCTCGCTGATAGAGGAAAGAATGGATGAAATGTAAGAAAACTAAAAACTGTAAGATAAGGAGAATTTTTGCTGCATGTGTTTTGAACTGAAATGAACAATTTCCCAGTTATAACCTGGACTGAGTTGGACAGACCATACACAGGAGGCTTTATTAATCATAATTACTGGTTCATTATAAAATGTTCATAAAACTGAGCAGATGTTAGATCTAGAGCTTTTGTTTATTCTGTCCTTGTGAAACATTAAATATTTCTTCTTTTTAGTCACTACAGCATTATTTTATTACATTAAACAACAAATTCTAAAATAAGTTTTAATGTTTCTCTTTACTGATTTACCTTATAGCCGTTTAAAATCATAAATATTTTCTCAGCTCAATAATCACAACAAATTGCCAAGAGATCAGTGAAGCGTAGGAGGATTTGGCAATGGCCCCTCCTTTTTTGGTGCATTTGGTGTTAAACATACTCCTACACAAACACACACACACACACACACAAGCATAGATGCACCTGAATGTTAGAAGAAGAGTAACCAAAGGGAAGTTTCATTATTCACGGTAGATGGTGGAGCGTTGACAGGATTCCAGTAAATACAGGCAGCTGCCTTCAGCTTCAAAGCACACACGGAGCCAGGTGGAATGGGAATGACAACGAGAAAAGCTTTGAAAGCATTTAACATACTGAAGAACACACGGCTTTTCCTGCAGAAACAGCTGAGCCTTAAGCTTGTTCATTAGGCTTGTTAATGTGGGCGATATCATTAGTGCCACATGGTGAAGCAGCCTACACTGGAGTAATTTTCTCCATAACATCATTTCATTTTTAGAAATTATCTGAGAACATAATTTTAAATGATGACAGAGCAGAGTGAAACTGATTAAAGTAAAAGACAGCTGGTGATTAAAACACATTGTGTTTGATGGGAATAATTGTTAAATGCTTGAGGAAAATAGTGATTTGTTTTGTTTATTTTTAGATTCACACTCAGATGCAATTTTATTTTATTAGTAAGAAATGTTTTTTAATATTGGAATTTGTAGAGTACATGTCGGTAACTTTCTTGAGTTAACCCAAATCAAGGTGGCCACTACAGCTACTTTATAATAGACAATAGATTAAGGCCTATAACTGTCAGCTTACAGTTTTTTACAGACGCTAGGACCCATTTCTCAATACTTAGGTCACGTTTGCAAAACTCTACATACAGTTCTCCTAACTGACTTTCAGCTTGGCAAAGCAGTTCATTTCACATTCAAAATGCACTACAACTACCAAAACACTTCATTCAGGTCTCAAATCAACTCATTCTTCTAGAACACTAGCAAAGGTTGACAGCCGACAAACACACTTTGTCACCCACAAAACAATAACCTAAAAAACACTAACCCCATGTAGCTTTACATTTTCTGAACAAGGACACATCTCTGTTTATAACTGCAATATATGTTACTGGAATAAATCAGACATGATGCAGAATTTGTCAATGTTTTATGTTGTTTATTTATTTATTTATTTATTTTTTGCACTGAGTAATTCCAAAATACAAGAATACAAGTTTCCTGTTGGTTTGCTGGACAACTCTAACTATAGATGCCACTGCAGAGCGTTGCAGATTTGGCTGCACTCTCTGACCAGCCTCTCTCATTGAGAGACCATAATGTACCACATCAGGGGTTCCCAAATTGGGGGTCCCCACAAGATTACAGGGGGTCCCCACAATTTTGTCTTTGCTGAGGTTGTGAGGTTAGCTAGATTTTATTTGTAAAAATTACATTTATAAAATCCCAATAACACGCCCTACAGTATAATCAGAACTCCATATAAAAGTTATAACTCAGTATGTCTGTGTGGCAAGGTGGACAAACAAGGTTCTGGGCAGGATTTGAACCTCAGACCTCTGGGTGAGAGTCATGTGCGTTAACCAGTCAGCCAAAGGGATATCCCTGTGGCCAAGCAGCCCAGGCGCATGATCAATCGGGATACAGTGACGGCATGCTCACCCTGTCACATCTGTATAAAGTTTGTAAATGATCACATTTACAGTAATGTGTTTATGTGTGAAGGAGTTGGGTTTGGGGGTCCTGGCTTGTCTTGGACATGGGCAAGGGGGTCCTTATAGTAAAGAAAAATAAAAAAGGGAACCCCTGTACTACATGATCAATGACAGTAGCTCTGATCTCATCAGAGACTACAGCTCTTGATCTTCCTCGTATTCTTCTTCCACCACGCATACGTATTCCTCGCCCTCTCCAGCCTCTCTTCTTCCTCTTTCAGCCACTTCTCTATTCTGGCTGGGTCCATGTTTACATCACAATACAAACCTATTCAGCAGTTGTCTCCTTTTGTAATGAAATTGAAAGAGTAACACCTGCAGATGTTCATCTAGGAGAATCAGCTGAGGCTGGTTAAACTGCATTTTTAGATTTAAAATATGTTACAATAAAATATTGCTGTTGAATTTTGCTGTCTTATTCAGTTTTGCATCATGTTATTGTTTTGAACATAAGTTTAACAGTTTTGTAAACAGTATGTAAGCACGCACAAAATGTCCTGTTAGTACAATGATTTTTGGCAGTTGTTGTGTCTGAGTGAGAAAAGAATTCATGACATTTGAGAGATGTAGTCATTGAATGCATTTTGTGCCAAAACAACGATAATTGATCCTCAGTTTAGCCCACATAGACTTATGTTGTGCACACTGTATGTAGAGTTTTGCAAACGTGACCTAAGTATTGAGAAATGGGTCCTAGCGTCTGTAAAAAACTGTAATAGATATTGAGCTAAACAACCCCATCATATACTCAAAGCACTGTGGAACAACATATATTATTCACAAATTTGTCATTGTCAAGTCTTGCCGTTGCCCCCATCTGTCTGCTAGCAAAAGAATCTCACAAATCACTGAATGGATTTTAATCAAATATATAAAAAGTCTTCAGTGGATCTACAGCAACAAATGCTTAACTTTTGGATTCAACCCAATTTAAGATGGCCACCACAGCGAATCCATCATCTCGGCTTGATTACTGCAATTCACTGTATGTCGGGCTGAGTCAGGCAGCACTGAAGCGGTTGCAGTTGGTTCAGAACTCGGCAGCTAGATTTCTGACTGGCTCGAAAAAAAACACACACATTACTCCTGTCCTGGCTTCCCTACACTGGCTCCCTGTGGATTGCCGGGCTAAGTTTAAGGTTTTGTTGTTTGTCTACCGGTCCCTTCATGGTGGTGCTCCACCATATCTGGCTGGGTTGCTTCAGATGCATGCCCCTGTGCGCTCTCTTCGCTCAGCTGACCAGGAATTGCTTGTCGTCCCACGAACAAGGCTGAGAACAAGAGGTGATAGGGCCTTTTCTGTCCTGGCTCCTACACTGTGGAATGAGCTCCCACTTGTTGTCAAACAGTCCCCATCACTGCAGGTCTTTAAGAGTCGTTTGAAGACTCACTTTTATCGTTTGGCTTTTATGTAATATGGATTTTTATAATTTTACTGTTTTATTTTCTATTTTATCGTATCTGTTTTGTTATTTTAGTCACTTTTTATGCAGTTTTAATCTGTCCTACTGTCTTTTTGCTCTTGTTGTTTTAATGTTTTGTTCAGCGCCTTGGGCTTCTGTACAGGCAGTGGAAGGCGCTATACAAATAAATTTGATTGATCTCAATATATAATTCAGTCAGTTTTACAGAATTGAATTGGTCACATTATTATTATTATTATTATTATTATTATTATTATTATTATTATTATTATTATTATTATTATTATTATTATTATTATCAGTCTTTTCTAGGGGTACCATCATTTTTCTCCAGGCATGTTCTATGAGTTTATTTTTTTAAATAATTCCGTTGAAGCATGGTTGAAAAGTAATGTCTGATTTTCATTGGTTAAATTTCATAGAATTTTTATTTGCTATTACTTTTGTCAGATTCAAGTTATTTCTGTGACCATTGAGGGTTTTTCTTTCATTGAACAAAGGATACTAACAATTTTGTCCACATCTGTATATTGAGTTGCAATGTGATGAGGTAGCAGATGAGAGTCCTTCATGATGGAGGACATTATGTGCTATAGACGTTTGATTATTTTTACACAATGGCCAAAAAAGGAGAGATGTGGTGACTTATCTACCTTATTCCTAGCCCTTTTAAGAAATATGCAACTGACTTCCAGTCCGGTGTTTGTTAACATGGAGAGCATAGTTGAATGATGCAATCCGTTCACGCTAATCCACTTTTTTTATGGGCTTTTTAGAGACATAAACTATGTGGGAACAACAGTTGTCACAGCTCAAACAGAACACCGTTACAATCCCTCTGCCTACTGCCATAGAGGGGTGGGAGGATGATATGAAAATCTGGTCAAAGCTAACATACAGTAGCATTTTAGCTACTTTCTTAACTTTGTCGCGTCCAATGGTGAAGCAATGAACATCATCGGTACCTACATAGTAATATGTGTTTTGTTAAAAGAGTTGGGACACGATCTTATTTACTTAAAGCAGACGTAGAGCCGAGTCAGAGCCTTAAATCTCTCAGCATTAGGGGTGGCAATTGATACGTTTTTATTAACATCAATGGCATTGTCGATTCTGTCTATCAATGCAATTCCTTATCAATTCCCGAGTAGTTCAATAGGTGGCCAAAAAAAATTGCACACGATCTCCTGCAGTCAGTTTATTCATGAAAAATAATTAATTGTACCTGGTTTTGTTTGGAAAGATTTTTCCAAATGTTCTCCTTTATGCTCCTTGTGAAGGCAGAGTCATCTTCTTGCACGGTGTAGTGTTGCTGTAGCTTTTGCCAGATGGGTAAAATCTCACCACATGTCAGACTTTAGTCACTGGAGTCTGCTAGTGTGGAGGTGTGTATATAAGGCAAATGGCGCTAACATGATAGGCAGTGTTAGCTGATTAGTTACCATTGCTGATGCGTTGAAATTCACTAGTCCAGCGCAGGTCAAAAACACAACATTCACTTTAAGTTATTGCTTTTTTTTAATGCACAAATGCTTTTGCATATTTGTAGTGTTTTCTCTTTTTGATTAAATATCTACTTTGCAAGTATTGCAAGTTGCCCTGTTGTCAGGTCAAGTATAACCAAACTTTCGAGTGTTTCTGCTGCATAGTCTCCATGTTTCTTGCTGAGTAAATGAGCAATGCAACGTGCGTGGTGACGTTATTCACACCGACTGGAAATGATAAGGGAATCGTTTGCAAACAAGGGCAAATGATTCCTAGGTATTGAAACAGTGGAACCGGTTCTCAACAAGAACTGGTTTTGGATTCCCACACCTACTCACCAAGCCTGGGTTTTAACTTCTACATCAGGCAAAATACAAACAGCAGGTTGTTCATGGAAGGTAATCTTTACAATAGGTTTAAAGCCCCATTCCTTAACTTTGCAGATATATGGTCTCTGTTGCCCACTAGAGGCTTGCTGCGTAACGTCACTGTCGTAAAATCAAATCTCTCTCTCGGGCATAAGAGGCATGTTTACATTCCTAATGTCAGGCAAAACAATGAAAACAAACTTTTCCACCTCCACACATTGAATAAATAACTTTATCAGGACTGTATAACAACTTTATGCCTGAACAAACACAATAACCCTGGTGAAATCATTTATTACTTACCTAGCCATTAGCAGCATGGCTAGGTTAGAGTCCGTAGTTTATGCCTTTCTTTCTAAAAGAGCTCTCCAGCGAGGAAAAGACGGCCCAATAATAACTCTGGTCTTTGCTCTTGCTCTATCACGTTCTTCTTTTCTTTTCCTAGATTCCTCTGATACGGGATTTCTAGCTTTCTTTGGTGAATCTGCCGCTGCTACAGCGAGTCTACGTTATACAATTATTGCAAGCCAAAAGGATAAAAAAATTGCGCATTCTAAACTCGCATTATGTCCGCCAAAACGCGCGTTGAAGACGCGCGTTTTGGCAGACACAATGCTCGCTTTTAGAACACGTGGGTTTTTGCCCCCTTTGGCATCAAAACGCACGTTCAAGACAGCTTTTTTATCTCTTTGGCTTGCCATATAGTGCCGTAAAGCAACACCCAGTCAGTACTTCCGGTAGCAACCCGAGCTCAAAAACTGTATAGTGAGGTAAACAGACGTGGGACCCCCTAACACTAACACAGTTATGAAAATGAACATAATAGATGATACTATGACGCCAAAACTGTACAAAAAAGCATAATTTTAAGGTGTAAAAGTTGCGGAATGTTGCTTTAATGATCATTTTCAACACATTTGATAATGTTAAACACTGAGCTCTATTTTAATCATTTGTCTGCTTGTACATTTCTTGGGGTCAAATCGTTTTTAAAATCCTCTTGAAATGTTCAAATAAACTGCTCAAAGCAACGAAACCTCACCATGCAAGCCGATGGCTATGCGTTGCTTCTGGTATCTCACCGGATGTTGCTCGCATCATTGTTTCTACATGAGCCGGTCCAGGAATAAGGTGGGAAGAGCCCCGTCCTGAAGCCAGGCCTGGAGTATATGGCAGACTTGGGAAAATGTTTATCTTTTGTACTACATTTGGAAGTATGAATGCCTCCCACATGCTAGAGATTACTTTCTTGCAAAACCCTGGCTCTAAATCAAATCTTCATAATAAAAGCTGGACCATTTATTTGTAAAACTCTCTGTCCAGACTCATAAAGTGGGGACAAAAAAGGATTGTAACAAAAGTTACTAAGTGTATTTGGCCAGTAAATCTGATTCTGGTGGAACATCAAGTTCTAGAATATAAATGCCTCATATTCATCCTGAGTCTGGCAGCAATAAAAACCTGCATTTTCACCGGTGTTTAAAGCAAGATTACTGTCACACCCTCACCTTCTGTTCCTGACTTTATTATGGGGGAAGTTAAGCATCTTTTCTAAGAACACTATGAACTTGATTATCGTTTTCCAGAATGTGAAATGTATTGTTTAATGAACGTTTTTTGGAGAATTACCCATTTTTGTCAGAGCCTTTAGGCATCCAGTTATAGTTAATTCATCCTTAATCCCAAAGAGAACATCGCCCCAGGCAATTCAGATATTATTCACTCAAAAGACTGGAGGTCACATGATTGACCTTTCAGAAATTTAATTTAAATACTTTTTCTGCATGCATGGAGAAACATCAAACATTAATAAAGATCTGAAGAACACACTGAAACATTTATATACAATTATTTTCCACAATATTTCATAAAAGAAATTCAACAAGATATTGAAATAAGAAAACATTTTCACAGTCCGTCATACAAATTCAGTACATATGAAAGAAATTCAATGCATATTCAAATTAAATCATTCTAAATATTCTGTTTCTGCAGGTTTTACAAGTGAAAATGACAGAAATAAAATGAAAATTTGAACTCCACATAAACTATGTATCCCACAGTGACACAAACACAGTTCCAGGTTTTATTTCTGCTGCGAGACACAAATGGCTCACCAGGCTGATGAAGCAGAAATGCATCTGTAGACAAGACTTGACAGAAAATTGACTCGACACACTTCAGCTGTATTCTATCAGCGTGTCACGGCTTTAAAGTAACGTTTCTCATTAAGCTGTCATAACTCAAAGTAACATGTTTGACTCTCCCTGTGCCGTGTCACTGCAACAGTCTTCTTTAATACAAAAGTTTGACTTCTCACAGCTCCAATCACTTAGCCCTCATGATGAGTGGGTTGCATGTTGTGCAGGACGAGAACAAGAGAGAAGGGACAAATGAAGCCTGTGTGTAATTTTTCTGTTGGTCCCTGCATGTTTACTTCTTCAAAATGCTTGTTAGGATGCTTAATAATTGCATGACACACCAAAAACAGGACACAAGTAGCTGGATCTGTGAGGAACAAGTCTTTGATGTTAATGAAGAAAAACAGAAGAAGAGTGATGCTACCGAGTAAAAGCCTGGTTGTCATGGCAGGGCTGACGCACAAACACAGGACCATCCACCCTCCCTCCACTCACTCACGCTTGTTGGCTATTTTAAGCTTTACTATAAGCTGTAATTTGAGGGCTCCATTTTGACCGTTGTCTTGCAGGGTCCAGGTGGGAGAAAGAGCCTTAGATCAGCAGGTGAACATATTATGGGAACATAGTCCAAAGTGGCAGCAGGCAGGTCAGGGAAAGCTACTTGTTATCCCGTCTACCTTTGCCCTTCTAACAGACCTTTCATCTGCTTTCACAGAAAAAGACGTCATGTTGTCAGACTGCTATTTGTCACATATCGCAGTCAGCGAAGAAGCATTTTCACAACATTTTAATCCGTTTTTATTCCAATCAAACAAAACTGTTTATAAAGTTTTCATGATTCTGAACATGACAGACTTTTTTAGATCTAGTGTGACACATGAACAAAGGCAGGACTTTGTGATATTCCTGCCATGCTGGGAAATAGTCATGCATGGGCAAAATACTAATAGCACTGGACAACTGCCAGTTTGGATTTCTTGCAATGTGAGAAGGTGGATTTCAAATCTATACTTAGACCCAGAGCTGGGTTTGATTTTCAGACATCAATTAGTTTAGGGAGCAGCAGAGAGGAAGAGATTATTACAGAAAGACACCTGTATCCGGTTGTTTACAGGGTGTAATCCCAGGCAGCTGTCCTGCACATCTGGGTAACCACAGAGTCTTGCACGTTAAATTTTGCGTAAGCGGGTATCTTTTGCTTTTTGGTCACAAACAATACAAGTTCTTCATATTATCATGGTTTATACTAATCTGAAAGAAAACATTCTGATAAAAAATAAGTATCATGTTAAGAGGTAAATGGCCTGTTTTTGATTTTCCAGGGTTCTACAACCCCCATCAGGCACTGTAGCCATAGCCAAAAAGCATTATAAACTCCAGATAATAGTTTTAGCAACTAAATCATCATTGATAATAGTACGTATTCCCCCAAAGCTAATACAGCTGAATGATAATTTTAGGGTCAAATCTTTATATAGGGAGCCCAAGTCTCCTCCCCTTCCGGTCGGCTCATCGGAACAAATAAAAAATGAATGCAAGTGAACGGAGCTATGAAAGTTATTTTCTAACCCGCTTTGTCTTACGTCCTGAATCACACATATGTTGTACTTCAATTTAAATGAAAAGTAATTATGTGTGTTTCAACTTTGTCTGTCACGACGTACTTTGAGATTTGTTAGCTTGTAAAATTTGGAATTAAAAAGACTACAAATCAGACGTCGCATATATGACATCACCACAGAATCTCTTCTCCCCAGCGTAGCTGCTACTTGCCACATGGCCAGATTTATAGTGGTTCTACACGTTTAGCGCTCCTTCTGTCATACCGGGAGAAGGAATTGAAGCTCGCTAAACTCACAGCCATTTTTTTCTTCTCTTTTCCGTGTCTGGTTCAATGACATCAATTTGGTGAGACGCGCATTTGTAGTCCTATACGTCTTTAGACACAAAACCTAAAATAACTTTTGCCGCCTGTCAAAAACAAGCACTTTCTTGATATCAAAATATGTTTTTAAAATTCACGGACATCATATGTGAAATCCATGGCACATATCAAACAAGATCAGAAAATAACTTAAATCAGTTTGTAGACTCCCAAACATTTTTTCTGGCAGTTGGGGACTCATGGTTTGGAAGTAGATGGGTGTAACTTATAGGCTCCCTGTAGTAGCTGATGGCTGAGTAGGGTTACATTTACCTGTTTTACTCCAACACATAAAACACCTTATGAATCTAACTACATATAAAATACATTTTATCTAGATGATGATGATGACGATGATGATGATAATTTGATAATATGGTAGGGTTTTTTCCTGCTCTGCAGTTCTCTACGGATATTCAGAAAATGACACACTGGTAGAAACTTTTTAAATGACGTAATGATGTCTGCAGCGGCTCTCTGGCTATAAAATATTTAAAGCAGTTATCAGTTTCAGCCTGATTCCTACACTAAAGCTAAGAATACTCCATCAGCTCAGTCACACATTTAACAAAACAGGGAAGCCCTCATCTCATGTCTTTGTATAAACATATACTGTAATGCCAATTTGAGCAAATAACTTATTTTCTTCATTTGAGAAGATAAACTTATTTAATTTAAATAAACTTCCACCTAAAGATATCACACTGTGTTATACACCACTATAAAAAGGTTCTAAGTTTCCACTCGTTTTTAAGCAAATTTAAACAAAACAGTCATTATTTTCCTGTGACTGACAGCCTTCCCTAAAGGTTTCTTTTTTTCATCATTCATGATGGTGCTTAGAGAGATTTTAGCATCTAATCCACATCTTCCATCAGACAGTCTGGCTCAGTGTTTTGTTAGTTGGAGCAGCAGACACACTTGGTGTGCACACACTGATAGTCATGGTATTATGAGGTCCATCAGCCGCTACAGTAGCTGTGCTTTTTGTCCTCATGAGAAGCAGCATGATAGAATGTACCATGAACAGAAGAATGTTTTATTTACTGTTATGAAAAGTAGAGGCACAACTTAATGTTGTAATGCCACTCCTCTGACAGGCGTTTCATGAGCAATGAGCACTCTCATTAGTTTGTTTATAATGTAACATTGTGATTAAATTATTAAGAGTACCTTATTAGGATAACAAGTGTTTGAGCTTCATAAAGACATGACTGGCTGCAAAGCATCATTGCTTTTGAAAATCCATCCATCCATCCATTTTCATCCGCTTATCTGGAGTCGGGTTGCGGGGGCAGCAGCCTAAGCAGAGAGGCCCAGACTTCCCTCTCCCCAGCCACTTGGGCCAGCTCCTCCAGGGGGATCCCAAGGCATTCCCTAGCCAGCCGAGAATAGTGCCTCCTGCGTGTCCTGGGTCTTCCTTTGGGTCTCCTCCTGGTTGGACGTGCCCAGAAAACCTCCACAGGAGGCATCCTAACCAGATGCCCGAGCCACCTCAACTGGCTCCTCTCGATGTGGAGGAGCAGCAGATCTACTCCAAGACCCTCACGGATCAACGAGCTTCTCACCCTATCTCTAAGGGAGAGCCCAGACACCCTGCGGAGAAAACTCATTTCGGCCGCTTGTATCCGCGATCTCATTCTTTCGGTCACTACCCAAAGCTTGTGACCATAGGTGAGGGTTGGAACATAGATCGACCGATAAATCCAGAGCTTCGCCTTCCGGCTCAGCTCTCTTCACCACGACAGACCGGTACAACGCCCGCATCACTGCAGATGCAGCACCAATCCTCCTATCAATCTCGTTCTCTATCTTTCCCTCACTTGTGAACAAGATACTTAAAAATACTTAAACTCCTCCACTTGAGGCAGGACCACATCCCTGGCCTGGAGAATGCATTCTACCCTTTTTCAGCTCAAGACCATGGTCTCCGATTTAGACGAGCTGATTCTCATCCCGGCTGCTTCACACTCAGATGAGACCCGCTCTGGTGAAAGCCGGAGATCACATTCTGATGAAGCCAACAGGACCACATCATCTGCAAAAAGCAGAGACCTGATCGTTAGGCCACCAAAACGAATCCCCTCACCACCTTGGCTGCACCTAGAAATCTGGTCCATAAAAGTTATGAACAGAATCGGTGACAAAGGGCAGCCTTGGCGGAGTCCAACTCTCACCGGGAATGAGCCCAACTTAAGCCGGGCGTACACTGTGTGACTTTTTCACTCGTAGCGTTCAGCTTCAGCTCAAACTGTATGACTTCCTCGCAGAGCAAATCTCACGAGTCATGTGCTCACACTGTACGACCCAGTTCTCGGATGCGACCTGACTGCTCACACTGTACGTCTGGCATGAACTCGTCACAGCTAAAAAAAAGTATATATGACGCAACAAGTTGGTCTGAGTACGGGAGGACGAGGACGGCATTTGGAACAGAAGCGTACTCTGTTGCTTCTTGGCAAGCGCTGCTTGTTGCTGCAGTTAAAAAATCAATCTGACATAAAAATAAAAGTCTAGTTTGTTCCTTTAATAACAACATAACAACGAAAACATATTATTTGTATTATATTTGATCCACATTTGATCAAAATCGATAAATTACCAGCATTTCCCGCTGTTAAATGAAGAACAAAATTTTATTTTTCATCAAAACAAAGCAACGCTGCTTTTATTTTGAAAGTGGGTTAGCTATTTGGTTTGTTTTCGCTTCCACTTCCGTCATTTGCGCTACTGCTTCTGTGTTTGCGCATGCGCCGTTTGCGGTTCTGATACTTTTTGAGTCACAGACGCTCGCAGCGCCGCTTCAATAGTGCTGCACCCTCACGAGGGACGAGCAAAATATCAAACACGCCAAAAATCCGTGCGAGCTTACGATTGCTGATCGGCAGCTGGTCATGTGATGTTAATCACCTCTCGTAACCCCCTGTATACTACACGAC
Source organism: Aphyosemion australe (assembly GCA_006937985.1). Lineage (NCBI taxonomy): Eukaryota > Metazoa > Chordata > Actinopteri > Cyprinodontiformes > Nothobranchiidae > Aphyosemion > Aphyosemion australe. Next base: position 1,300,666 of record SSNS01000061.1, read on the forward strand.
GCTCAGCGCAAAACTCGCCCCGAGCTCGTACATTCTCGCACGAGGAGAAAATCGGCTCAAAAAAGTGGAAAAGTTGCACAGTGTACGCCCGCCTTTACTGCCGGCACTGCAGACCAAGCTCTGACACTGGTCATACAGGGACCTAACAGCCCATATTTAGGGGCCTGGTACCCCATACTCCCAGAGTGCCCCCCACAGGGCCCCCCAAGGGACGCAATCGAATGCCTTCCCCATATCCACAAAACACATGTAGGTTGGTTGGGCGAACTCCCACGTACCCTCCAGGACCCCCCAAGGGTATAGAGCTGGTCCAGTGTTCCACAACCAGGATGAAAACCACATTACTCCTCCTGAATCAGAGGTTCGACTATCCAACGTACCCTAACCCTCCCCAAGAACTCTGAAGAGACTTTACCAGGGAGGCTCAGGAGTGTGATCTCCCTGTAGTTGGAACACAAAAATGTTCCAGAAAAAAATCTCTGTAAATTGTAAAGCATACAATACCAGCTCAAGAGCTGAGCCAAAAGACAAAGTTCTCAAGTTTACCTGCCTACCTTATGCTTCCATCCATGATCTCATTTTATATAAGTGGCAGAAATGAATGGATGGATAAAACATACAATGTCAAGTTGTTTAACCTTATTCTAAAATGCTTCTGCTTCACAGCGGTCACATGTAGTTTATGACAGCAGCACAATCAATAAAAATGTCTCATCTAGTTCTGCACCTTCCATCATTCATGTTAGAGGAAAAAACGCTTCATGCATGCAATGCCCCCATTCCTCCTTTTATTTCTCAGAATTATACAATAAATAAAATAATGTTTTGTCTTACTTCTCACTGTCAGAAATTGAACATGTTTCCATGGCAACTACGCTGTCATTAGCCAGCTGTCCAAATGGAAATAGCGTTGTTAGCAGAGTGGAGAGACTTCTATAAATTGCCAATGTGATTCTATGGATTAGGTAAATGTGTGATGTCTGTAGTGGTGTCTGGCCTCACATCACCTCTGAGCCTCGTTCAATACAGCAGCATGTAACCACCATGAGAGCAAGTTTCAGTTTACATGGTGCAACATTTCAGACTATCTGAAAGCACATTTTATACATGCATTTAAATTTTGGTCAAAATTTCCATTATTTGCATTTATATTTATTTATAATATTAAAAACATCTGCAGAACCTTTAAACATTTAATGTGTTAATTAATTCCTGGGGGGAAAAACAAGTCTGTGGTTTTCTCAAATAATATCATGCTATCACTAATTATTTATATTTCCTTAATCTGCTGACATTTTAAACATTCCTCTGGACGTGGTTTATATAATTCTTCACAAAGCCTTACTGCAAATTACCAGGAATGTCTGAAAGGAAAATTAATGAATGGAGATACACATACACAGAAAAAAAATGTAAGAGATATTTCATGTAACTGTTCAAAATGTCATTAGGACCTAAAAATGTACATCTACATTTTAACAGTGCCTAATAAGTTACCATGACAACTAGACTGGAGAGGATTGCCCTTGTTGAGCTCGAGCTCTATGTTGTTGGAAAGGTTTTCCTGTTTTCTGTGTTGTTCTGCTGCCATACCTGCCTATAGACAGTCTTAAAGCATCTTACAAGCTAATGCATCAGGAATATGTTTCAAAAGATCCACATTGATTTAACAAATACATGTAAAAATTAAAGTTTTTACAACATTTTGTCCTTTTTACTCTGTTACAGCTTTAGACCATTGTGAACAAAGCCGACTGCATCTTAACTGATTAAACAAAAGAAACTTCAGATTTTTCTCATTTCTCTCTGCAGAACTGGTGAAAAAACACTTGCTCACCATGCACAGCACTCTCGTACATGCACCTGTTGAAGAAGATTAGCATTTGAGCCCACTTTCACATCCATAATCTCTCTTTAATATGCACTTGGTGTAATAATGAGCTACTTGACTTCCCTGATAGCACGGCTTGAATCTGATTGGAAACCACCCTACAGCTTTGAGGGCTCTTTTGTTTCCTCGTCTACTAAACTTTTCTCTGGTGTTTTGTGCAAAAACAGACTTTCTCATGTTTATTTTTAACCAACATAGCAACCAGAACAGCACATGTTGCACCTAGCACTGCCAAACCACTTACAGCTTTAGAGCTGCATGGTGCTAAAAGAGTTATGCTCATATTCATCAGCTGTAAGTGTAAAACCTTATCTCTGTCATCATAAAACTACACTGCTCACAAGAATTAAAGGAACACTTTAAAGAAACACATTAGATACACCAGATCTCAGTATGAAGTTGGATATCTATACAAATAACGACAGGGCAATGTCTTAGGAACAAAAGGATGCCAAGAGTTTTAATGGAAATAAAGGTTTTCAGCCTACAGAGGGCTCAATTGTGTAGACACCCTAAAATCAGAGTGAAATGAAGATGTGGCAGGCTAGTCCATTATTTCAAAAACTTAATTTCTGCAACTCAAAATGCTTTTCAGTATCTTGTGTGGCCCCCACGAGCTTGTGTGCATGCTTGACAACGTCGGGGCATGCTCCTAATGAGACAACGGATGGTGTCTTGTGGCATTTCCTCCCAGATCTGTGTGAGGGCATCCCTGAGCTCTTGTACAGTCTGAGGAGCAACCTGGCGCCGCCTAATGGACCGAAACATAATGTCCCACAGATGTTCTATTGGGTTTAAGTCAGGGGATCATGAAGGCCATTCAATTGTTTCAATTCCTTCATCCTCCAGGTACTGCCTGCATACTCTTGCCACATGAGGCCGGGCATTGTCGTGCATTAGGAGAAAACCAGGACCTACTGCATCAGCGTAGGGTCTGACAAAGGGTTCAAGGATTTCATCTGGATACCTTATGGCAGTCAGAGCACCATTTCCTAGGCAGTAGAGGTCTGTGCGTCCCTCCATGGATATGCCTCCCCAGACCATCACTGACCCACCACCAAACCTGTCATGTTGAACGACGTTGCAGGCAGCATAACGTTCTCCTTGTCTTCTCCAGACTCTTTCACGTCTATCACAGGTGCTCAGGGTGAACCTGCTCTCGTCTGTAAAAAGTACAGGGCGCCAGTGGCGGACTTGCCAATTCTGGTGTTCTTGAGCAAATGCCAGTCGAGCTCTACGGTGCTGGGCAGTGAGCACAGGGCCCACTACAGGACGTCGGGCCCTCAGGCCATCTTCATGAAGTCTGTTCCTGATTGTTTGGGTAGAGACATTCACACCAGTGGCCCTCTGGAGGTCATTCTGTAGGGCACGAGCAGTGCTCAGCCTGTTCCGCCTTGCACAAAGGAGCAGGTATCGGTCCTGCTGATGGGTTGTGGACCTTCTACGACCCTGTCCAGCTCTCCGAGAATAACCGCCAGTCTCCTGAAATCTCCTCCATGTTCTGGAGATTGTGCTGGGAGACACATTAAACCTTCTTGCTGCAGCACGTGTGGATGTGCCATCCTGGAGAAGTTGGACAACCTGTGCAACTTCTGTAGGGTTAAGGAATTGCCTCATGCTGCCAGTAGAGATAATTACTCAAGCCAAAACTAGCACGAGTGGAAAACCAGCCAAAAAAGATCAAGAGGGAGAAACTTGAAATGACCTCCACATGTTAAATCAGTCCTGTTTTGAGGGTTTTGTAATTGTTGCCACTTTAGTGCACCTGTCGTTAAGTCCATGAACACCAATACAGCTGAAAGTGATTAACAATGCCCTCAGCTGCTGAATCAACCAGAAAATGATCAGACAGGTTTAATTGATTTCATGCCAGGCCCAATAAAAAAAATTTTCCTTTAATTTTTGTGAGCAGTGTATTTTCAATTTTGTTTATCAACCACTTCTAAATGGTGAAAAGTAGACTATAATGTTTTTGCCTGTGTCTCTGTGTGTATGTATGTCTGTAGTGGTACCAAATGACCATGAACCACTGGATAGATTTTAATTAAACTCTTGTGAAGTAATCATTGATGTACGTCCACAACTGATGAAGTTTTGAATTCAACGTGATTCAAGATGGCCACCACAACCAGTCAACTTTTGTCAACAAATAAATTGCTAACATAGTTTTGCAGACAATAAGCTAGAATTAGAAGTGGTAGTAGCTGAGAGTCACAACACGTACTCAGTGTGCAAACAGATCAAAAAGGATATTGCATGAGATGGTGTGAAACTTTTTCATTCTCAAGATAACAGGATCTTCCATGCAAGAACTACTACGCCTTTCCTTTTTCAATAATAATTTTTGTTAAGTCATTAAAGGTACAATAAGTAAAGAATTCTACAATGAAATAATCACAAAACAGACTAATGTCTCGATTATGTTGGAAGGAAGGTTATAATGAAACGGGTTTCCTTCTCAGCCAGCTGGTCAGTTTTTCGACTTTCAAAATGGCCAAAGAGGGACGTAGTCTTTGTTTACAATCTGTGAGCCTGCAGGGTTGTCGAGTCTGCCCTGAGCAAACAATGTATTTATCTTCTAATCAACTCACTGACTCATCTTTTCTCATTATCTAAAACATTCTGCCGCTGATCCATAACTAGCACCAGCCATCAAACTCACGAAACGGGAGTGAGAAAGTGACTTTTTGTTTAGAAAAAGGACTACGGTAACCAAAATTTGACCACAGGATGTCATTCGTGCTTCATCCTTACATATTGCACCTTTAACTGTTGATTAAAATTATAAATATGTTTGGTCTAAGCTGCATCACAACATGAGGCCCATGAAAGCTCATACACATGCACAAAAGCTGACATTTCAATATTGATTTTTAACTTGAACAAAGAGCAGTAAAATTGTGGAAGGAAAAGATCACGCAAATACATCACAGTGAGCTCGTGATAAATGAAATTGACAAATACTGTGACATGAATGCTAAAGGTCACTAACTAGGAGAGTGAGCCATGTCATTGTCTCCTCTTCCAGCTCAGAGGGACCAGCAGGGAAAGGGCCAGTTAAATGTCACATCTGCCCTATGAATGCATGCCGAAGAAACACGCTGTCAGCCCTGCGGTAGTGCAGACTGCGACTGTTCTGCTAGTGTATTATAAAGTAACCATCTCTAGACTGGCACACAATAGCTATTGTCATATTGTCACCAGAGTGCCTTGCCTCCTGCAGACAAAATGCACACCACTGCTGCCTTGATAGGAGAGCGCGAGTCCTGAAAGATCACTAGAGTACAACCGGGACTTATTCACAACCAATCAGAATCCTCCTCCTTTATCACTGAGCTTCTTTTCAAATGATCAAAAACCTTCTTCATTCAGCGAGTTGCTCTTTCTGCTTTACAGTATGCATTATAGGCCAACCTGAAAGAGTGAGAAACCTGCAAGCTGCAACTTTTCTATAAATGTTAGACGTCAAGCTATTTTTGTGTGCGTGTGCTGAAGCGTGAGAACACAAAGCGGCGCTGATTGTAAAGCAGCTCTGTCATTCTTTTCACTTCAGGGCAGATTGCTGTTGATCTGTAATGCTTGTTTGGTGTATGATGCATTTATTTTGCACAAACACCGGTGCCTATATAACTGGGACCACGTTTACTTTTCTGAAAAATAGAGGTCGTCTGAAATCCAAAAGGGATGAAAAGAAGGAAAAAATTACAGTCATTGAAGGATTTTGCGTCATCATTGACATTTACAGAACATTTTTATCATTATCTTGTGAATTACCCTCTTTTTAGCACCTAATCAGCCCAGTGTGGCTTAGCTTCAGCTCACGTAAAATTTATTTCACGCTTCAGCCTCCATGGAAGCCGGACATGAAATACCTCTCAGACCAGTGAATATGTCGGAAGCGTGTAAGTAAATGGCACTTGAGATAGCCTGAAAGGGGATTTAAGTATCATTTAGGACATTAGCCAATCATTTATAAATTATACAACACGTGTTATTTTATTGACCCTGCTTTATGTACTTCAGAAATTTACTAAAGTGGAAATGAAATTGAAAAACCTACAGGATGCTGAGGCACTGCGTTCTTCCTGTTCTTTCCTTTTCATTGTAACAAACGTGTTCTACTGTGACTGCCCTTTAACTGGCTGGAGAATTAAGCTACACACCAGGCCTATTCATGTGGAGGAGAGTGCATCATTAATATGTTAATACCTGCCAAAGCTTCCCTGCTTCACATTTAGAGAAGGAAAAATTTAACCTTTGCTGACACCCATCCAACCAAGTCAAGATGACCTAACTTTGCATACAATTACCCTTTGCTCCAGATTAGCACCAAAAACATTATATGTAAACCTCTGGTGTGAATTTTGACAAACAATTAAATTATTGTGTACAGGGCTGCAAAAATACTGTAGACAACATTCTATCAATCATGCAATGTGAAATGGTAATGACCTGTATTTGATATAGCACCTTCTAGAGTCCTAGAACCCCCCAAGGCACTTTACAACACAATCGGTCATTTATCCATGAACACTCACATTCACATCCTGGTGGTGATGACCTACAATGTAGCCACAGCTGCCCTAGGCGCACTGACGAAGGTGAGGCTGCCGGGCATTGATGCCGCCGGTCCCTCCAACCACCACCAGCAAGGAAGGTGGGTTAAGTGTCTTGCCCAAGGACACAACAACAGCATTCTCTGCTGGGAGCCGGGATTGATCCTACAACCCTCCACTTTGTGGACAACCCGCTTTACCTCCTGAGCTACCGGATGGCTGGATGGATGGATGGATGGATGGATGGATGGATGGATGGATGGATGGATGGATGGATGGATGGATGGATGGATGGATGGATCCTAGGTAGAATATGCAGCATATTAGACCAAAACTGTGGTGGCTGGTTCATCTGTTGGTCATAAACATTTTCTTAAATAAAATATACCTAAATAAATATACTTCGCAAAAGCATTTAAAACTCAATAATTTTAATTATAGCTGAATGAGCTAGATGACACATCATCAGCACACACTATTTATTATGAATTCACCATTTGTGGAATGACAACTATACTAGTTGTAAAAAAATAAATCAAAATTATTCTTTCATTTTACGCTGAGTGTCCACCTGATGAGTTTAGTATTTACCCTCTTTAGGCTTTGCTTTAATTCTCTATTAGCTAATAAGGGTGCTCATTGGAGTGTACTGAATAGAGCTGCAGAAAATGAACAAATCATGGTAGGTTAATCACTGCACGTGACCTAATGTCATATTGTTTTCACACTGACATTTTATAGATTCAGTATTAACATTGTCATTTAAACCAATTAAATTAGCAATTCAGCTGGATGTCATGAAAAGCTGTCAAAAGTCCCGGGACTATAATAATTATTAATTTTGAAATTGTGTGGCTGGATATTAGTCTGTATTGTTATTGTTATTAAAAATAATTATTCTTATTGGCTTATTATATCATGCTATCTAGTCTAATCTCATTCTCAGCCATCCTAAAAATGTTGGCTTTGCTCTTTGTAGACAGTTATTAATTTATTTAGCTGACAGGTGTGTTTTGGTAGTATCACCATTGGGAGAGCACATGCTTGATGAAATGGCAAAGCTTAAAAAATACCAGTACAGAAGACATCAGGCTAAGGAAGCATGGATGATATTTGAACTCACCTATCTTCAGAATTATAATGCACTTGTCAAATATGTGCAGTAGGGATAATGCACTTGTCAAATATGTGCAGTAGGGACATATCAAGTAAAGATTTTTTAAAACAATTGTCTTAATATTTAGAGATTTTACAAGAACACAAACCTATAAGTTATGCAGTATTTACACTGATTGTCACTACTGGTCTGCTGCACTGCGTATTAGAAGTGTACTATAATACAGAATGAGATTCTTATTGTTGAGCAAAAAAAGGGAGAAACTACACTTGACATAAAAGATTTCCCACTTAATTAAATTATTTTATTTGGAGATGCAAACATGATTAAATCTAGAGTTCGTAGAAGCTAACAGGAATGCACGCAGCCTAGCTGATGATTTAAATGAATTATGACAAACTTGCCTGTCAGACAGCAGTGTGCACGCCGCTAACACGAGAGAAGACCAGGCAGTCTTCAGCACTGACATAACTTCAGAAAAGGGAAGCAGTGTGCACTCCAGTAGGATTGGAACAGATGGGCTGTTACAATCACAACCTTGTTATTATGACATTTTCTGAGACCAAAATGTGAATAAAAAACAATGATTTGGTGTTTGCTTCTCTCCTATTCCCTCTGCTTAAAATGTAATTTAATCTTATTGCTGAATTCCCAATAATACAATCACTAATTTTTCTGTTTTTGCTTTCAGAAAAGAAGCAAAGTTGAGCCGTGGTTGTCTGGCGAGACTAGAGTATGTAGGCAGGCTTGTAGAGGGGCAGAACGTAAATGGAAGCAAGACAAGTTATAGATCTCTTGTGAAAATGTCAGGCAGTCACTGTTTGACTACCAGGAAGCAGTGGAGCAGGCTCGGTCATGCTTTTTCAACTTGTGCCGTCTGGCGAACATCAAGGCCATGCTGTCTAGAGAACACCTTGAGTCATTTATTCATACTGTATGCTGCCCTTGATCAGGGTGTGGTTGCACGTTTGCCATTAGTCCAAAACTCAGCTGCTAGATTTTTGACCAGCACCAGACGCTGGGATCACATTACACCAGTGCTGACATCACTGGCTCCCGGTACATTATAGGGCAAAATTCAAGGTGCTAACACTTGCCTACAAAGCCTGACAGGGAACTGCTCCATCTTACCTGGTGGCTTAACTGTGCCGTACACTCTGTCGTGGCTCCAAAATTTTGGCATGAGTTGCCTCTGACAGCCCGTCAGTCGCCATCCTTGCCTATATTGAAGTCACATTTGAAGATACATTTTAATATCATGGCTTAAACAATAGTAGTCTGACATTATTGTCCAGCTGTTTCTCACCTGCTCTTGCATGTTATGTTGTTGCTGTAGTGTCCAGCGCCTTGGGCACCTGTTCTGGGTTGTGGAAGGCACTTTACAAATAAATGAAATGAAAGTTATTCAGCAAAAGACCCAAAATGGATAATTACATAATAATTTATAAGTTATACACAGAAACAAACTTGCATATCAGTAATTTTGCAAACTGAGAGGATACAATCCCCCTAATATTTGACATTCACCTGTAGCCTGACATGTGACATCTTGGGTTATGTAGAAGTTTAGATGTTTGTGAAGGAAAAACACAAACTGAAACATCTCCTGCCCTAATCGACCTAAAACACTTTAGTGCAATGCATCATAGGAACATTACACGTGTAACCAGAGTGACGAGTTGGCCATGGAGTCAGAAAATTTTGTCTTTCAATTAGGGATGGGAATTGATAAGTTTGTATCAATTTCAATGGTATTGTCAATTCTGTCTGTCAATCCAAATCCTTATCAATTCCCAAGTAGTTGAATAGGTGGCAAAAAATAAATTGCACACAGTCTCCTGCATTGTCTGTTTATTCATGATAAATAATCAATTGTACCATATTCATAGTGTTTCCTCCCTTTGATGAAATATCTATTTTGCAAGTATTGCAAGTTGCCCCGTTGTCATCCTTTTTCATAAAGTATAACCAACCTTTGAAGCGCTTGTGCCGCTTAGGCGCCATGTTTCCTGCTGAGTAAATGTGTAAGCTATGCAATATAGCATGTGCAAGCTTCGCAGCGTGTGTGGTGACTTCATTTGCACCGACTGGACTTGAAAAGGGAATCGTTTGCAAAAATGGCAACCGATTGAATTCATACAGTGGGAACCGGTTCTAAACAATGGTTTTCGATTCCCACCCCTACTTTCAATCTGCAAGTGATTAATAATGATGTTAATGCAGTCATGCATCTCATAACCCAGTGAGTGATGCATTCAGACAAGCCATTTAGTAGTACTGCACTGGTATTCAATGGTGACTGAATCACTGGCAGGATTTTTATCATTGTGTCTAAGTTGAAATGGTAGGAAGATGTTGCATGGCTCGTATCATTGGGGAAATGTCAAGATTATTTTTCCTTTGACAGGCTGCTGGGGAGAAACAACAGAAAACAGACTTCCTGCCAGACCTCAGTGAAGGAGAGACTACCAGGATTTCAGCTGAGCAGGAGGACTTACAACTGACCTCAAGAAAATAACTCATTCTTTCTGATTTGGATGGTAATTTTTGCTGTTGGATTTCTGAGGGAAAACACTGTCAAGCACAGTTCCTCATTCTGCTTTAAAGTGAATCAAATGATCGAGAAAATATCTTTCCTGAAAAGAAAAATATGTGTAGCAACACGGACACATGAAATTTATAAAACAACAAAATAAACTGTGTTTAAAATTTTGGTTCAAGTTATCATGTTTATGTTTATTTCCTTAGTGCAAATCCCCCACCATGAAGCACATGAGGCATAGTGATGGTTTGTTGGTGTTTTTCTGCAAAACCGATCTGTGCAAATTCAGGCAGTATTTTGCAGAGCAGTGCTGTAAATGTTTGATTACATATTTAATACATCCCGGTGTTGCCTTAAAGCGATAGGACAACCTCAAGAAGATATCTAGGCATTGGTTTATACTACAATTGAGACTTTGCATGAATTGCAGATAGATCCATAGCCTGCCTATTCATTTATTGACACTGTACACGACTGTAAAGACAGTTTCTAGCTTCTGGGGTTTCTAACTTGATAGAGCTGCTTCATAGAGCCATTGGAGTAAACCGGCCAATCAGCATGCAGCTCATTTAATATTCATGTCCTGACCAAGTGGGTGTGATAAACCAGTAATTCCATTGTAAGGCTTTATTATGGGGTTGTATTTGGCCATTTATCAGGACTCATGGGTTTCACAAGATATTTAGAGATTCAAAAAACAGTTTCCAATTGTAAAAACAGAAATGTTCTAGGACCTCTTCAATCACAAAAATACTTTTTTTTAGTGCTGTCATGAGATAAAAAATGTTTTTAGATTAATTAATTATGACCTGTAATTAATTAATTAATCTAATTCATCTCTTTTTTAATCTCACCTACTAATGGCTGAGAAACATCATTTTGATGTTTTTTTATTTAAATTCATTACATTTTTGTGGCAGACTAAAAGATTAATATATAACACAAAAACTGGCTTTACAAAGTCATTTACTGTTTAACAGACTTCTAAACTTTCCTTTTACATCACCAAGGCGGAATAAAACTGTGCTCTTTTGTCAGTCTCGAATAATTAGAAATTAAAAATAAAACATCAGGTCCGTATAGAATAATCTAAGTTAACACATCAAGGAATGATTTTTTGAGCAATGCAAATAGTGATCAGAGAACTTGTTACTAAAACATTTATCTAAAATTAAAATAGACCTGTAAATTACAGTGATGTAAGTTAGCGTATCAAAACTGACAGTTTATCACAAAATATTACGCTTTTTCACAAAATCTGACATGTGGTATGGCATGATAGTTAAAGGGGAACTAGAATGTAACCCAACATTTTCCTTATTGTTGTTGAATAAGACAGCTTGGGTGGTCTAAAGCAGCATTCCAAAAAGTCAAAGCCGTGTGTGACCTACTTTTTATGTAAATTAGAAAGTTGAACAAGGCGAGAGAAAACCTCCTGTTCTGAGAAAGCCTTCCTTAACACGTCATAAGGGGGAGCCACGCCTCCTCAAACTTGCATGTGTCTGAGGCCTTCTGGGGAAACCAACCAATCAGCATGTCCTGGCCGAGTGGGAGGGGTCAACAGCTCTTTTCACTGAAGGCCTGAGTAAGGGGGTTTAGAATGGCCTGTATCAGGGCTCCTGGGACAGATGAAAGCCCAAAAAAAAATGTTCTTATGCTTTTTGGAGGCTCAAAGCTCTGTTTTAGATTGTTGATTAATTGCATTCTAGGACACCTTTAAATATAAATATAATTACATAAAATTAATACAAATTTAAAATAAAAAATCCCAACAGGTAGGCTAGAAAAGTCCCAGAAAAGTATAGATTAAAAATGAGATTAACGCGATTTAAAAAATAGTGCACTAAATGTGGCTGTAATTAATTAATCTCAATTAATCTAATTATTTGACACCCCTACTTTTTTTTCATTTAATGAGACTTTATTCTGCTGTCAATATTTATCAGAATAACATAATATTTATATCAACATTTGCCACCAAACAAAGCACTGACACCATCGCTTCAGTAAACCAGAGAACGTTTGTGAAAAATGTAATATTTATGCCAGAAAAAGACATACAATGCAAAATTTATAGAGGCAAAAAAGTTTTTAAAATAGAATTCACATGAACCCCCTTTGAAATCCACTTGGCCTTGTTCATGCTAGCCATCAGGACCTTCGTCTGGTCAGAGCTAATCTCTTTTTCTTCTAAATAAGGTCATTCAAAGAGCTATCTACAACAGGTAAGGTAATAATTGTTCATAAACTTTCCTCAGAACCCAATTTCAAAAGATCTGAACTATCATTTTAATACATCAAGTTTGAACTAAATTTGTTGAGTGAAGGTTTGAGAGCCTGAAATTCAATTCTGGGCCTTGTGTTTGATACATCTCCAACACTGAAGGCCAGTCTTCCTGTGCAGTGTGTCTGTAAATGATTTAACTGACTCAAAGGTCGGCCTCCACACACAGATTACATTTATTCCAGAAGGCGAGTTGTGACTCATGCTCATAGAGATCAGTGCAGTTGACCATCCTCAGATGGTTCTAGTGATATGGAGTAAAAATGTTTTCTTTGCAAGGTACTATTACATCATGCAAGCCAAGAAGTGAATGAACCAGAAATTTTTAATGATCCCTTTCACACGTGCATACTCCTGTCTTTGTTTTAAGACTCTGCTGTGAACTGGAAGCAGAAGATTTTAAATAAATGACTGGAAAACCAAAATTACTGAAATAGCAGTTAATCTGGATTCAGCCGTATTTTACAGAGAGGAGCAAAACTCAGGTAGTTGGTGGGCACTCTGACTGTTCAAGCAAATGTTTACCGACATTTATGTTTACAGAGAGCAATAAAAATAGATAGGACTGCCGCCCAAAACCAATAGATGGTCTCAGAGATTAGCAAGGTGGCTGGCTGGTAAATGGGATTCCAACTTTTAATGATTTCCCATGTGTGTTTTAGCAGATATGGAGCGGGAAGACCATTGCAAAAACTGAGGTTGTCTCTGAACAGCACATTGTTTATTTTGCACACTGATGTTAATGTTTGACCTAACTTAAACAGTTTCTAACTTTTTATTATGATTTTATTAACGTATCTGTGTGTTTAGCTTGATCGTTGTTATCGAACACAGCTGTCAAAGCAATAACAACAATAACAATAACAACAAACATTAATCAGATTCATTCAATTTATTACCATGGAGTAACAAATGTTTTAATTTACTTAGGTGAAGTTTTATAGGGTGAAGTAGACATTACTGTTGACCAAAAATGTTGTTATCAAGGTAAAGTTAATAAATTGAACCCAATTAAATGCAAAATTACGGAAGAGGATTAGGGCCACTGAGAAGAAAAAAGAAAAGAAAAATAATTCTGGCTTTTTTTCTCAGAATTCTGACTTTTTGACTTCTGTCAGAATTCTGAGATTAAAGAAGCACTTGGCAGTTTTGGCTTGTTTTTAGCACCCCCTAGTGTTTGTTGGCGAAAGTGAAAGTAAAACTTCTCTCCTCATGTTGCGTTCGTCTTTTTAACACTTTAATCTAATTGCTGAAACGTCTCCTCAGCCTTCATTAGTGTCTACAGGAGCGGTTCATCACTAAATCAAACAAATCAGCTGTGTTCATGATCTAAAACATGCAGGAAACATGCTAGAAGCAGACTGCAGCGCCAGGCATGTCAGCTCCATTCATCTAAGTCTAGCAGGGAGCGGACCGCCACTCTGAAGTTGCAAGTGCAGTATTCTAGCCACAGAGGGTGGTGACATTTCATTAACCCAATAAAGGGTCATTTTAGCACATACTGGCTCAAGAAAATTATTTTAAAATATGAAAAAGTTGCATAGTATGGCTTTAAAGTCAAAATTATTTTTCTTTCCAGTGGCCCTAATCTTCTTCCGTACAAAGCTCTGTTCAGCTAGCATGATTAATTGCATCTCATTGTAACATATTTCTATTTTTTTATCTAGTAAAAAAATGCATTTTCAAAATTTTCCCAATTTTTTTTATTTTGTGCAAAATTGCTTTACATAAAGCTGATACTTGTCAAGAAGAGCCTTCTTGAGGGAGGGGTGAACCAGAGATGATGCAATTGTGAGCTTTTTGAGGGAGTTGCACAAAGAAAGAGGCAGGTAAATTATTCATTATCAGCTATTAAGTGTCCAAGTGGTTTCATATTTTCCCTTTTGCCCTTTTTGTCTTGTCAGCTCCTGAATATTTGTGTTTATTCATTTTGTTGGGAACTGTAAATATTAATTTACATGCTGACTTTTAACTGCTCTTTTTAGATGCAGGATGAATAATAACTCAGACATCCAGATTAATTGACTTTACTGGGATCCCTGGTTAATAAAACAACTGATGCTGCTTGTGCAGCAGAGATGCTTGGTGCTCCTGCTGCCTGGCATGACCTTGTCACAGCATGGAGAAATTCACTGACTCTTAAATGACCTGTATCATGCTATTTTACACCTTCCAGAGCAAAGATGGGCACACTACTATATGATAAAATATTAACGTTGGCACTATTGAGATGTTTAATTAAATATAAGTTATTTTTGTGAGCCATTCCTTCAACCCGGAAATAAGATGCTTGGATAGAGAAAAGCCAGCTGGGATAAATCAGTCCCAGTTCGTCTCTGACGCAGCCGCCCTGGCTTTCCATTGGGTGGTTTTAACATTGGAGTGGCGCCGGTTTGAAGAAGTAATCATTCTGAAAACCTACTCCAGTACTGACGGAGGTCTGTGAAATCACGATCACATTCTGGCTCAACCCAACCATTTCTTCAGATTAAACTCTTTTCAGGAAGACTGGACAGGGATCCTGTTGTCCTGCAGGCAAACAGCCACTTTCGGGTTCTAGGCATTATTTAAAATGCAAACTAGATAAGAGAGAAATCACTTCTTCACAACTGTGGAGATTAAACTTGCCACTAGCTAAACAGAGAGAGTGGGTGTTAGTGTTTACAGTCCAGGGGAGGAGGAGGAGACTACCAGGATGAGGAGGAGCAGGCTGTGATAATGCAGCAACAACTCATGCAGCTAAATGCAATAGCTTAGCAAAAATGTGCAGAGCTGAAGGAAAGGAGCAGCAGGGACAGAAAAATGTATGCATGAAGCCAAAAACCGCTTTGGGGGTGTTTTTCATGAGGAAACAACAATATAGCATGGTCAAAAGTTCCAAAAAGTGGACATTTAATGCTGTCATTTGGATAACAAGTGTTTTTAGACAGCCATTCATTTATATCAGAATCAAATAAATCCAAGCAGATTTGGATGGTCAAAACAATGCATAAGCTTTGATAGTAGGCCATTTTGATATTTTATCATGCGTTTAAAATTTCTATATGTACGACATTCTTGAGTGTGATGAAGCAATTAGATCCACATCTCATAAGTGCTGTGACCTCAGTGAGATATTTGTTCAATTACAAGTCTGTAAAATAATGAATGCTTTTAAATTGTGAATTCAGGAGGTGGAACCTGAGTCTTTCTGTAAATACGCTACAATCTGTAATATCTCAATTTTAATCTACACTTCAAAAAAGAGTTTGTTCTTCGTAAAAGCAACATCTGTGCTAGAATTAATTAGCTGGGGAAATACATTGCAAAACAAAAGGTGATGATGGATGAGCAAGCTTACAAAATGATTAATGACATTTGGAGGGGAAAAGCACTGAATTGGAAAATTTATATTTTTATTGTTTTATGGTGGTTATGTTCTAAAGGGCACGTAAAAACACCAACATAAAAATCCCAAGTAAATGGATTCATGTTTGTACAACTGCAGATAAAGCACAGACGCTCTTTCAGCTGTGGTTTGACCTCCTCCTCAGACAGATGTGCTGCAGAGAGTCAGCAAACTAACTTCTCTCATCTTTGAAGTAAATTAAATCAAAGCTGCAATAAAGACACCTGCAGTCTGAAGAAATCCTTAAATTGATAGAACGGGTTTCTGCAGCTAAATTTCTGAGTAATTTCATCATAATGAAACACCCAATGCTGTCACATATGTATAAATCCTTTTGTTCTATTATAATCGTCCACACTTATCCGATCTGCAAGACACCCTAATGTCCTTGCTGTAGATCCGTGTGAGATGGATAAATCCATCAATGTCTCTTTATCAGCTTACAGCTTGATTTTCTAAATGTGTATAGAAGAAGTTTGAGTCAAACTCTACTTATGAATCAAGAAACTTTGAAGAAAATGACCACTTAGGTATATAACAATGCAGCAAAACTGTAATTAGGATACAGATGTGCGATTTGAACTAATTGCTCCTAAAAGCAACACAAAATAAAAAAGATTTTTTTTTGTTATTCCTAAGTAGTTTAGAGTCTGTTGGTTTTGTATTATTTACTGACTTTAGTAGCCCCAAACCACTCATTCTCCTACATGTAGTGTTAGTAAAATGTCTCAAACAATTGGACCGATTTTAATAAAACTCTTAGGAAAGTATTATTTGGATGTATAACTGAATAACCTTTTTAAGTCAACCCAATTCAAGATGGTCTCCAAAGCTAAAAACACAAAAATGATGGTTCTACCTTTGTCAGATTTATAACTACTAAGCTAGGATTTGGTGTAGTAGCTGAATGTCCTCCACCAGACCTATTCTGAGCATGACATATTGCAGATCTTCTATTGAAACTTTGCCATTAACTGTTTGATTCTTTTTGTTTTGTTTTGCAAAATATCTTATGAACCACTCAGAAAGTCTTAATTTGAAATAAACAACATCTTGTACAACATCTTGTCAGTTTTGACATGGTTAATCTCAGTTTATCATCTGGGATTTTTACAACCTCATTCAAGCAGGCAGTCGTACATCCACTACTGAAAAAATCTGGGCTTGACCCTGAGAATTTGGCAAATTACCGCCCTATCTCTAAACTTCCATTTTTGTCCATAGTCCTGGAGAAGGTTAGCCTGGCAAGCCATCCTATATATGTGAATATATAGTCTGGCCACGAACCACTGACGGCTCTCAGTCGTGAGGCGGGACCTACGGTTGTCTTTCAAAATGTCAGCACGCAATTGGATAGCGCTAGGACCAATCAGAGTGACGAACAACATGACGTAATCACGGCGACGGAAAAGCGGGAGGCTTTAATAGCGTCTAGCTTCAATGATTTCTGTCGTTTTTGTATGAAAAACACGCGAATATCAGTTGTACTGGGACATTGCACTACTTTGTTTGATAAAAATAAGAAGCCGCTAAGTATAGCCGACAGACTTACGCACGTTGGAGTCTAAATAATCCAATGTTGATGACAAAGCCGTTTCAAAAGAACGTGTTTTCCGAGTTGCCGCCATGTTGCTTGGGTTCGCGGCGTTCGCGGCCGCAGCGCTGACGTCATCGGCTACTCCCGCTCTGTGATTGGCCCATGATATAGAGCGCTGTGATTGGCCCAACCAAAACTATAGAGAGTTGTGATTGGATAGACACAGCAGTGGTTTGGGCTGCGAGGGTTCCAATGAAGCGTGCCTAGACCAAACTCTGCAAAGCAAGAATTGGTCTAGTTCACTAGGCTAGGAGAAGGTGGTTTATTCTTAACTTCTCCAAAACCTTGAGGATAATAACCTCCAAGATCTTTTCCAGTCAGGCTTTATGTCCAAGTACAGCACCAAATCTGCGCATATTCGGGTCCTTAATGATATCTTGGTAGCGACTGATGCCGGCCATCCTGTTATCCTCCTACTTTTAGATCTGTCAGCCGCATTTGATACGGTTGACCACAGCATCATTGTGGAGAGGCTGGAGTCTTGGGTGGGGATAACTGGGATTGCGCTTGACTGGTTCAGATCTTATCTCAGGGACCGGAGCTTTACAGTATGCACGGAGAGCTGCTCATCTCCATTACTGCCCTTACCCTGGGGTGTTCCTCAGGGCTTGGTCTTAGGGCCTAACCTATTCATATACATTCTTCCACTGACCTTGATTTTTGCTCGATTTCAGGTGAACTATCACATGTATTCCGACAACTGCCAAATTTATTTTTCGGTTACCCCGCCCAATGCCCTTCAGACTCTATTGGACTGCCTCTCAGAAATCAAAATCTGGTTTTCTGCTAATTTTTTACACTTAAACGACGACAAAACTGAGGCAATTATATTTTACCCAGTAAATCATAATTTAGCTGTCGGTCTTGTGTATCCAGTCTGGGCATCAAGCTGGACGCTGAGCTGACTTTAGCACCGCACGTCAATGCCACTGTCCAGTCATGTTTCTTTCAGTTACGCCGTTTAGCCCAATTGAAAAATGTTCTGAAAAGATCACACTTAGAATCAGTCATTCATGCATTTATTACTTCAAGACTGGATTATGCAAATTCTGTCCAATTAGGAGTAAATAAATCTGTGCTGGATTGTCTTCAGAAGGTCCAGAATGCTGCAGCATGCTTCTAGACCAACTCTGTTAGTCGCACACATATTACACCCATCCTTGCTGACGTGCATTGGCTGCCTGTCTCTTCCTTGAATTTCAAAATTATGATCTTTATTTACAAGATCCTTCATGCCTCCCTGACATCATTATGCCCTATACCCCAAAACGGCCTTTGAAATCCGCTGAACTCACTATTAACTGTACCTGCTGCACAATATAACGCCTACGGGGAGCATGCTTTTTCGCAATGCCCCCTAAGCTGTTGAACGCTCTCCCTCTGCACGTTAGGCAAGCCCTTTCCCTCAAGTCTTATTATTTCACTCTCGCCTTCAATCGTTGATTTTATTATGTTCACCAGTATGTTATGATTGCTGTTTTTAGTGTATATTCCTGTGCTTATTTTACTAACTGTTCTATTGACTATGTGTTACTGTTTGTTTGTGTGCTATTCAGGACTTTGGTCAGCTCCAATGCTGTTTTAAAATGTGCTTTAGAAATAAATTGGATTGGATTGCACAAGAAGATGAAGATGATCTTAATTTGAGACATGGAAGTTGACATGCATTCCTTTAATGAATGCTAGGTCTTTAAACTTTGACCCATTGTGCCGGAGCATCCAGAGTTTATTGCAGCATTGAGTTTACAGTTGAGGATCGCTTTAAGTTGCAGATTCTAAAGCACTGAATCGGAAACTTCAAGCTCTTTCTGTAGGTAGATAAGTGAAATATGGCATGGTCTGTGTACCAAATGTAAAAATGTGGGTGGATGTCTGTAATGATGAGCTAACACTTCACACATAGGTAGCTGCTAGGGGTGATTCTGTCAATCAGAGGGTTCAAATGAAAGCCTAAAGCCAAGCCAACAGACCAAAAGCCATGAGTTCTGCTCTCTCTGAGCATTAGATGCTTTGTCCACAAATTGCTTGAGAGAAAAACAAATCTCTGGCTGTTCAGGTTATTTCCCAAATGGCTTTATCAGCAGAAACTCCCCAGGGACAGAACATTCCTTCTTAGATAGTATATGTTGTCCTTTTTCAACACCTGTTCAAGCTGTCAGTTGAATAAGCTCAACCAGAGTCACAAAGAGGGATGGAGGGAGACAGAAACCAAGTAAAAGAGTATCTATCAGTGTTGTCATTCCTCACATTAAAGACGTCACACCTTGGTGACAAATACACTGCTTGAGATGTTTTTATGAAAATGATAACACCTAGATGCAGACCTTAAACCTAAATAAAATAACACTAATATGATTGATTTATTCAGAGAAACCACCTGAGCTACAAACAGCACTGCCTTGTTGAAAGTCCTTGTGTGTGTCAGCTGCCACTCTGCACTCTGATGTAACGGCTCCTCTAAAGACAGGCAGAGATTAGTGAGTCCGTCAAATGCCTTTGATCACCAAACAGCCTCGAAAGAGACTAGACACGCCACTTTCCCACAACTAATTATCTCGAGTAAGCCACCAGAACAATGACAAAGCCACTACACTTACAACCCTCCACCACATACTGATCATTGACTGTCGCACATACCACTCCATTACAAGGTCACTGCACAAAGTTGCCATATTCCACCAGGACCTAAACTAAATACTTAATTTAATTTATGCTTTTCAGAAGGAATGATCTCCTAACGATTAAATCTGCTCCAAGTTTAAACAGCTGAGAAGCGTTACGATGAAATTACATAACAAGCTCAAACAACTTCTATTACCACACAACCCTGGAAGACTCTTCCTATTAAGCTGCTTTGGGATTTCTTAGAAAATAAAAAATACAGCCCTCTTATAAGCCCAGTGTGTTGTTGAGGGATTTAGGAAGTAGTTCTGTTTCTACCCTCAAAGGGAAGTGGCCAGAGGGGGAATTTATAGCCCCTTAAGAATGTGACCTTTACCGATCTTGCTTTCAGCTTTCATCTGAGGCTTGTCCGTATGCATTAATGTTACTTCTTTTTAAGCCACAAAAAAGAAAAAACAATGACATTTGTTGGAGCAGAAGAGATACATTGCAACAGTAGATTCAGACGTGCATTTATTTATAGAAGGAGTCTTCAGAGAAGTGAAGTTTGTTCAGAAAGGTTGTACTGGTTACTGGCTGGTTAATGTGCAGTGCTAACACAGACGTATTCTTGAGCTCTTACTGTGAAGACTTAAGGTGACAGGTTGATCTTTAACTGAATTGTACACCTGCATCATTACACCTGGCACAGGCTTTGGGATGGCTGGCTCTCGGTGTGTGAATGTAGGAAATAACGTCCAAGAGAAGACTCTTCTCATCCTCACATGGAACAAGCAAGATTAGAGACAAGAGGCAGCTCTGGTAGAGTCCAATCCCTAAAACGGAATAGGGTTAGGGTTAGATTCAGATTTCTTTTGAATCTTTTTTCTCATGTTTTTACTTTAACGATAAACATCAGAACATCTGAGGCTAGTTTTGTGGTATTAACTTTTAAAAATGATCTTCAGTATATAATCTATGACATTTAAAAGTAGTGAAAGACTTTAGGGACACAAATCTACTGTAAACAGAAAAATGACAGATGTTTTATTGCACAGGTTTTCCCAGAGATATCAGTCAGGTCACAGTAGCTGCGTTTACATGGACACAAGTAATCGGAATAAAAGCCTGATCGGAATAAAAATGCATCATGTAAACAAGCCATTCGGAATACTCTGACCCGATTAAACTCAATCGGATCAACTTTTCATTCCCATTGAGACGGCTGGGTTATGCCGATTGTTAATCCGATCATGGTGCATGTAAATACTTATTCCGATTTTGGGTCGTACATGTCAGTTACTTCATACATATATGTACGTTACGTCGCCGTCTACGAAAGTTGAATGAACGTGGGCGTGAAACAAAACTGGTCTGTTTCGGACACAAATGCGTTGCTAGATGCTTAAAAACCTAAAAATAAAACCACGCTCTGAAGAACATCGTACTGTTCCATTTTGACATGAACGCACCCATGTTTGTTTACAGCGGAAGTCCGCTACGTCTTATTCTACGGTCTTTTTTGGTGTATTGGATCGTTCTGTGCATGACAACATGATTTATTCCGATCGAACGTACGACCAATGTAAACACTTGACATGATCGGATTCATTTTTCCAGAGTCCATGTGGACAGTCATATTCTAATCCAAATAATGATCGGATTAAAAACATTTTGCACATGTAAATGCAACTAGTGACCCTTAGCAAGTCTTTTAGAAAACAAACACATGTCCTAAATTTAAACTTCTGTGGCTGTTTCTTTATAATGATATAAAGCACAGATAAAAACTAGAGTGCTGTTCTATTTAGATCTTGGTTTGTTTTCTTAGCATCTCTAACAACTGCTCTATGAAACAATCACTTTGCAAGTAAATCCCATTTTCCTTGTTTTGACTGGCTTAGTGTTCAGGGAGGATTTAGGAGGAGATGATGAGCAAAAGGGTTGATTGGTTAGTGGAGGAGAGGGGACAGTGGGAAAGTACACGCTGTGCCACGTTTGTTAAGAAGCTGCAGCCTGTAAAGCCTCTCAGCGCAGATAGAGAAGAGTGTGTTCAATGCAGGAAACACACCCTAGAACACTGAAGATCTGTAATGAGGTTGTGTCCTTTTATCTCCGTTAAAGGTTCAAACAGCAACAGTACCTCTGAATACTTTCCTTAAAGTACAATTTATGATGCCTTCAATTCATTTGGTCCAGTCTTCCCAACAGTAGGCAGGACTTTAGTAAAACAATTTTAAAAAGTTCTTTCTGGTAAACAGAAAACAAACACTACTTCAAAATAGTTTGTCAATACTTTTCACAGCTGGAACCACTTTCACATGAACAGTTTGCAACTTTTATGTGTTTTTTTGGGGGAGTATTGCTACTTTAATAGGCTAAATGTGACGACTGGCTTCATGGCTGGGTGGGCTTCCACCAGTTAACTCCTCTCTCTGTCTGTGTGATGTAGACAGAAGAAGTCAGCTGGCTCAAGGTTGGCTCTCAGGCCTTTTACATTTGTCTCAGTCAATACTGAGACTATTATTAGATCCCTAATGAACTCACTACAGGATGTCTGCCCTGAACTTTTTCATGTGTTCTTCCAAGTGTTTTGAAAAGTTTAGATAAAGCAGGAATTTCATAAATAGACACTTGTACCTTGGGTGTTCACCTGAACAACAAGCTGGACTGGAACCACAACACAGATGCTCTATTCAAGAAGGGCCAGAGCAGACTCTACCTGCTGAGGCTGAGGTCATTTGGAGTGCAAGGGGCGCTCCGCTCCTATAGACCGTGTTTGACTCAGTGGTGGCATCAGCCATCTTTTATGGTGTGGTCCGTTGGAGCAACAGCTTATATATTCCTGAAAGACAGAGATTAGATAAGATCATTAAGAAGGCCAACTTTACGACACAGAAATATTCTAGCAAAAATAACATCACTGTTAGACAATGTCTCCCACCCCATGCAAAAATCTGTTGTGGAGAGCTTATTCAAGCCTCTTTTATAAAACAATGCCGCCAATTTGCCGCAGTGCCGATGCGGCATCTGGGAGCGTTAGGTCGTTTATACTGTAAGGGGTCAGACCGTGGCGGTAATGTGGTGCAATCGTGTCCTTTTTACAAAAGATTACGCGATGGCGGCATAAAGGAGGTATGGGGGTGGTCTCTGCGCTGTCGCGGACTTCCATTTATCTTGAACATAACTTGCTTTTTATTGCGATCGAAGCCGCACTCCTTACGTTTTTTCACAATCCGCTCCTAAAGGTGTCTGTCCTCCACAGTTTCTGTGAACTGTCAGATGATCTGAGCTCCAGCTCTAACGGAGAGAAGCTCCTGGAGCTCCGCATCGCTCCAGTTTATCATCTCAGCTGGTTCTGTTTAAAAAAGCTAAACTTAAGCCCGTGTTTACTTTCATTTTCAATATAGTTTCCAGCCGGAGCTCTGCATTAATTCATCACGAGATCATGACACCACCCTCTGTTGGCGCAATGTGCATTCACAAGTCCGGTGTTGCCGTAATATTAAGCGTGAATGCCACAAAATTCCCGCATCGCCTTGCCGCCGTACTGCATAAGACACACCGTTGCGGCAATATTACGCTGTTTTGCCGGCATGGTGTGGCTTCTAAAAAGGGCTTCATTGGCACACTGCTACATTTTAGGTGCACAAAGGAACATCACCGCATGTCCTTTCTCCCAGTAGCTGTTAGAATTTACGATCACTGCTCCCTGCTGTTCTTGCTCCTGGAAAGCACATCGAATTGCCTCTGTGTGTGAAATGTGTTTTACAAATAAAGCTGCCTTGCCTTGCCTAAAGGCCATTTTATAAAACAATGCCGCCAATTTGCCACAAAGCCGATGTGGCATCAGGGAGCCTAAGATCATTTATAAGAGCTCAGACCGTGGCGGTAATGTGGCGCAATCATGTCAGTTTTATAAAAGATTACGCAATGGCGGGATAAAGGAGGTATGGGGGCGGTCTCTGCACTGTCACGGACTTCCGTGTATCTTGGACATAACTTGTTTTTATTGCGATCAAAGCCGCGCTCGTTAAGTTTTTTTTTGACAAGCAGCTACAGGTGTGTGTGCTCCACCGTCCCTGTGAGCTGTCATGATCTGAGCTGCAGATCTAACAGAGAGAAGCTCCTGGCGCTCTGCATCGCTCCAGTTTATCATCTCAGCTGATTCTGTTTACAAAACGGAACTTATGCCCGTGTTTACTTTAATTTTCAATACAGTTCCCAGCCAGAGCTCGGCATTAATTCATCACATGGTCATGACGCCACCCTCTGTTGCGCCAAAGGCTTAATGTGCGTTTATAAGACCGGCGGAGCCGCAATATTTCCACAATATTACTATCAAGCGTGGCGGCACTAATGCCGCAAAGTTCCCGCAACGTGATGCCGCCATAGCGCGTTCATAAGAAACACGTTGCAGTACTATTACGCTGATTTGCTGGCATGGTGTGTCTTATAAAAAGTGCCTAAAAGTTCCTTCCTGAATGAGCCAAAGAGAGAAATGGTAAATTTGAAACAACCTGATATTGTCACCCTACACAGTGGTCTTGAAGCTCCTAAAATAGCCCCTGAAAGAGATTTTGACATTTCTACACTTGACAAACAAGAATGTACTGCTGTCAGAGTCAATTTTCCTTTCTTCCACAAGCTGTTCCAAAGGTTAGGACCTTTCCCAACTTTCCTGACTTTGAAAAGGTAATTCATCTTTCATTTTGTTCAAGTCTGTAGCATTCTTTATTTTAGGAATGAGTCAGTCTCTGCGAACTCATCTGCTGCTTGTCCAAACCAATCCAGCTCATCTCATGATGGGCACATACAAAAGAAAATATGACTTATTGTTTCAGCTTTTTACTGGATTTTATTTAATTTCAGAGATTTTGGGGCATGTAGGTGGTTAATACGTTAACACCATTATTATATTTTAGCTTTTGTTTGCAATCCACTTGAATTTTATGTTGGTTTTATTACTTCTAATAGTTGTTGTATTGTGGCTGTGTTGTGACTTTTGTCAAAATCACTCCAAGCTCATTTATTAGTATGAAAGGTGGAATACAAATAAATACTTACCTCCTTACACATTCATGTCCACCCAGATTTGCTTATCTATTTGATTATTTAGATAATAGTTCATTCTTATTTGGCTTTCTACAGTTAGGATAGTGTAGTTTGAGTTGTTTCTAAATTCAGTCACAAACTAAATGACTTGCATTTAACTCCTTCCTGTTGTCATGACAAAAGATGAAAAAATATTGAAAAACTAAATCCGTGAATCATTTTCTCTACGGTTTATAACCAAATCACATCACTGATATTTCATTTAGAAATTTGTCAATCATGAAAACTAGATTATTTGTTTACTTTTCTAAAACAATTTAAATATATCAATCACAGTAGAGGGTACAATCCTCACATTTATGACATCACATGATTTGATAGCAATTATAGTGCATATTTGTTTTCAGGGCAGCAGTAGCTCAGGTGGTGGAGTGGGTTGTCCAGTAATCGGAAGGTTGCAGGTTCGATCCCGGCTCCTGCCAGAGAATGCTGCTGTTGTGTCTCTGGGCAAGACACTTAACCCGCCTTGCCAGCTGGTGGGGGTCAGAGGGACTGGTGGCACCAGTGCTCAGCAGCCTCGCCTTTGTCAGTGCGCCCCAGGGCAGCTGTGGCTACATTATAGCTCATCCCCACCAGCGGGTGGATGATTGATTGTGTTGTGAAGTGCCTTGGGGGGTTGTAGAACCCTAAGAAGGTGCCATACAAATACAGGCCATTTACCATCATTTCCAATAGTAAAGAGTGTAAAAAGCAGCTAAATGTTGCATTTTTATCACCATTTCATTACTGATTTTTACTAAGAAATAAATTCTTACACATGTTCAAGCTAATGTAAATTCAAAGTGTGGAATAAAACCAAGCTCCATTAATGCAACAATAATTTGCTTTTGATGCTTTTCTCTGACTTAGTAATGAGCTGTTTTCAATGTTAGCTGTGGTTTACGTCAATTTTCATGTAAACAATAATTTTGTTTATCTGTGGAGTGCTCTGTCTAAATTACAAACTAATACTACACACACACACACACACACACACACACACACACACACACACAAAGAGAAGGGGAGACAAACTTATTTGTAGCTGATGGTTGGCCTTCAAGTAACTCCATTATCAGGCTCCTCTGTGTTGTTTATTTTGGTTCTAACACAAACTGAGGATGAGACGTTCACTACACCGCTCTCTCTCCATCATAGATGTTTCACCAGTGATCACATTCCTGTAGTATAATTACCAGCAGCTCAGCAGTTTCTTAGCAACAGCTACAAGCACATTTTCTGCTTTCAAAGCAAAATCTTTCTGATCTGAAAAAAACTTGACTCGTTGATAATGGAGTATGAAAATACAAAAGAAAATCTAAACACAAATATATGTATTGGGAAGGGCAAATGTCTTGGGTTCCAGAAACATACATTTCTTTAATTTTATTACTGAGCCTGTGTGGACATAATACAGTAACAGAGATCTGCCACTAGTTGACGTGTTTTGACTGCGTTGGTTTCAAAAGTTTTCAAATCACAAACAGAAGAAAATCTATGGATGAATCGGAACTGAAAGAATAATCAAGTCTTTAAACTACTAATATAATAATTTTAATTGAAAAAACACTAATATTAAAAAGCAGCATGTAAAGCCATTTAGTTTTATTTTTACTTTTTTCTTTTATTTGTCTATTACTGTTTTCTCAACTTTTGCTTTATTTCTCCTTTAGTTATTCCTGTGGATAATTGATGCTGTGCCCCATCTCATCACATTTTTCTTCATAAACACCAGCTTATGTGTAAGAAACAGTAAAATTTTGCTTTTTGTTAATTTAAATATCTGATTATATAAATGAAGACTAATATTAGTAAAAGTATTTTTGCATACCTCTTACTAGACATTGATGTTTTCTCTGTGTACTGAAGTGAAGGGAGCAGGGAGTCACAGACAGTAAAAATAGGGACAGCTCAATGCAAAGTGGAAGGAGAGATGGAAACTTGTGGCCCTCTTTTGGTCATTATTCATCTGCCCTTTAGATCTGGCCTGAGCTGTGCATGTCAGCATGGATGGCAGACGACAACCCCAGGCAGCGAGCTGAGGGATCAGCCCTGGTCTTAGTCAATGAGCTGGTGGATCAGATGGCTTAGTGAATGGCAGCCAAACAAACAGAAGGGACTGGAGGGAGTGAAGGTTTTATACCACTCAACTGGTTTTTGAAAAACTTTGGCCTTCCAGTCCCTGAAATTAAAGTGCCAGAAATATCAGAATCAGAAATGTTGTTCCTCATATCAAGAAAATGAAGAAGGTTTGTTAGTTTTGCATTTAATTAACCAAGTGAAGTGATGTTTTTCAGTAATCTGCTCACTCTCGATTCGTTGCCATTATAAGTACTCAAAGAAGAAATCCATAGGGTTTTCTCAGAGGGCACCATCTAGAGGCAGAAAAATGTATTGCTAATACTGCCAGATTAGGAGAATGACTGGGCTCGTTATAAAATACTTTTTCCCCACTTATCTAAATCTGGGAAATATAGCAACTGTCAGGAACTGGCTGAGGACTGGACTGAACAAACACAAGCGTGAGTTGGATGTGGCATGTTGTATGACCCAAGTGCAGAGTGAACTGACACTGGGTTTGAACAGACTCGCCGTTAATATAGGAAGCCGTGGCACGCAGCTTGAATGGAAATGAGAGCGTGTGCGATTCCAAAATAGAGCTGGCAGATCTGGTAAGGATAGACTGGACTGGAACTGGAAGAGTTCTGGAAACAATTCTGGAAGCGATTGGAATGCTGATTGATGGGTGGAATATCCCTTTTAGCCCCTCTCCGTAACTACATGATTACACCCCTCGTTCATGAATGTGCACCTCTAGCTGGGCAACAGTTTGAAACACAGAGCCAAACATTAGTTCCACACCACAGACTATTAGTTCCACTTCAGTCATTTGGACAATGGGACTCACCCTGAATGGCTAATTGAAGGGCACACAATCCTGATCCTGAAGAACCCCTCAAATGGTAAAGTCCCATCCAACTACCGATCAATAACCTGTTTCTCCACAACATGGAAGCTCATGTCAGGCATCATAGTGACTAAGATAAGTGGGCACATGGATCAATATATGAGAACAGCACAGAAGGGAATCGGCAGAGATACCAAAAGGGCCAAACACCAGCTGCTGATAGACCGAACAGTCACCCAAGACTGCAGAGATACACCAACCTGTGCACGGTCTGGATTGATTACAAGATACCCTATGACTCATTGCTGCACTCGTGGATCATTGAATGCTTGGAGCTGTACAACATCAACAGGACTCTGAGCGCCTTCTTTGCAAACTCAATTGGGCTCTGGAAGTCAATCCTTGAGGTCAATTGCAAGTAGGGATGGGTACCTTTGACATTTGAATTGATAAGGTACCAATTCCCGGTACCTATGAATCGATACCGGTACTTCACGGTACCTATTTTCGATACTTTTGAGTGTTTAATAATTATTTAAATCTCATTTTTAATTAAAAATTTATTTTTTCTCAATATATAACCATATTTGATAAACATAACAATAAATAACATACAACTGTTTGTATTTTGTCATCGTAGTGTTGTACAAAATTCTTCAATATGAAAACCTTTAACCACACCTGTTTCTAAATGATGCAGAAACTAAAACCCAGCTCCATGTACTCCTATTCCTCTCCTTTCCCCTCTGGACAAATTGTGTGATGGTGCGTCCTTGTAGTATTAGAAACTGCTGTGAACTAAATTTACTGTGTATCTTCATTTTGCTGTTCTTTTTCAGTTGATTTTTCCTACTCGGAAGTCGGAATTTCCGAGGAGGAAGTGAACGCACCATTAGCTGATAGCAATGTTAATGATAGCTAAAATATCAAGCTAACACTATCTTAAACATAAACATTTATTTTGCTGCTGGAGCAGATTAAGATGATGATGCCTCACTTAGATCGTTGTCGCTGGTTTCATCATCACCCAATCACCCACTGCATTTAGTGAAGTGAAGCCGAACTTTATAGCGCGTTCGCTTTCTCCTAGTCAAAATTTCCAAGTTCCGAGGAGAAAGCGAACGCACCATTAGCGGAACAGGAGCTAAAATATCAAGATAATGTTATGTTAAACAGTTTATTTACCTGCTGGAGCAGATTAAGACAATGATCCCTCACTTATATCATTGTTGCTGGTTTTTTTCATCACCCAGATAGCCATCCCATTTAGTAACTCAGATTCTCAACTCAGAATGGTGACACTTGTACCTTGTGAAGCCATGTGGGGGGTCCTTCGGGACTATGGGATACCAGGCCCTTTGATATGGGCTGTTAGGTACCTGTATGACCGGTGTCAGAGCTTGGTTTGCATTGCCGGCAATAAGTCAAGCTTGTTTCTGGTGAGAGTTGGATTCCTCCAAGGCTGCCTTTTGTCACCGATTCTGTTCATAACTTTTATGGACAGGATTTCTAGGTGCAGCCAAGGTGGTGAAGGGATCCAATTTGGTGGCCTAAGGATCGGGTCTCTGCTTTTTGCAGAGGATGTGGTCCTGTTGGCTTCATCAGACAGTGATCTCCAGCTTTTGCTGGAGTGGTTTACAGTCGAGTGTGATATGGCTGGAATGAGAATCAGCTCCTCTAAATTCGAGACCATGGTCGTGAATCTGAAAAGATTAGAATGCCTTCTCCAGGTCAAGAATGAGGTCCTGCCACAAGTGGAGGAGTTTAAGTATCTTGGGGTCTTGTTCACAAGTGAGAGGAAGATGGAGTTTGAGATCGATAGGCAGATTGCTGCTGCATCTACAGTACTGCGGGCGTTGTACCGGTCTGTCGTGGTGAAGAGAGAGCTGAGCCAGCAGAGCTAAGCTCTTGATTTACCATTCGATCTATATTCCAACTCTCATCTGTGGTCACAAGCTTTTGGGTAGTGACTGCAGGGTAGAAGCTCGATCATCCAGGAGGGGCTTGGAGTAGACCCGCTTTCCTTCACATTGAGAAGAGACAGTTGAGGTAGCTTGGCAAAGCAGTTTTATTTATATAGTGCATTTCCTACCCGAAGGCAACTCAAAGCTTGGGCATCTGGTCAGGATGCCTCCTGAACGCCTCCCTGGTGAGGTTTTCTGGGCACGTCCAACCGGGAGGAGACCCAAGGGAAGACCCAGGACACTCTGGAGGGACTATGTTTCTCGGCTGGCCAGGGAACATCTTGGGATTGCCCTGGAGGAACTAACCCAAGTGGCTGGGGAGAAGGAAGTCGATGCCTGTCTGCTTAGTCTGCTGTCTCCGTGACCCGACTTTGGATAAGTGGATGAAAATGGATGGATGGATATATTTATTATTATTGTATTTATTATGATATTTATATTTATGCACTATTGTTTGGTGGTTTTCCCCCCATTGATGTGGCTCTGTTGCTGCTGCTGTACTTCCTAAAAGTTAAACATCAAGAACTGGAATAACTGCTGCCTTGTTCAGTCTGAGTAGAACGCCACAACATATAACCGATATTTTACCGTTATGACCTTTCTCATGATATTTCTCATGATACATGATATTAAATATGTTATTTCAAGAAACTTTGTTGTTAAAACAACTTTTAAATGTCATTATTAGGAGACAGTTTCTTGGTAAAATGAGATATATTACACATTTTAACAAAAAACGTTCTCGTCCCACACTGACATTAATACACATCCGTACAATGAATGTTCACAAACTATAGGAATTCAAACCAGTCATTTAGACCTGAAAATGTGTTTTCAATGATAGATTAAATGTCTCCAAAACCTTCTTCTCAGAAAACAGGTATAAACATGATAACATCTCAGTCAGGTCATGAGGACATGTTCTCAAACATTTTACCTGGTAAAAAAAAAAAAAAAAGATGACTACCTGAGCATTACAAGCCAGAGTCTCTGCTGATACGTACATGGTTCTTTAGACATGATGGATTTAGATGGATTGATTTTGTGTGTTATTCTGAGGAATATTTATTGTTATTGGTTTCTAACTCCAGTTAGGCCAAGCCCTGGCTGCCCTTGTGCTTCCACTAGAGTTAAAGGACTCACACATTACAACATAGTTTCTGGCTGCACTACAGAGAGGCAGTAATTGGGCAGCAATGTGTTCTAAAATTAACAACAATCTGTCTCTAGAGGAAACCATTTTACTTGCCCAGTGACTTTAACATGGTTGTCACAGCCTGGATCCATGCTAGACTAAAATCCTTATTGTGTGGAAGCAGCCTGTGACTTCCTCAGACTCTATCTACAATCAAACATCAAGCTGCTATTTGGAGAAAGCATTCAAACAAAAGCTCAACTGACACAACAGCCAATCTCCTGTTTCAGTTTCCCTTTTCATGTCAGACAATAAGGCTTTGCACAGTTCAGCATTTCCTTATCAGTATTGAAAATCAGTGCTTGTGCATATATTATCTGAAGCCTTCTTTGCTTATTAGTGGGATAATTTATCTGTTTTTGCACAAAGTGATGCAAAGCTGTGGGGAATGGTTTCCTGTGAAGAGCTTATCTGTCAGTCTTTTCCCACTACTACTGATGAGAGGAGCTGCTTCAGCATCAATATGTTCTTTAAATTTACCAAATAAACAGTTTTCTACCAGCAAAAGCAAACTCAGAAGAGTCACAAGAGGGATTTTTTTAAATCTAAAACTTTTTTATTTAAACCTTCTACTCTATGAAGCCACATATCACTGGTCTCTGACTGTTAGCAACTAATTGCAAACATCTCTCATAAAGGAGTTTCCAAAATGTCTCAGAAAATTTGTAAGGGTTGTCAATTTCTTTACATAAGTCACAAGGTTTAACTCTACTGTACTGAATTTTGAGCAGGTTTAAATAATTTGCAAGACAAACATTCTCTTAAAATAGATGCAGTCATCAACTAAAAAACTCACTTTTACTCCCTAGATTAGTAGTAGTAGATGTTAAAGGAGGTCAGAAGATCCTTTAGATGCAGCAGATGGACATGGAGGCAGGTTTTCTTCCACAAGTGCTCAATTTTTCTGCACTGGCTCTTCAGGCTGCGAATGCTGTCCTTAAATCAAGGAGTAGGTTTCACTGTAGGAACTGATCTGGTTCTGACAGGGCGGATGTTGTCCAGAATGGAGAGGCAGTGCTACAGAAACTATAGAAACAGCTAGTGGACGTAAGTTAGCAGGGTTTGCTCCACGGTGTTTGTAAAGTTTACTCATGGAGGGGACAGGAAGAAAAACCACATAATGAGGATAAACAGACCTGAGGTAACATAGATGGAGAAACTACGCCGTACTGCGGTCTGGCGAGAAAGCAGAAGTGGTTAATGTCTTCGTTCGCAATTTTGACTAGTAAGAATACAATTAGTACTAGGGTAAATTAAATTATTGCTAAAATAGGAATTACAGACAGGTCTGATTGTTCATTAAATGTTAAAACGGTCTGCTCTGTCATTTTATCCTTTTAGACATAAATTGTTCAACTGTTACTGGAATAGACCTGTCTAAAGCATAGACATCAATATATGATGTCTGTGGTTACCGGTAGCTTGTTCCAACAGACTCTGATTTGTTCTGTTCTCATTCAGTCCCCCCTGTTCTATTTGCTGATTGGTTCTTTTTTCCGTTCTCCCATCTTTTCTGTTTTCTAATTGGATTTTTGTTACTGTCAATTTTTGTTGTCGTCTTTAGTTCATCGACAAAAATATTGATCAATATTTGTCATAATTTAGTCTTTATAGAAGTACAAATTGAAGTTTTTGTTTTGTTTTTATTCACAAAAACTAATTTGTGACAAAAAATATTTCATCAACAAAATGAACACTGCTAATAATATGATAGAAGGTTAAGCATTAGCACTTTTACTGTCAGCTCCTGCCAACGTCTCTTTCCATGTTTCCACTCCACTTTAATGCTCTATGCACACAGAAGCAAAATAAAAACTGCAATATAAACAAACACAAGTGCATGATCGACAGAGAAATGCACAAAATTGACTAAGGGGTTATGGGTACATGCATGATCAACTGAGAGACGGGACAAATTGAGCATGCACACACAACAAAAACAGCCAAGTTAACACGTTAGCTGCTTCTTTCCTTCTTATACTTAATTGTTTCTGAACATTGTAGATTTAGAGCACCACTCACCTTGGTGATAATAACATCCATAGATGGAGGGGCCAGTTGATACTACACATTCTAACTTCACATTTTCTGTTAGTTTTGTTTGATTAAATACCAGCTTGATCACCTGGCAGATAGAAGAGGTTTAAGATATGAATAAACATGAAGATTGAATCACGTTCAGAAGAGGAGGCAAATTTGTAAAACTATTAGATAAGAGGACTGCTGATGTACATGATTCACAAAATGTTTTCATACATTCATAAATAATCCATTCATTACATGCTTAGTCACATTTAAGAAACAAATGATAATAATATATGTTTCATTCATTTTTTTAAAGCATAATTTTAGATTCTTGGAGGGGAAAATCCTTTTTTATCATCGTCTGAATCACTTGTGATGCTCTAAAATGCCGCCGTCCTGCCCCTATGATAATATTTCCCACTCTGTTTAGAAGCTGGAATGAGACTGAGCATGACAGGAAATTTGTTATGGATGTTGATCACGCACTAATGCGCCATCACTTCCAGGTTTCTGTGTGGGTGATTGTGAGCCAAAGGATCTGGATGCATCCCCAACCCAACCTGCTGTGTGGTAAACAACAACCCACTAGGAGAATGATAAAAGGTTTCAACAATTAGCCTGGTTCAGCCCTTCTGCCCTGCATGCTGGTTTCTCCAATGACAAATGTCAATAGATCCACTTCTCGATAGGGCTCGTGGTCGTGGCACTAAGAAGCTTTGTAAAGCAAATGTCAAAACCAAGTAGCTCTATCCACGTTATTCTCACGGCCCGTGATGCTTTGCGCGAAAGATGCAAGCAACTTCCGGTCCGCATTTGTTTACATTGAGACGAAGCGATTCCTTTATGCTAATCCTCTTTTTATGGGCTTTTAGAGACTGAAAACATGCATGAACACCAGCTGTCACAGCTCAAACGGGACACCGTTACACTCCGTCTGCCTACTGAAGCAGAGAGGTGGGGGGGACGATCTTAAAGTCTGGCCAAAGCTAACGTACAGTAGCATTTTAGCTACTTTCTGAACTCAGTGGCGTCTGACAGCGAGGCAATAAACAATCTTAAAAGCTCTGAGGCTTATCAGTATCTACATCGTAATAATGTTGGTTGTGTTTTGTTGAAAGATGTGGGACACACGCTCTCTCACTCTGGAGGTGCATGTTCTAAACATCGCTCTTGTAGCTACAGATTTAATTTTCTCTGGTTGTTAGTACAAGCGCCAACAGCGCAACATCTTCCCGAGGCGCGTGACTACATTTTTCGGGGGTAAATATTTTTTTAAATCCTCTTCAAATGTTCAAATAAAGTGCTACAACCAACGAAACCTCACAATGCAAACCAATGAGTATGTGCTACTTCCGGTATCTCACCGGATGTTGCTAGCATCAGCATTTCTCCATGAGGCTACTCAAAAATAACGTGGATTGACTGCTCTTCTACTGCCACAGATAAGGCTTGCATCAATAACAAAGATTCTTTCTTGAATGAAACATGGTAGCACACTGAGTCAATCAGCAAACCTTAAAGGCAAAACTACTGATGACATTTACTTGAATAGTAAATAAACTTTCATCCTGAGCATTTTGAGTGGAGCATTTTCTACCTCCAAAATGCTAAATTGTAATGAACCATGATATTTAGTTTCATTATATCAAACCTTATTGTTTGCAGTGTTGGGAAGATTACTTTTAAAAGTAATTAATTATAGTTACTAATTACTTAATCAAAAAAGTAACTGTTACTGGGTTATAAGATTTAAAAAGTAATTAATTACCAGTCAAAAATAACTATTTTACTACTTTTTTCATAAAAATCTGCAAGAAAAATGGAATCCTCTCTTAATAAAACTTATTTCATTTACTATAAATTACTACAATACTAAAGTATAAATGACTAAATAGAGTTTAACATAATAAAATGTGTCCAATTGTTTATTACAAAAGTGAATAATTAAATAAAAGGGCACCTAACAGGAGGAACTACAAACAGAGAACATGACACTAATCTAAACTATTCGAATGTCATTGTGTGATATTAAACAAGACTAGTCAACTAAAATTTATAATTGCAAATAGAAAACACCTGCAAAGGGTTCCTGAGCCTTTAAATGGTCTCTCGGTCTAAGATGAATTACTGACATAAATGGAATTTTGTGCCATAGTTTTGCTCTGAAGACTTAATAATTTCCTCTAATTCCTGATTAAGTTTGTTTTCAATTTCTGTCTTATGTGATGAGAAAGAGATTACTGTATTTTACCTCTCTGCAGCTCAGTGTCTAAACACACTGGTCACATTCTCACTCCCGTTTTGTGAATATCATGGCTGTTGCCATTTATGGCTGAGCACTGGAAGATTCTAGATGAACACATTAAGTTGATAAGTAAATAAATACATTGCACTCTAACCCCTCCTTTCCACCGGATATGAAAGCGTTACAAAATGGATGCAAAACGTACTTTGCAGCAATTAGCCGCCATTATAATGGACGGGTGCCTTTCCACCAGCCGCAAGGCGTCACGTTTTGGACACGTCCCAGAAGCATAAGAACATCTGGAAACTTTCAAAATAAAAGCCACATGCAGATTTCCAGTTAGCTAGTAAGACACATGTCATTTCCTGTGAAACCTCCGTAGCTGAGGTAAAGAGAACAGAAAATAAACCACAGACCTTTTTGGATAAATGCAGCCATCTTTTTCCTTGCTTGTTATCGTGAACTTCCAAAATCCTGCATGGTGTTGCAATTCTCCCATGATTTTGTGACCTTGAGGAGTCAGCAGCATGGAATGCTTTTGCTCCCGTTTCGCATCTGAAACACTCCCAGTTGGAAGAGAACTTGCAGGTAAAATGCTTCTATTATGTTACACACCACCCGTGCATCTAGTGGAAAGGAGGGGTAATATTGAGTACTTGGTAACAGAAAAAGTAGCTTAAGATATTTTTAGAGCCATACGATTAGCGATGTTAGCTCAATGTTAGCCTCTATCCTTCTTTACCCAATATTAGAATGAAACAAAAAGATGCCATTAGGAGTACAAGAAATAACTTCTGGGTCGCTCCTGTTG
>SSNS01000061.1:1342937-1355054 GCA_006937985.1 Aphyosemion australe
ACAGATCCTTTTCTACAAAAACTTTCTTCTTTTCAAAGAATATGGCATGTTTAATGTATAATTTTATTTATTTATTTATGTACTTTTTTTACAAGGATAAAACCTCTTGAGATGGAACATCTCATTTTCAAGAGGGTCCTTGATCAAAAACAACATAAGAATTGAA
Organism: Aphyosemion australe; assembly: GCA_006937985.1. Lineage (NCBI taxonomy): Eukaryota > Metazoa > Chordata > Actinopteri > Cyprinodontiformes > Nothobranchiidae > Aphyosemion > Aphyosemion australe. The sequence goes on from SSNS01000061.1 coordinate 1,343,104, forward strand.
AGATAACAAGACAGCAGGTAACTATAAAAAATAAACTAATAATAACTAGATAAATTGCATTTCTTGCAGAAATGCATGTGAATGCTTTATTGCTGAAAATTATAGCTGAAGCTGCTTAAGAAATGAACTGAAGCTTAAATTGAGCTTAATTGTCAAAATGAGCAGAATGGATTTGAAAATTTAGGAGCAAAAATCCTTAAGAAGTGTTATGAAGCTCAAAAATTAGGTGAATGAAATCAAAATTAAACTGTTAGGAAGAGCAGAAATGTTAGCAGAAATTGTTTAACTTTGAAGTTTCACCATCAGCTGAACTGGAAATAATCATAGAATTTGTTGAAGGCTAAAGGATTTTGCTGTTAAAACAAGTTAAAATGTTCCAACTACACTAAATATGACCAACACCAGGAAGCTTAACATAGTAAAAGCTAAGTTACATACCAAAAACAAATGAAATGTTGATGTTGTTTTGTTAAAATCCTTAAACTGAGATGAAATGCTTCAAAATTAGTTCACATATTTTATTTGCTTTTTAAAAAAAGGTAAGAAGTTAGTTAGAAAGAAGGAAAAACAACTAAAAACTGTACAAAAGATATATTTAATAGAGGAAACAGGCTTAAAACAGAGCATAGAATGGTGAAAGGAAATGATTTTTGCTTAAAGGGACTTTATGGACTTTGAAATTTTCATGCTCGCTATCGCCCCCTCAGGCCAAACGTGTAACTGCAGCTTCAATTGTAAGCTCGTGCACGAGGCATGCATGCTGTACTCCTGAATGAAAACAACAGCTGAGTCAGTCCTGCTGCTGATGGCTCTTCTAAATTGTCTTTCAAATCTGCCTCCACACAATTAACAATGTCGAATACAGAATATAATAGAATAGAATAGCCTTTATTGATTTTGTACAGGGTACAGTGTAATTGGAGTGCCACTCCCTTTGGTGCAAAATGTAAAAGAATACAAAAAATAATGCAGAAATGATATAAATATAAAATCAACAATAATATGTGCAAATATACACAGAGTAGCAGCATTAGTTGGGTTCTGTGCAGGCCACTATTGTAAGCAGAATGTTAGCATNTAGCCATTGCATTTCTATGAGAATAATCTGTTACTTACACACTGTTTCCAAACTATTGGCTTGTTCCTCATCTAAAGAGTTCTTTCAGCTCCATCGATTTGATGCTACAAAAACAAACAGAAAACATCAATTACAAAAACATAGGTTATGAATCAAATGATAAAAGCTCTGCATGTTTCTGCATTTACCAAGACTTCTCATAAATGATAACCAGGACTGCTGTATCATTTATTCTCCACATCCAGACACAATTATCCTCTCTTCTGTCTCATGAACAGAAGCTGGGATGTTTATGGCCACAAAGTTTTTCTTTTTTGCTCCAACAACACACTCCTCTGGTTATGACTTTTACTTTCTTGTGCTCCTGGTCTATATTTCCTCTCCACCTGCATGGATCCACCTGTCTGTCGGCACATCTGACGCTGGTCAGATGCTGCGTGTTGTCAGTCATTGAGGGAACGTGCACGGTGTCGGATAACTCGTCTTTTTTCTCTCTCTCCTCTTGCCTGGGCTGACGGGAGCTGACGGAGCTGTACGCGCGGCGCACATCGTCTCCAAAGGCGCATTTGGAGAGGATGTGCGCCGCGCGTACAGCTCCGTCAGGCGCATTTGGAGAGGATTTGGAGAGGATGCATCCTAATGCGCAAATTGTGTCCCCTCTTGTAGCGTGTGTTCGGTTCTGCCTGTCGGGAGGGGTCAGCGGCGCTGGGGGGGGAATGTGTTTACTTGGAGACGGACATATTTTGCAGAAATCTCAGAGATCTCCACTAATAAATGAGCGGTAATAGTAACGGTACTCATCCTACCCTGGAAAAAAGTCCCAGTGCGCTGAGAAGTAAAAATAAGAATAAAACTAATATTAATATCCTGACCAGCACTGACTCTGATGGAGACGCTAAACAAGCAGCCTAAAAGTGTTCCTATGACATACGTAAGCCCCCGGTTTGCTTTGAAAGCACCCACAACTACCCCACACGTATTTAGTAATAATTTCTTACCTGTCCAGCAACAATGATGCCAACTGCGGGTCTTTTGTCTCAGCATTTTCCACTTCTCAAATGCCGGCCGGACCGATGTTTATCCTCGTTCTTTGTCTTCGGCGACCAGACTCGAGTTTTGCCCTTTTTGTCGCGCTGGAATAAACTCTTGGGTTCTTTGTCTTATTTGAGGTCTGGGCTGGAGATTCGCTGGTGCTTGAAGCAGCTCTCTTCTTGTTTTTGGCTGAATCAGCTACCAAAACCACCTCTCGCTCTACCGCTAAGCTACAGCTAGCAAACAAACGCTGCGGGCGCGTGAGCGCGCATGACGTCATGCTGCCTCTGGAGGACACTGGGGAAGCCCTCTTGCTCGACCCGAGCAAGATCTTTTCTGTGAGTTTACAGGCCTACAGAGGCAATCACAGTGAAAATGCCAGGGCTCATTCTACAGGACCAGGGCATTGCAGGAGAATGTATGAGGAATAAATTTAAAATTTCTATACTTGTATTAGCTGTTAAACTTCCATAATGTCCCTTTAAAATAACACAAAAGAATGGTGCAAAGAAGAAAAATAGCTTGAAGCTGAGCCAAATGTGGGTTAAATAGAATTAAGTAGGTAAATGACAGGGAGAATGAAGATGACTTTTAACAATGACTTTAAGAAGATCAGGACAGACTCTTGTGAGATGAACTATCTGAAGTTTGAGAAGTAGAAACGACTTAAAACATGTGACTGAACTCAATACAATAGTTTTGTAAGAAAAAAGGCAGAGAAGTCAGCAGCAGGATTTAAACCCAGGTTTCCTGGGTGCTAGTCACTCTGCTGAACCACAGTACCACTGGTCAGACTGTTGTAAAATGAGCATGCTTTGGATCCATTTTATAACTGAGAAAAATAGAAGCTCTGAAAATTCATGATTAAAAGTCTAGCCCGTGTCCAGCTACTGTGGCTATCATCCACGACAGCAACCGCAACGGATCGTGCCCAGCGAACAGGTCGTGTCCAGCTGCTGTGGCTATCATCCACGACAGTAGCCACGACGAACCGTGTCCGGCGACCGGGCCAGCAGCCGCGACAGACCTCGTCCTGCGTCTGGGTCAAGTCCGGCTACTGTGGCCATCATCCACGACAGCAACCGCGACGGAACGTGTTAGGCGAACGGGTCGTGTCCAGCTACTGTGGCTATCATCCTCGACAGCAACCGCGACGAATCGTGTTAGGCGAACGGGTCATGTCCAGCTACTGTGGCTATCATCCACGACAGCAACCGCGACGAATCATGTTAGGCGAACGGGTTGTGTCCAGCTACTGTGGCTATCATCCACGACAGCAACCGCGACGAATCGTGTTAGGCGAAGCTACTGTGTTTTAAATTTTTTATGTTGTGCAGCGCTTTGTTTAAAGGCGCTATAGAAATAAAGTTATTATTATTATTAGTATTATTACTGTGGCTATCAACCGCGACAGAACGAGTTAGGTGAACGGGTCGTGTCCAGCTACTGTGGCTATCATCCACGACAGCAACCGCGACGTACCGTGTCTGGTGACCGGGGTCAAACAGCCGCAACGGATCATGTCCGGCGACTGGAGCCAGCAGCCTCGACAGACCGCGTGCTGCTCGTGTCCGGACTCAAATGCCATCCACGACAGCAACCGCAACGAATCATGCCCGGCGAACGGGTCGTGTCCAGCTACTGTGGCTATCATCCACGACAGCAACCGCGACGGAACGTGTTAGGCGAACGGGTCGTGTCCAGCTACTGTGGCTATCATCCACGACAGCAACCGCGACGTACCGTGGCTATCATCCACGACAGCAACCGCGACGGAACGTGTTAGGCAAACGGGTCGTGTCCAGCTACTGTGGCTATCATCCACGACAGCAACCGCGACGTACCGTGTCTGGTGACTGGGGCCAGCAGTCTCGACAGACCGCGTGCTGGTCGTGTCCGGACTCAAATACCATCCACGACAGCAACCGCAACGAATCATGCCCTGGCGAACGGGTCGTGGCCAGCTACTGTGGCTATCATCCACGACAGCAACCGCGACAGAACGTGTTAGGCGAACGGGTCGTGTCCAGCTACTGTGGCTATCATCCACGACAGCAACCGCGACGTACCGTGTCTGGTGACCGGGGCCAAAGAGCCGCAACGGACCGTGTCCGGCGACTGGGGCCAGCAGCCTCGACAGACCGCGTGCTGTTCGTGTCCGGACTCAAATGCCATCCACGACAGCAACCGCAACGAATCAGGCCCGGCGAACGGGTCGTGTCCAGCTACTGTGGCTATCATCCACGACAGCAACCGCGACGGAACGTGTTAGGCAAACGGGTCGTGTCCAGCTACTGTGGCTATCATCCACGACAGCAACCGCGACGTACCGTGTCTGGTGACCGGGGCCAAACAGCCGCAACGGACCGTGTCCGGCGACTGGGGCCAGCAGCCTCGACAGACCGCGTGCTGGTCGTGTCCGGACTCAAATGCCATCCACGACAGCAACCGCAACGAATCATGCCCGGCGAACGGGTCGTGTCCAGCTACTGTGGCTATCATCCACGACAGCAACCGCGACGTACCGTGTCTGGTGACCGGGGCCAAACAGCCGCAACGGACCGTGTCCGGCGACTGGGGCCAGCAGCCTCGACAGACCGCGTGCTGGTCGTGTCCGGACTCAAATGCCATCCACGACAGCAACCGCAATGAATCATGCCCGGCGAACGGGTCGTGTCCAGATACTGTGGCTATCATCCACGACAGCAACCACGACGGAACGTGTTAGGCAAACGGGTCGTGTCCAGCTACTGTGGCTATCATCCACGACAGCAACCGCAACGTACCGTGTCTGGTGACCGGGGCCAAAGAGCCGCAACGGACCGTGTCCGGCGACTGGGGCCAGCAGCCTCGACAGACCGCGTGCTGTTCGTGTCCGGACTCAAATGCCATCCACGACAGCAACCGCAACGAATCATGCCCCGCGAACGGGTCGTGTCCAGCTACTGTGGCTATCATCCACGACAGCAAAATTCACAGAATCAGCAGCAAACAAACCAGCACAATAAAGCTTATTTCATAACGTGAAACAAATAAATTATGTCTTACCTTTGATGATTCGTAGTTATAATCCGGGTTATGGGGAAAAAATCCACTCGGTTTGCATCTTCGGTCTTCACAACAGCATGCTGAGCCGATCCCTGGCTGTTTTAGCTTGATTTGTCCCATCCAGAGTGTTTACAGATCTCCAATTTACAAAAAACGGATTGTAACGTTCGCTACCGAGTTCCTTCATAAAGGCTTTTAATCTCTCATCTAGGTCTGGTTCCTTTTCATCCAGAAAATCGGAGAACATTTTCTCTTTTTCTGCTAATATTTGCCTCTTCTGTTCTACCTCTTTCACTTCCAGCTTCAGTGGCCTAGTGGTAGAGTGTCCGCCCTGGGGACTGTGAGATCGGGGTTCGATTCCCGGTCGGGTCATACCAAAGACCTTGAAAAAAATGGGACCCAATACCTCCTCGCTTGACACTCAGCACTAAGGGGTTTGATTGGGGGTTTAAAGGAAAAGTTCGCTTTTTTAGACATTAAGTTTTATGTCTTCCTTCGCCCACCCAGTGCTCTGTAAACTTTGACCCATTTCACACACACCCCCCTGCTCAGAGATTTTCAGGAGAGAAGTGATTCATAAACGTAGTTTTGGCTAGTTTCGGGGGCGCTTTATCTGCGCCGTTTAGCCTCACAAAAGGATTAGCCTCTGAAAACATGGCTAATTTACATCTCACAAACAAAGAGAAAAAATTTACAACGTCACATTATGTCTCAATGGTAGCAGATGGAAGGTGAGTGAACAACTTAAACAAAAACACTCTTAACTCGATTAAATATTAACGGATTTACAAGCGGGTTGCATTATTACAAACCTTATAACACATAGGCTTGATAGGACATACTTTAACATTTTTAAATTAACGGGCCAAATCCGTCATAATTTACAGCCACATCTCTGGCGTTTATAACAAACCAACCCGTTTGAAATTCGTTTGAAAATTGAGCGAGTTAGAGTTATTTAAATAGTACATTCACCATTGACACCAATGTTACGAAAGGGGGCAGCTGTCCGAGGTAAGATGGCCGCTGCCTAGGGACGTTCGTCCAATCAACGAACAGCGCTGGTAAGGCATCTAGTGTTTATATGATATCTATGGGTTAAACCACCAAATAGTTCCTGAGCGCGGCCATGTCTGCAGCTCACCGCTTCCCACGGGGATGGGTCAAATGCGGAGGACGATTTTCACCACACACCAGTGTGTGTGTGACAAACTGATGGCTTTAATCTTTTAATTCTTCAACCCTAACTTTACTTTGTAAGTATCGTCCATAAACAGAGCTGTTATAGACCTGTTTCTAGCTAATTGCTTTCTTTTCTTCATATTTTTCAAGTCATTTTCTTGACTCGAACGTTTCAAGACATCCAATTTGCCCAGTCCAGTTCTTGAAACTTACTTAGATGTTTTGTCATTAAATCTGAAATAAAATCCTTCTGTTTGTGTTCCTTATAAAGCCGATTCGTGGCTGTTTTAGCTTGGTTTGTCCTATCCAGAGTGTTTACAGATCTCCAATGCCACACGCTATCAAACTACACTCTTGGTGAAAAGTACAGGGCTATGTAATATCTTTCCCATCAATTTGAAGAACAGTTTTAAAAAGCTAACTAAATCCTGGTTGTCCTAGCTGCAGCGCTGCATATGCGTCTAATAAGTTAAATTGTTTTACATTGTTTCTCTTTGCTATCTCCTTCAATCTTACAAATCGCTGCTGTATGTCTTTGTAACTTATTTTTGCTCTCAATCTCTCCATCTTCAGTTTGTTGTTCAACTAAAGTATGTTTTCAATTGAAAGTGAAGTCATGTTTTGTTCTATAAGTGAAAAGTCTTCTGGAGGTGAAATGCGACTGTCTCGAAGTGTAACTGACTGACTGTAAGTGGCTTAGTGTTAGTGTGGTGACGTCACACAATGGGTCGTGGCTTCCCAATGAAGTGCAGGCTTTGAGTGTGTTAACACGTGTGTAGTGCACGTGTGCAGTTAACTGCGAAGAGGGACAGCACAGGGACTATACCTCATCAATGCTGGTCGCTGTTTGTGCTGCTTAAAATGAAATTAAAACCGAATATTAAAATTGTAATTATTAAACAAAAGTAAAATAAACAAACAAATAAATAAATACATAATGAGCAAGCCACTTATTTTTCGCAGTGCGCCGACGTCATGCCAGTGTGTGCGTCTTTTGGAAAGCAGGTGAATCGATCGGTTCTCTATCCCCATTTGCAGTTCGGGGAGCAGCAAGGTGCGTTTGTTTAATTTGTTTCGCTGCAGAGGAAGGAGGGCGGGTCTGCTGAAGCGGCTGGAAGTGAAACGCAAAAATAAAACAACAAATACCAAATAGACCATGGGCGGCGCCTGGCGGTTTCTATAGCAACGGCTAGAATGTGACCAGCAACGGTTTAGCAACCCAAACTGTTGAACCACGTCTCCCCCCTCCCTCCCTCCCTCCCTCCCCGGAGCTCCGGTCCGAGCCGACGGACACCGGAGAGTAGGGTGACCAGTTGTTCTGCTTTGTGCGGGACTGTTAGAATAAAGACTTGTGGCTGTTCAGAGACGCTCTGACAGAATCTTTGTGATGTTTCTCAGGACAATTTTTCCGTGTCAGGGGGACGAGTCCGATATGAAACGGTGAAGTCTATGGTGTAAGATCGCCGTCAAAAAGGTGTGTGTGTAGGATTCTAAAATTTGTATTCATATATTAGTCTTTCAATAAGTGTTGTACACAAAATTCTACTGTCATATTTGTGAGTCTGAAAATTGTGAAGGTTGGGATTTTTTTTATGTGAGTATGAATCTAAAAGTTGTGAGTTTAAAACTTTGTGAATACAACTCAAATTTCTGTGACTTTGATTTTTTTCTGGCTGTGAACACGAATTCAAAATTTGTGGGTACAAGAAGAAACATACTTGTGAAGGTTAGAATTTTTTTATGTGAGTACGAATCTAAAAGCTGTGAGTCAAAATTCTTGTGAATACAACTCAGATTTCTGTGACTTTGAAATTTTCCTGGCTGTGGATACGAATTCAATTTGTGGATACGAATCGAATCATACTGAAATGACGTCACAAGGATGAGTAATCGAACCCCGATTTCATCAAACACCACGTTCATGTAACCCTGAATAGCTCCAAACAGCTCAGTGCTGCTAGTCAGGATGAGCTGGACGCTAAAGCGATCCTTTTCTAATTTCTACAGTGATTTTTTGGGGTGATTATTGGCCACTAATGTGTGTTGATTACTACACCGATTAAGTGAAATGCTTTCATACAATACAGTATTGTATGAAAGCATTTCACTTTTGGAGCTGCACGAACATTTATCAGTTTTATATTTTAGAGGGTAGCCAGACTGCAAACAACGTAGAAAACATGTAGTTATAGAACATACTTAGCAAAAATTAGTATAATTGTATAAAAATATAATATATAGTCCACTCATCAATGATGTGGTTTATAATCTGAGAACTTTGTTTTCTGCATGCTAGCGGATGCTATACTGTAGTCCTAATAGACTTAAAGGTGTCAGTGGTCCAGAGCTCTGCTCCTGCTACCTTCAGATCTACGTTCTCTAACAAAGCATGAGATATTACTGTTTTCTAGCCTAGTGAACTAGACCAAATTATATATTCACATATATAGGATGGCTTGCCAGGCTAGACCTGGCAGACCCAAACGTGTTGTGAGGGTCTCCTGGGAACGTCTGGCAGAGTCTCCTGTCAGAAGGAGCTTCAAGTCCCACCTCCGACAGAACTTCGAACGTGTCCCGGGGGAGTCAGGGGACATTGAGTCCGAATGGGCCATGTTTCGTGACTCCATTGTCGAGGCGGCTGACCGCAGCTGTGGCCGCAGGGTGGTCAGTGCCTGTCGTGGCGACAACCCCCAAACCCGCTGGTGGACACCAGTGGTTAGGGATGCCGTCAAGCTGAAGAAAGAGTCCTATCAGGTCTTTTTGGCCTGTGGGACCCCGGAGGCAGCTGATAGGTACCGGCAGTCCAAGCGGAATGCGGCTCGGGTGGTCGCGGAGGCAAAAACCCGGGCATGGGAGGAGTTTGGTGAGACCATGGAACAAGACTTCCGTACGGCTTCGAGGAGATTCTGGTCCACCATCCGGCGCCTCAGGAGGGGAAAGCAGTGCACTACCAACACTGTTTACAGTGGGGAGGGTGTGCTGCTGACCTCGACTCGGGACGTTGTAAATTGGTGGGCCGAGTACTTCGAAGACCTCCTCAATCCCACCGGCACGTCTTCCAGTGTGGAAGCAGAGTCTGGGGACTTTGGGTTGGGCTCTCCAATCTCTGGAGCCGAGGTCACTGAGGTGGTCAAAAAACTCCTCAGTGGAAAGGCTCCGGGGGTGGATGAGATCCGCCCGGATTTCCTCAAGGCCCTGGATGTTGTGGGGCTGTGTTGGTTGACGCGGCTATGCAATATCGCGTGGACATCGGGGGCAGTTCCACTGGACTGGCAGACCGGGGTGGTGGTCCCCCTATTTAAAAAGGGGGACCGCAGGGTGTGTTCCAACTACAGGGGGATCACACTCCTGAGTCTCCCTGGTAAGGTCTATTCAGGGGTTCTGGAGAGGAGGGTCAGTCGGATAGTCGAACCTCGGATACAGGAGGAGCAATGCGGTTTTCGTCCTGGCCGTGGAACACTGGACCAGCTCTATACCCTTGGGGGAGTCCTGGAGGGTGCGTGGGAGTTTGCCCAACCAATCTACATGTGTTTTGTGGATTTGGAGAAGGCTTTCGACTGCGTCCCTCGGGGGGCCCTGTGGGGGGTACTCTGGGAGTATGGGGTACCAGGCCCCTTGATACGGGCTGTTAGGTCCCTGTACGACCAGTGTCAGAGCTTGGTCCGCATTGCCGGCAGTAAGTAGGGCTCGTTTCCGGTGAGAGTTGGACTCCGCCAAGGCTGCCCTTTGTCACCGATTCTGTTCATAACTTTTATGGACAGGATTTCTAGGTGCAGCCAAGGTGGTGAGGGGATCCGTTTTGGTGGCCTAANGCTACCTTCAGATCTACATTCTCTAACAAAGCATGAGATATTACTGTTTTCAGGATTTAGTCATATGATCTTCAGTCTGTCTGCTGTCAGATTGAAAAGGAGCTGAATGACACAGCTGATCTATACATGCATCTGTAACCCTGCAGATGGAGCTTCCAGCCAAACAACTAGTATAAAATAGTAAGTGATTGATTAAAATGTTAATTTAAATAAAACGGTTTCTGGTTAAAACCTTATTAGATGACAAAATAAGTGTGAGTCAGCTGTGCAAAACCAAATAACCAAACATTTTTCATATATTTATTTATTAAAAGTCATTGGTCACAATAACAGTAAATTGTGTGCAATAGGTTTAATCTGCATAAACATTTTCAGTCGGGATCGACACGTTTTACTCTCAAATGCACGAGACCCCAAAGAAGAACGTCTGCTTCAGTGAGCTCCACAGGCTCCAGACTTCTTCAGGACATGAGGATCCCTCTCTCTGACATCAGAACCCACCAAAGAAGACGTCAACACTTTCAGCTGGAACCAGGCGTCTGCTGCTGCTTTCATGGAGCTCCCAGATGTGGTGGATGTTCTAGAGAGAGAAGCAAGTCTTTTAGAAAGCTGCAGTCTTCATGTCATGATGTGTAACGTAAAATAAGCAGCAGATTCATCAGGCTGAGATCGAGAACTACAGCTAAACAGATTTATATGCTGTCCGCTGATGGGCATCTTGGAAATAAAGAGGTGAGGGATCAGACAAAGTGCAGCCCAAAGACCCCTTATGATGAATAAAATAAATGGAACCAGTGTTCCCTCGCCTGGACGCGGGTCACCGGGGCCCCCCTCTGGAGCCAGGCCTGGAGTTGGGGCACGCTGACGAGCGCCTGGTGGCCGGGCTTTCACCCATGGAGCCCGACCGGGCACAGCCTGAAGAGGAGACGTGGGTCCCCCTTCCCATGGGCCCACCACCCGTGGGAGGGGCCAAAGGGGTCGGGTGCAATGTGGAAAGGGTGGTAGCCGAAGGCGGGGACCTTGGCAGTCCGATCCTCGGCTACAGAAGCTGGCTCTAGGTACGTGGAATGTCACCTCTCTGGTGGGGAAAGAGCCGGAGTTGGTGTGTGAGGTTGAGAGGTGCCAACTAGATATAGTTGGACTCACCTCAACGCATGGCTCTGGCTCTGGAACCAGTTTCCTCGAGAGGGGTTGGACTCTCTACCACTCTGGAGTTGCTCCCACTGAGAGGCGTCGAGCAGGGGTGGGCATACTTCTTGCCCCCCATCTTGGTGCCTGTACGTTGGGGTTTACCCTGGTGAGCGAGAGGGTAGCCTCCCTCCGTCTTCGGGTGGGGGGACGGGTCCTGACTGTGGTTTGTGCTTATGCACCAAACTGCAGCTCAGACTACCCATCCTTTTTGGAGTCCCTGGAGGGGGTACTGGAAAGTGCTCCTTCGGGTGACTACCTCGTTCTGCTGGGGGACTTCAATGCTCACGTGGGCAACGACAGTGAGACCTGGAGAGGTGTGGTTGGGAGGAACGGCCCCCCTGATCTGAATCCGAGTGGTGTTTTGTTATTGGACTTCTGTGCTCGTCATGGATTGTCTATAACAAACATCATGTTCAAGCATAAAGGTGTCCATATGTGCTCTTGGCACCAGGATACCTTAGGCCGCAGGTTGATGATCGATTTTGTTGTCGTTTCATCTGATCTGCGGCCGCATGTCTTGGACACTTGGGTGAAGAGAGGGGCGGAGCTGTCAACTGACCACTACCTGGTGGTGAGTTGGCTTCGATGGTGGGGGAAGATGCCGGTCA
>SSNS01000061.1:1357396-1632880 GCA_006937985.1 Aphyosemion australe
AGAATAGAAGTTTTATTTTTCTACTAATTTTTTTTACTTAATTTCATAGAATTGGTATCTCATGTTGTTCCATATTAAGTAGTGTCTGTCCCACATTTGGTGAGTTTGAAAGTGGTCACACTACCGGAACAAGATATCAATACCAAAAGTCATTCCCGGAATGACCTGAACGAGCTGAACGGTTTGATACCAAATTTGTGTAAATAGTGTAAAAATTGTGGCACTAGTTAGATGCCAAAAAACGTACGGAATCTGAAAAAATGGAGGAGGAGAAACTCAATACTTTGAATGCTTTCCAAGCATTCAAACTAATAAAATAAAATAAATAAATAATAACATCCATCCATTTTCTGTAACCGCTTATCCGAGCAGGGTCGCAGGGGGCTGGTGCCTATCTCCAGCAGACATCGGGCAAACAGGCGGGGTACACCCTGGACAGGTTGCCAGTCCATCACAGGGCAACACAGAGACACACAGGACAAACAACCAAACACACACCTAAGGACAATTTAGAGAGGCCAATCAACCTGACAGTCACGTTTTTGGACTGTGGGAGGTAGACGGAGTTAAAAAAAAAACAAATAAACAATAATTTTTCTATCACAGTATGTTACGCCCCAGGTCGTCTAGGTGACCTGGGTAACAAAGAAGGACACGTGCTCGGGTGCAAAAATAATTGAAACCATTTATTTACAAAGGGAACTGAACAATAAACACCGGTGGCAAAACGATAACAACTAGACTGGGGGTCTCTGCTGACCCAAAACACTTATGGGTAGAGACCTGAACAATTTCCCCAAACGGTCTCGGGTATCTTAGCCTTAGCTCCAAAGTGTATTTCCCTTAAGACCTCAGTCTTCAACTAAAAATGGGAATAAAAGCAGAGACAAGTTGTTATTTAACAAAAACCAAATCAAACAAAGTTTAAAACCAAAAAGCCACCGGGGAGACAACAGTCCAGAGAATCTCTGTCCTGCTGCCCCCCTGAACTGAAGACAGGCTGGCTTTTATGGCAGAGCCAGCCTGATTGCAACCAGGGACAGCTGGTAGAGCCAATCAGTGGGAGAGGAACCAGGTGTGGCGTGCCTTCTCCTCTCACACACACACTGGAAGGGAGGAAACCAGAGGAGAGAATAAAATATATAAAGACAAACAGCCAAGGGCTGTAACACTTCCCCCCTTAAAAGAAATTAAAGCTATAGGCTTTAATTTAAACAAAAAACCTCCCCACACAAACAAACAGTCCCAAACAACAAAACAAACTGCTCCTTCCAAATTCTTTTACTTTTTGTTCTTTATAAAACACAGATAGATCTTTCTTTACCTTATTGTGCTGACGTTTCGATCGTCGCTGCGATCTTCATCTGAGCTAAGCCGCTGAAAGCAGCTTCACTTCCGCTTCCGTTTATGTGCGGGCAGCAGGGGGCAACGACATCGCCCCCTGCTGCCCGCGCCGTCCTGCTCGATGACGCAGTCCCATGCGTGGTCCAACGCGTACACCCCGTCGTCCCTGTTCATGGTCCCCCGTCCACGTCTCCTTATCTCTATAGCTTCTTTAATCCATCTTTTATATTTTTGTTGTTCTGTGTTGATGATCCTTGTGTTGTCCCAGTCCATGATGTGGTTTTCTCTGGTGCAATGATCTGTGACTGCTGATTTCCTTATTGTGCTCTCTGCTTCTTGTTTTGTTGCTCTTGTGTGTATTCTTCTTGTTTCTTTTTCACATTCTTTTCTGTGTTCTGCTGTTCTTGTGTTAAGTTGGCGTCCTGTTTCTCCTATATATGTTTTATTGCATAATTTGCAGGGGATTTCGTAAATGACTCCACATTTTTTTCCTGTTGGGATCTTATCTTTGGGGTGTACCAGACTTTTTCTAACTGTTGTGTATGGTTTGATTGGTGTGTTTATCTTGTATTTTTTCATTGCTGCTACTATTTTTTCTGTCGTTCCTCTGATGTATGGGAGGGTTATTACTGGCTTTGGTTCTTGTTTCTCTGGGTTCTTTGCTTTTCTTTTTGGTTGCTCTATTCTTTCTGCTCTTGTTTGTTGCTTTCCTCTACTAATCGCCCACGTTGGATATCCACAGGTTTTTAGTGAGTTGTGTATGTGTCTGTTTTCTTGACTGCAGTCCTGTTTTTCTGTTATAATTTTCGCTCTGTTGTATAGTGTTCTTATCACTGACATTTTGTGTATCGTGGGATGTTCTGATGTCCATAGTAAATATTGATCTGTGTGTGTTGGTTTTCTGTATGTGTTTATTTTAAGTGCTCCATCTTGTTTTTTGCTGATCCTCATGTCCATGAATGTAATGCTGCCCTCTGTTTCTTCCTCATACGTGAACTTAATGTTTCCTGTGTCGTCTATGTTATTTAAATGTTCTGTTAATGCTTGTGTTTGTCCTTTAGGTATGATTTCTAATATATCATCCACGTATCGTTTCCATAACTTTATTTGACAGTTTTCAGGTGCAGTGTTTAATGCTTTTTGTTCCAAATCCTCCATGTAAAACTCGCAGAGGGTTGCTGATAACGGATTCCCCATCGCGAACCCTTCCAGTTGTTTGTATATTGTCTCGTTGTAACTAAAATATGTAGAATTTGCCACCAGTTTTATTAGCTGTGCTATGTCATCTATTGTTAAATTTGTTCTTTTCCGTAGGGTTTTGTCTTGTCTGAGTCTGTCTATTACTATGTCTATGGTTTTTATTGTTGGTGTCTTTGTGAATAGAGATGTGACATCATGTGATACTAGTATGTCCTCTTTTTGCAGTGTGATCTTTTTTAACTCCTTTGATAGCTCTATGGTGTTTTTACAATGTTGTTCTGTGTTCCCTAATAGTGGACTGATGATTTTACTGATATCCTTTGCCATGTTATATGTTGGAGTTCCTATACTGTCTACTATTGGCCTAAGTGGCGTGTCTTTTTTATGTATTTTCGGTGTGCCGTATATTCTTGGAATAATGTTTGCCGTTGGTATCCAGTGCTTGTATGTTTTTTCTGTTATTCTGCCCTTTTCTTGTATCGGTTTGAGTATTTTTTTCATGTTCTTCTTTATCTCTTCTGTTGGATCTTTTTTTAATATCTTGTAAGTGTCTTTGTCTTCTAACATATGTTCCATCTGTTCTTTGTACTTTTCTTTATCCATTATTACTGTTGTCCTTCCTTTGTCTGCTGGTACTATTGTAATGTTTTCGTTTTTTGCTAAAGTGGTTATGGCCCTTCTTTCTTCTTTTGTGACATTACTGTCATGGGACTGCGTCATCGAGCAGGACGGCGCGGGCAGCAGGGGGCGATGTCGTTGCCCCCTGCTGCCCGCACATAAACGGAAGCGGAAGTGAAGCTGCTTTCAGCGGCTTAGCTCAGATGAAGATCGCAGCGACGATCGAAACGTCAGCACAATAAGGTAAAGAAAGATCTATCTGTGTTTTATAAAGAACAAAAAGTAAAAGAATTACGAAAAAACACACAGTATGAACGTACCAAAGATGCTCCTTCCAAAGTCCGGGGTGGTGCGTCGTGTAGCAAGGGAGGTGACCAACGGCGAAGTGGACCAACACAGTTCCGTCTAGAGCCTCCATCCTCCTCCACGAGTCCCCTGCAGGGCACTTCCTCGTCCGCGACAAGGTAGGAGGCGGTGTCGTCAGGGTGACGCGTCTCCATCATAGGACACATCTCCTCACGTCCGGAAGGAGGCAATAAGCGGGGCCACTCACCCGCAGACGATCCATTGCGTCGAGTCTTCGTCCCTCCAGCCGAAGAGTCACCTCCCACGCGCACACACCCACAAGCACAAACAGAACAAAAAGTGGATGGAATGGAGCAGCTGAAAAAAATAAACCATAGAATTAAACAAGCACACCGAACACATGTCCAACGTGGCTTGGGATCATAAGATCCCGGACGAGCCCCCATTTGAAAGAAGGACACGTGCTCGGGTGCAAAAATAATTGAAACCATTTATTTACAAAGGGAACTGAACAATAAACACCGGTGGCAAAACGATAACAACTAGACTGGGGGTCTCTGCTGACCCAAAACACTTATTGGTAGAGACCTGAACAATTTCCCCAAACGGTCTCGGGTATCTTAGCCTTAGCTCCAAAGTGTATTCCCCTTAAGACCTCAGTCTTCAACTAAAAAGGGGAATAAAAGCAGAGACAAGTTGTTATTTAACAAAAACCAAATCAAACAAAGTTTAAAACCAAAAAGCCACCGGTGAGACAACAGTCCAGAGAATCTCTGTCCTGCTGCCCCCCTGAACTGAAGACAGGCTGGCTTTTATGGCAGAGCCAGCCTGATTGCAACCAGGGACAGCTGGTAGAGCCAATCAGTGGGAGAGGAACCAGGTGTGGCGTGCCTTCTCCTCTCACACACACACTGGAAGGGAGGAAACCAGAGGAGAGAATAAAATATATAAAGACAAACAGCCAAGGGCTGTAACACAGTACAAAACAAATGTAATTCAATTAACCAGATCAGAATAAAGTAACAAAAATCAGATTTCTTCAAACTATCAAATAATGACTTAGAAACAGTTACAAGTGGGAGAGACAAATACATAAACAGTGTTCCTAAATAATCGAAAAGAAGTAATAGATCGAATATCACTTGGAATTAATCAAGTACTGGTGAATAAGTCCCAATAAAACCAGTTTTGTTTTATGTTTTTCATTAAAAAATCTAATTCCCAGTCAGCACACGTAGGTGGGCTCAATATGGAATATATATGGGTAAGTCGTATGGGTCCCAACAGGGTTTGTCCGCGGTTTCCACGGTGGCCCCATGGGGGTTTGCCCAGAAAGATTTTTGCCCACATAGATTTGAACGGGCCCTGCATGGGTTTTCAGAGGGTTTGACTCAAACACTGGCAAACCCCTGTGGGGCCACCATAGAAACTGTGGACAAACCCTGTTGGGACCCACATGGCTTGCCCATATATATTCTATATGGGGCCCACCTATGTGTGCTGGCTGGGATTTATGTAGCCCTTACTTCTAACTTATAGATTTAGCCCCTCTAACCAAAAGTTTGAACACCACTGACCTGAAGAAAGATAAATACTACATTTCTTAATCTTTCAGCACACAGCTCTTCTATACCTAAACATTCTACACCCTTCAATTAAAACCAGAGAGTGGAAACTAGACTAGAGATCAGAGTAGAGCAGTTACCGTCGTGTGAAGTGTTTTAAGGTAATTGAAGCTGAAATACAATCACAACAGCTGCTTCCTCAAGTCAGGGTGTCACAGGAGGCGACTAATTGGGGGCAACCCCTTGTACACCACGCAGAGATTAAAAAGGAGATGGCTTTAGAGGACCGGAACAAGTTTAATTGGGTCTGTTGAATAACTTGATAACTTTAGAGTTTTGTGTTCATTCGTATGATCTCTAAATGTCTTGTTATAAAACAAAGAAAAGCAGCCCAGACATAAGAGGAAGAGCATTAGCACAAAGGTGAAGGGTGTCCATAATTGGCCACAAATCAAAGCACCTCTTTCAGATTCACGCCTGCTTTATAAAAAACAGATTGTGCTGTGATCTCTCACTCTTTGAAGGTTTCTTTTCCATTAGCAAAATGGAGATGCAACAGCTTTTGTGACAAAACAACAAAAGAGCTGCTGCAGAGCAGACTACTAATTAGTTTGCTGGACATACATTTGTATTATAATGATTCAGATAGATTTTGTTTTCTTTGACCTATTTTTTTTTTCTTGGTAATAGAGGTCATGCTACCATTCTTTTTTGCAAGCAAAGCATGAATGAAGAAGGGTTTAGTGCCTGGCTGTACAGAAATAAAGGGTTAATTTTTCAGTGCTGCTCCACTTGGGAAATTTTACAATAAATTTTGTTGTTTCTGGGTTTTTCAGATTGTTGCAAAAAATAAATGTACATCTTGATGATTAATCTTTGTGGTTATGAGAGGATTTTATTTTCAAGCTCAATCTAGAAAAATAAAGCATTTTTCACACATTTCTCAAAAGATATTAGAGAGAGAAACACAGAGACAGAGTGAGTGGAGATAAACTGGTTTCCATAGCAATTGGGAGCACTGTCACATGGTTACCATGGAACTAGACCTGTGATGTTGTGCAGGGTATTTGCTTATATTTGCCATTTATTCTGCTCCCAGTTACAGGGAACAAACCCACGTCTCTCAAACTGAGAGCTCCCAATAAAAATGGCACTTCAAGTGGGTAACGAATCAAATCAGAAAAAAATACTCCATCTGTCTCATCTTATACTGTCTGAATGACCGCTCATTCACACCGAGTGCAGAACAGATGCGGTCAGGTTTCTGTACAGCGTCCACACGGACTGCCATTAAGACTGACTGTAGTTCATGTACTGAATGTATCAGGAAATCAGCTTCCACAAGAGCACCATATGATTACAAATCTGATATAATACATTTAAAGATAGTTGAAATAACGCAAACACGGTGAACCGATATCGCCAGAGACATGAATATGTAGACACCCTGTTACAACCCGTGGTTGGTTTAAGATGAAGGATTTTAAACCACAATGCTCCATTCTTACTAAAACGGTACCTTAAATAAACAGTGCAATGGCTCAGGGTTCACATTTAAAACAGGCAACTAGCTGACCTCAAACTAAAACACAAATGTTTGCGGCAGGAGGAGTCCAGCACCAATCTGGCTCTTTGCCTGTTTTAAAACTCTAAAAGCAGAGAGCTTTTCGATAAATGGAGCTCCTTTCCTAAAACCCATTAAAAGCCAATAAAACACACATGGAGCAAGTGGGACGGCACAGATCTGATCGCCCTTTTCTTCTGGCAGCTCTGCCATATCATCAGGTGGTAATCAGCTGATTTGGTGCAGCTGTGAAGGCTGAAGGGAGGAGGAGGGGCAGAAGTTCTAAGCTCCCACTCCCAGGGAAAACGGCAGCAGCCGTAACACACCCCATTGGGCGCTGGAGAGCCTAACTGGGTCGCTGCCATATTGGGTGTGTTCCTCACTCTCCAAACCCAACTGGAGTCAATGCAGGCTGGGCAACTACGCCCGTTTTTTATGCAGCCTATGGTTGCAACAACTGGCGCACTATGAAAGCAGATAGTTATTATTTTTAACTATCAAGTTATACCATATGTCTGATTTTGTGAAAAAGCATAAAAATGTGTTTTTTAGTTGGGTAAACACCTTCCTCAGTAATAAATGCACTGAGGGCAAATGGGAACCCATCCAAGATGGCAGCCCGTTGCTACGCCTGCTCCAATAGGCAGCGCAAGTCAATGGGATGTCTACGTATACGTCTGTGGATCACTGTCATTAATAATAAAATAAAGGCCAGAAATAAAACACAGCAACACAGGTTTTATTTTGAAATAGATTGAGCACACCTTACTGAAAGATGTCTCACTTCCTGTCTTGCTCATGTAATTTCTTTAACTGCATGACAATCTGCATGCGCCCTCCAGAAAAAACAGACTGCTTGCGGAAACTTTCCAGAGCTCCGCATCCGAATCTGCATCCGAATCTGCAACGCACCGCAGCTGGCGAGAATGCTCTGATTGGACTCAATGATTTCTGGTCTATGCAGAAGCCATACAGAGTCTGGACCACATCCATTCCACATTTGGTGTGAATGAGTGTGAGAGCTTAATTACAATCTCAACATGCAGAAATCACTAGGTCATATAAAGGTCAAGAAGAACCCACTTGTGTAGCAAAAACAGTCCATCTGGTCTGGACTGATCTGAGATCAGAGGACCACACAGGTGCTCAATAGGTCACTGGTAAAGACAATGAAATGCACCAATTATTCAAATAAATTGAAATCGCTTAATTTTACCTTACACCACCAAATGCTTGAAATATATTTAAATATTAATTAGTTTCTTATTTTTTTATCCAAATCATAACACTTCTGATTAATATGGACACAAAATTTACTAAGAAAGACATCTACATGAAATATATGATTTTATTGTTGAAATGTAAATGAGTCGTATTAAGAGTTTTTTTTTACAGACATGGATAAAGATTGATTTAAATGTTTTGCTTTTAATTAAACCTGTCACACATCTAGGAATGGGCAGTTTAAAAAGATGAAGAAGCTACCACTACCTCTTCTCTCTTTTAATCAAAGAGCAAAGCAATCCAGGGTCTCTTTAGGGTCGTAAAAGATGAAAACTGAATATTTTTACTCTAAGATAACAGATAGAGAGAAAGTATGAATACCAATGTTTGAACATAAACTACTGGATGTTACCCTGCTTCAGATGATCCCATTCATTAGGAGCCCTGAGTGCCTCCAGGTCTGCAGCTGCACACCTTTGGTCTGTTGAGTGAATAAGACAAGTTGGACCAACATCTCCATCTTGTGGTTGAAGGTGAAGAACTACAACAAGCGTTTATTGTCTGGTACTGGGTCGATACCAGTCTGACTGCACAGAATTAGAAAATTAAGATGAGCCTCTTGGGTTCTATGACAAAAATAAATTATGAATGGGAAGTATTTTAATGACCTAAACTTTATTTACTAATAACTTATTAATGCCCAAGGACACAACAGCAGAATTCCATGGAGGGAGCTGGGATCGATCCTGCAACCCTCTGATTACAGTTGCTGCTCAGATAGGATCAGGCAGCTTCTGCAGTCCAATTAGGCTCTAGTGGTTATCTTGAGTGATGCATGTTATTTTGATTATGCAGGGATGGTGTCTGGTGCACATACCTGTTTTCTGGAAGAGTGTGTGACTCTCAAACACACACTGGTACTCTCAGCTAAGTTGTCAGGGATCGTCTTTGTTCCCTGGGACTTGAACTAGTTCTGTTGTTGAAGACATGAAAAAAAACAACAATTATGAGTATTTCAGGTTTCCTTTTCTCCACACCACAGTTACTTCCTTTGTTGGACAAAGCATTGTTGAACATACAAGAAGTTTTGTTTAATTTCTTTGCTGGCATTTCTCTACAAAGGTCTAAAGTTTGGCAAGTTCTCACCTCCAGATACAGGCAAGCAGCACAGGACTCGTTCACGATGATGTTTCCACGTTTGAAGGCAGGAAACATGAATAAATGTTTAAAAAATACAAAATTTTTAAAAAGATTTTCCTCAAGGTCAGTTTTATTTTTAATGCACATTTAAAACAGCTGTTGCTGACCAAAGTGCTTCACAGCATGAGGAACAGATTACAGTACAATAACAAAAATGAAATAAAGCAAATATTAAAACAAAGTTAAAATAAGTGAGATACAATTTTCAGGACACTCCTTGATAAAAGTCAGTTCCTAAAAATTGGTCATCATAAATGATCTAAAATGACGCAAAAACAAAAAGAGGTAGAAAATACCTCATCTGTTCCTAATTAAAAGCCAGCTCATAAAAGTGCATCTTTAACAAAGTTTTATAATTACTCAGAGTCTGAGCAGCCCTAATATTTGCAGGGAGTCTGTTCCACGGTCTGGGCCTGCCACAGAAAAAGCCAGATCACCACGGGACTTCAGCTTAGCTCTAGGGACCAGAAGGAGAGCAGCTTGCTGTTGTATCCCTGCAGGTTCTTCTTCTCCAGAGCAATTATCACCCTCCAGCAGGGAGGAGGCCAGAGCCCCACATCAGAGGCATGTCCTTGGCCATGATTTCAGATTGAGCAGTCACATTTTTGTTTTGTTCTGATTTGTTTGTTTTTTACAGAAGATGGTCCAAAAACTGTTTGCTATTACTGTTTTAAAGTGTTTACATGTGATCAGTGGCCTAGCAAGGTTGAGCTACAAAAATGAGGGAGGAAGATGTCATTTCCTGCATTCTAGTTCATTTGAACGGGTGGTTAAATCATAACTATACTGTTTTTAAATTAACTAGTGAAATAAGTGAGCTTTAAAAACAAACTATATCATTACTGAAATAACACCAAACAATATCAGGAAAAGGAAAATCTGGCCTATATTTTTTTAACTCAATGATCTCTCATCTGAATTTCAGAAATGTTTTGCCTTGGCTGAAGAACTCAAGCTTCCTGAGGAATAAACAAGCTCTGCCCTCCCTAACCTACTCCTGATGTGGAACTGTGCATCTGGGTGTAAGGTCATGGTACTACGAAGGACTTCACCGCCCTCTTCATCCCTAAAGTCTCCTCCACCCTCTGGCCCAATCCCAGTACTCGCACTTCCACTCTTGTGCTCTTCAATTGCTCGTTCCCGGCCAAGGGTGCAAGTGCGTAGGGTGTCCCGATTCTCAAGTGAGGAAGGTAACCACACCCCTTTTGCACCCATCAATGTGCACTTATTACCCACAATCCATTGCTACATGGGAAATTTGAGAAGAAGGTGGAGCAATGACTCAAGTTCCTTTTCTGAAAATATGTATTTTCAAATGAAAGAAATTCATTTTAAGACGATTAATGATATTTATTCATGCTCTGAATGTTTTAATCTAAGATTTAATGTGGACAACAATGAATTCAAATTTAGTCAAAAATTTTTTAAAAGTTGCTAATAAAGATTTTTTAAAAAGTAGCACAAACAGCAACCAGCATCCCGGCATGCGTCGCGGTCAATGGCGCAATGCTCTCTGTCCCAATTCGGCACACTTGTGTACTAATCACTTGAAGCCTTACTGTGCACCTCCGCTAAGTGCACTTCATAGAAGGGCATAGGGTGCATTACAAGTATTGGGATTGGGCCTCTGGTAGCTGAGGTGGAGGAACACCCTGGATGAGGCTGCGCATTCTCTCGGTTACATTGGGGATTCCAGTCCCTCCCACCCTCCACTTGTGGTCTTATGTTGTGACTGTTGAGTATGTGCTTATGTATCGAGGTGTTTTTTTTTTGCACATCAGAGCTATCCCCCAGTGGGGGTAACTCTGGAATGCCTTTTTCTCCATCCGCCCCAATCCTCTTGTTACCCTTTCTTATCTGCAAAATGGGAGCATGCCCACAGTAAACCATTTTCCTGTCTACATGGTACTATGATGATTGTACTGAAATGATATCTCACTGTACCAGGATGTTGGTTTAATGACAAGTAAATGTGTTTTCTGAAAACTTTTTTATTTGATATAGCTTATGGTTAAATTCTGAGTGATGTTAGCCCAGGTTTTGGAAAAGTGGGGGAGTAGAGGGAGGTAAAAAATTATTGGTCAGGATGTCAGAGAGGTGGGTTAAAAAGAGATGTGAGCTTCAGATTTAGCACCTTGGACAGCTCCAGGAACCTCCGAGTCTTTAGGTTAGAGAGAGATCAGTCATCCTCTAAATCCCAGAGCCAGGCATGAAGATCATCTATCTGTGAAGTGGGAAAAATACACAGTCACATTAATCTGAGCCTACAGTGCTGTGATCAAGTATCTCAGATTATGGCCCAATCCCTTCCACTTCCACCCTTGCACCCTTCAATTGCACAATCCCGGCCAGGGGTGCAAGTGCATAGGGTGTCCCGATTCTCAAGTGTGGAAGTTGACCATGCTCATTTTGCACCCTTTTATAATATAAAAAATATATATATATATATATATATATATATATATATATAGCTATATAAATAAACTGAAGTGAATTGATTTTAGGTTTCTCCCTGATTGTAACACACCGTCTTAAATACAAATGAAGACAATAAGATTGTAGCTTAAATCGGGGTCTAATTAAAAACGTCATGTTTGGCTATTAAACAAAGTCTTTGGTTATAAACTGGGGATTAAAAAAAGATATAGTAACAGATGAGCTCAGTTCCAATCAAAGTTAATGGGCAAAAAACAACTCAACCAATAAACTTCAGCATTAAGCACTGAGAGGAGCCAGCTGAGATGGCTCGGGCATCTGCTTAGGATGCCTCCTGGACGCCTCCCTGGTGAGGTTTTCAAGGCACGTCCAACTGGGAGTAGACCTAAAAGACCACCCAGGACACGCTGGGGGGACTATGCTTCTCAGCTGGCCAGGAAACGCCTTCAGATTTCCCCAGAGGAGCTGGCCCAAGTGGCTGGGTAGAGGGAAGTCTGGGTCTCTCTGCTTAGGCTGCTGCCCCTGCGACCTGATCCTGGATAAGCAGAGGAAAATGGATGAATGGACTTCAGCATGTAAATAATAATTATTATTATTATTATAATTATTGTTGTTATTATTATTATTATTATTATTGTTGTTGTTGTTGTTGTTGTTGTTCAAAACAAAACAAATAAGCAATTATCTAGTTTATCTCTAAATTGTGTACAGCAGCCTCGCTTCTGTCAGTGCACCCCAGCAGCTGTAGCTGCAATGTGGCTACACATATGTGTGTGTGTGTGTGTGTGTGTGTGTGTGTGTGTGTGTGTGTGTGTGTGTGTGTGTGTGTGTGTGTGTGTGTGTGTGTGTGTGTGTGTGTTATTAGATAAACTATGTGGGCTACAGCCCTCCTAAAGGCAGCAATTTCATTGGACTTCCTTCTTTATTTAAAACAATTATTAATTTCTGCAACATCTAGATTCTCTTTGAGAAGGACTCCATTCCTTTTATTTACAGTGCCTCATATTTTTAAAGAGGGAGGACGTAGACCCTTCCAGTATAAGGCTTCTTTGGAGTGGAATATGTTTCCTGTAAACATTCAATCTTTAACATTACTTTGTTTAGATCTTTATTTGACTACCTGAAGACTCTGTGTGTTTTTTAAGTAGATTATTTGCTGTCTGTGTCTTGCGAGACCCACTGCCATTAAAACTGCTGAATCACACATTTTGTACTTCAATTTAAATGAAAAATAATTGTGTGTTTTGACTGTCACGTAATTTGAGATTTATTTGATTGCAAACATTTGTAATTAAAAAGACTACAAAGTTTCTTCTTGGTCTAAATTAACTTTTAATTTTAATTACTTTTAATCTGTAGTTTGATTTGATTGATGCCTTTGTCTGTAATGGGTTTATTTGTTTTATTTAGGTCAACCGGATGGAAACGCAAGAACTCAATCTGGCTTTCGAAAATAAGGATTTTTCCGCCCTCTGCTGGGGACAAGCGGTTACTACAGCATTCATGAGCTAAACCTCTAGATTCCTCAAAAATGTAATATACCACTTCAGACAGAGTTTTTTAAAAGGGTTGATAATTATACAGAGTTTAATTGTCATTTTTCCACTTTTCAAACTGCTGAAATTTTAAAAGTCTACATCACTAAGCATTAAATGTTAAAACACCCAATAACGCTTCTAAAGGATATTTATCATTAATTTAATTTGTGGCGAACTTGAAATACTATTTTCATGAATTATTATGTAATTAATGTTGATCTTTTAACTCTCATTAAGAATGTCATTCGAGCAGAAGGAATGCCGTTTTTGATACTTGAAAAGTAAAAACTAAAGCGCGAATTCATTGTATGATACAACCGCCTGCCATACTTACGTCGCGTAGTTTGACGTCACGTTAGGGTCCTTCATAATCTGCTGTCTCCACGTGAGTATATCAACATGTCGATATTTAGCTTTTAAACAGACTTGCTGGGTTTATTTAAAAGAAAACGTCCAGACGGATTAATAAAAATAACTGGAAACAATGATTTTGTTAAATGTGAAGTCTTCTTCTTTCGTGTTGTGATGCTCTGCTAACTTTTTGAAGCTGCTAGTTTGATTTTTGGGCAGCACCGCGTTTGTGATGCGGTCTTTTGTTGATTAGCTGGTGACTTATGTTACTTTGTGGCAGGAAGACAATGGCGACCGTTCGTAAGAAGGTAGACAACCGGATCCGGGTCCAGATCGAGAATGGAGTAGCTCTGCAGCACCGGACCATGTTCGTGGTGGTGGGAGATCGTGGGAGAGATCAGGTCATTCTCCTGTTCCTCAAAGACAGTTTGACATGTGCCTGCCTAGAATTTACAGCTTTCGCTCTTTTAACCATCTGTCATTTGAGGGATTTTTGTTTGATTTTTTGCTTAAACCCAGAATTCATTCTGCTTGTGTCCCAGGTGGTGATCCTCCATCACATGCTGTCTAAAGCTGCAGTCAGAGCTCGACCCTCTGTGCTCTGGTGCTACAAGAAAGACCTCGGGTTCAGCAGGTGAGTAGAAACGCCACACAGATATTTAGATCCAGTCTGTTCAGCTGAAGAGTGGAAACGATTTGCCAAATATTTCCCTGAAACAGCAATCGGAAGAAGCGCATGAGACAGCTACAGAAGAAGATTAAAACTGGCACCCTGAACCTGAATCAGGATGACCCGTTTGAACTCTTTGTCGCTGCAACCAACATCCGCTACTGTTATTACAACGAGACACACAAAATCCTGGGAAACACCTACGGCATGTGTGTGTTACAGGTGAGTCTTTGTACTTTAGTCTGTGGGCTGATTTAACAGGGATCTTTTTCTGAGATTCTGGCCTTGAGCAGGGCCGTGCAGAGACCTGTGAAGGGGCGGGTTATCAATGTTAAGAAGGGACACATAGAGCAAGATTTTCTACCTCCTTATAACAACATAACTTACAGAATAACAGAAACCCATATTCATCAACTTGCTGCTGTCATCATCTAACAGATTTCTTTTATTCCATTGGCTCTGAGCAAAACCTTCCTGAACCGTCTACAGGTGGTTCAGAATGCTTGTCAAAGCACACCCACGTCACCCCGCTTCTCTTCCAGCTTCACTGGCTGCTGGTTAACTACAGAGTTCATTTCAAAATCCTGATTCTGGTTTTTAGGGCCTTACATGGACAAGCACCATCATACATTGGTGATCTAAAGACCAAAGGTGACAGATCATTTGCTGCTGTGGTCCCTAGACTCCTGATTTCTCTCCCCTTGAGCCTGAGATCAGTGGACTCAGTGGTGTCCTTTAAAAAAACTAATCCATTCAGGCTGGCTTTAGTATAAACTCCCACAGACCCACCGCTGCTTGTTAGCTTCTTTTCCTGCTGGTCATGGCAGAAGGCTGCTCACACTGATTCAGGTTGTGCTGGAGGTTTTTTCCTGTTAAATCTGCAAAACAAGTTAGCTTTAAAACATAAACATGGTCACAGAACTCTCACCCCTTCCATTGGCTATCATCTGTTGGCCACGTTTGTCTGATACCGGAACCCGCATTGCCACAGTAAACTAGACAGCGCTAAACACCAGTCTCCGTTTTCTAGGTCCAAACATCTTTTGTTGTCCGTGACTTCAAATGGTGTTTCTCTTTATCTCCACTATGTATTTATAGCTATTCTATGTTAGAACGTTGTTAAGAAGCATGATAAAATGTTTTAAGCTAGCTTGTTTTGCAGATTTGCCATTGCAGCTATAAAGGAGAGTTTTCCTCTCCACTGTCGCTACATGCTTGTGTTAATTTTCTTTTCGGTGCATCTTGAGATAAAGCTGCACAGCTGTTTATTTCATAAGGACAATGTCTGTTGTTGAGCACACAGGGCCTTTGACAACCTGTTGTTTTACACAGGACTTTGAAGCACTCACTCCCAACCTTCTGGCAAGGACGGTTGAGACGGTTGAAGGAGGAGGGATAGTTGTCATTCTACTCCGAACCATGAACTCACTCAAGCAGCTGTACACCATGACCATGGTAAGTCTTAAACTTGTTGGATTTCTACATTAATTCCTGCTCAGGTTACCAAAACAACTGTTTCCATCCAGGATGTGCACTCCCGATACCGAACCGAGGCTCATCAGGACGTGGTCGGCAGGTTCAATGAGAGGTTGGGGTTTCTCAGACTTCTTTTCTTACAGTTTAGGCAGGACGATTCCTAGATACTTCCCCTTTATTGAATTTATTCACTTTTTTTTAAACCCTTGTAAGTGATGTAACAGAAGTTTTAAATCATTTCCAGGTTCATTCTGTCTCTTTCATCCTGTAAAAATTGTGTCGTCATCGATGACCAGCTCAACATCCTGCCAATCTCCAGCCACATGGCGAACATCAAGCCGATCCCTCCAAAGACCCAGGTGCCTGTTCTGTTTGTTTTACCAGTCAGTCCAGTCACTGAACATTTATAGAGAACAGGTGTAATAAATCGACACAAATTCATACAAAACACACTCCTGAGAGCGAAATCTTGTGTGCAAGAGTTTGCATGCAGCATAGTTCTCAACAGTTGATCAAAAAGACCACATCTGCATCATATCTCAGTGTAAAAGGCAATATGCATTCTTTAGAGAATGCCCTTAGTAAGAAAGTGTTCCAAATGTTTAGAAGTTTTGCCCTTTTTTCCCGTTCAGGAGGATGGTTTATCTCCTCGAGAACAGGAGCTGAAAGACCTTAAGGAATCCCTGCAGGACACTCAGCCTGTTGGTGTGCTGGTGGATTCCTGCAGGACCATGGACCAGGTCAGCAAATGCCACCAGCTTATAAGATTCTGAGGTTTTACACCACATGGAGTTAAAAAGTGCTGTCATTAATATATCAGTAAGCTGCAGGCGATGCAACTGGTGCATACACAGTCATGTCTGAAGATGCATCCTCATTGAAGGATCAACTCCTGTTTTCCTGCAGGCAAAAGCAGTGCTGAAGTTTATCGAAGCGATCTCAGAGAAGACCCTGAGGAGCACCGTTGCGCTGACGGCTGCGCGAGGTCGAGGCAAATCCGCCGCCATGGGCCTGGCTGTGGCTGGAGCTGTGGCCTTTGGGTACAGATTAGTTTCATAGTGTCACACATGTAGCGTCTTTGTCGTCCATCTTCACGCATCACGTGTCTGCTTTTGCTTCATTCAGCTACTCCAACATCTTTGTAACCTCTCCGAGCCCAGACAACCTTCACACCATGTTTGAGTTCATCTTCAAAGGCTTTGATGCGCTGCAGTATCAGGTAGACCTGCCCACGTATTCTCTCTGATGATGAATAACTTATGATGTAAAGGCAGAAACGCGTCACACTCGTGTGCACATACAGGAGCATCTTGATTATGAAATCATCCAGTCGTTAAATCCTGAATTTAACAAAGCCGTGGTGCGAGTGAACATCTTCAAAGAGCACCGACAGACCATTCAGGTAACCAGTAGCCTTGTCTTGATCTCCTCTTATTGTTTGGTTTTAAGAAGAGAAGTTTGAGCGTTCTTTTGTGCCCGGCAGTACATCCACCCAGGAGACGCGGTGAAGCTGGGCCAAGCTGAGCTGCTGGTCATCGACGAGGCGGCGGCCATCCCTCTTCCACTCGTTAAGAATCTGCTGGGGCCTTATCTGGTTTTCATGGCCTCCACCATCAACGGGTCAGTAGTAAAAACTGAAACATGTCCCTCAGAGAACTTTGTGTTCATGAGAGTTCAGAAATAAAACAGGAAGTGAACTACTTATAAACCAGCAAACTAACCCGAATGTCTGCAGATACGAGGGCACCGGGCGCTCCCTTTCCCTCAAACTGATCCAGCAGCTGAGGCAGCAGAGTGCCGAGACTCAGCAGAGCACATCAGCAGAGAACAGGACCACCAGCACAGCGAGGCTAGCAGCAGGTTAGCTTTAAAGTCTCTTCATCATCTAGATTGAATTTGCTATCTGACTGATGTTTACCTGTGGCCGTACACAGCTCGCACTCTGCACGAGGTCTCTCTACACGAGTCGATTCGTTACGGAAGTGGAGATGCGGTGGAGAAGTGGCTGAACGAGCTGCTCTGCCTCGACTGTCTCAACATCCCCAGACTCATCTCTGGCTGCCCACTTCCACAGACCTGTGACCTGTATCCTTCAGTTTCTGATCAGTTAATCTGCTGTTACTAAGAGACAACGGCAAGTCCAGACCAACAGCATTAACATCCTTAAATACAACAGAAAAAGCTGTTTATGTTTCCTTAGTGATGGCTGTCCAGTTACTATGTGAACAGAGACACGCTGTTTTGTTATCACAAAGCTTCTGAGGCGTTTCTGCAGAGGTTGATGGCTCTCTATGTGGCATCACACTACAAGGTGATCTGTTTTTCTGTAGCATATTATCACACGTTGTTCCTCCTGGTTGCTGACTCGTTGTTTTGGCTCCAGAATTCCCCCAATGACCTCCAGATGCTGTCTGACGCTCCAGCTCATCACCTCTTCTGCCTGCTGCCACCGGTTCCTCCCACTCAGAACTCGCTGCCCGAGGTCCTCGCCGTGGTGCAGGTAATCTAGAAACATCCTAAGATCCAGTCCCGTCGCTAACGGTTTCACATACGTCTTTATTTTGTCTGGCGTCTCAGGTGTGTCTGGAGGGAGAAATATCGAGGCAATCTATCCTCAACAGTCTGTCCAGAGGGAAGAAGGCCTCAGGCGACCTCATTCCCTGGACCGTGTCAGAGCAGGTAACAACCAATCAGAAAGCTTTCTACAAACTCAAGTTTTATCACTGAAATGAGGATTCCGTAACTTGCCTCATCACAGTTTCAAGATCCAGACTTTGGCAGCCTGTCTGGAGGCAGAGTGGTCCGAATCGCAGTCAATCCAGACTACCAAGGGGTAAGAACACGTTACGACCACGTTTAACTGATTGTTAAGCAGCAATAGGTCAGGAGAGGTTCGTTTAGGTTTTAACAGCCAACAAGCTGGATTATCAGTCAAAACACAGGAAGGACAAGTAGCCTCCACTCTGATTAAAGCTGTGGAACACTGAAAAAACACTTTTTAAATCTTATTCCTGATTATAATCAGTCACTCTGAGTTTTTCATGCAGGCTGAACATGAAAATAGTCTCCTACACCTATCTCCTGCATTAGATTCTGATAGAAAATAGATGGTGAAACTCTAGGATTAGAAAATCCTGACAGATCTACATCACACTGTCACTTAACATTCATGGACTCACCCATCTTGACTCATGACGGGGAAGGCTGTTGCTGGTTTAGCGTCCAGGAAACAGCAGAGAACATCTCTGCTAGCAGAAGCTAACCATTAGCATTAGCAACTCCACCACACAGCAGAACTCCTCCATGCTTGTGTTATTTGTGGAGATAAAACATCAACTTGCAAAGCAAACAGAGTCAGTGGTAGAGTCACGTCGCTGTTAACCAATCAGAGGTGAGGTCCAAATATAAAAAAAATAAGACTTACAAATAGACCACTGAAAATGTATTGATTAAATAAGTGAACCACACCTTTAACTGTTAGTCAGCTGGTTTATTGTCACTTTAATGCTCAGTGTTGCCAGCAGTCTGTAAAAATGAATAAGTTGACAGTAGTACGATGTTTCATTTACCTTTAATCACTGACGGTTTCGGCGACTCACTGTCGCCATCTTCAGGTAAAGGTAAATGAAACATCGTAATACTGTGTTAAAACAAAAAAAACCAATGGAGATAGAAAATAAACACAGGAAGAACATAACAAGAAGTTGACAGTAGGTCAAATATGTAGCAGCAACAGACGTTTCAGTAAAAACAAATCAAAGATGCATAAAACAATAAACTCAAAGCTCTCATTCACTCATTTCAACACATGTGCAGTGCTCTCTGGTATAAATGAATGCCTTGTGAGTCGTTCTCTGTTGGATTAAAAAGCTCCGGCGCTCCTGTTTCAGGTGGTCGAAGTTAGCCAGAGGAGTGGGGGGAGAAAATGGCAGGATTTTGAGTCTTGCTCATTAATATTCGTGATATTCAGCCATCTCTCCTCTGATTGGATAACAGCAACACAACTCTACCACTGACTCCATTTGCTTTGCAATGTTGATGTTTTATCTCCACAAAAGTTCAGATGCTCATGTTTGAGGACATAGAAGTCAGCCGGAGGAGAAAGTAGCTTCAGACGACAGGATTATGGGGTCTTATTTCCTGATATTTGGACATCTCTTCTCTGATTGGCTAACAGCGACGTGACTCTACCACTGACTCTGTTTGCTCTGCAATGTTGATGTTTTATCTCCACAAATAACACAAGCCTGGAGGAGTTCTGCTGTGTGGTGGAGTTGCTAACGCTAACGATTAGCTTCTACTAGTTGAGACGTTCTCTGCTGTTTCCTGGACGCTAAACCAGCAACAGCCTTCCCCATCGTGAGCCAAGATGAATGGCCATCGACAGCGTGACGTAGATCTGTCAGGCTTTTCTGAATCGAGCATTTTTCCATTTATTTTCTATCAGCGGCTAATTCAGGGATGAGGGGTAGAAAATAATTTTCACATTCATCCTGCATGTTAAACTCAGAGTGACTGATCATATTTAAAAAATAACAAGACGGTTTCTCAACATAATATAAAAAACTCAAGTTTATCACATTACTTGGTTCAAATACAGTCCCTTCTGAGTCATTGCAAGGCTCAAACCCTCATCAATGGATGTTGGCGCCATCATGTGGCCTAGTGAAATCATTACACCATGGTGGCGGTCGGCAGCACGTGCCTTTAGTACAAGGTGAAAATGTGCAGCATCTGCTCCATAGAAGGTGATGAAGGTGAAGTGATGTAGCGAAATCCAGATGGAAAGTGAACCGATTTCAGGGTAAAATTACAAAATTTTCTGTCGAGTAGGAAGGCCTAGAAAACAGAAACAGAACAAGCCTTTTGTACACATTTTTAATCACATTTGCTAATATCAGTGCTCTGAACTATCATCACAGCTGACTGATGGTTTCTGTAAACATTTGCAGCTCTTTGTTTAATTTTCCCAATGGAGCGAAGACCTTTGTTAAGTGAAAAATCCTTCTGAACCCGTTTTAAACTTGAACCAGATTGTCAGAGAGACGCAGACTTCCCAGATCTTGTGTAACTAGAGAATCATCCTGTCCAACAGATGGGCTACGGCTCCAGAGCGCTCCAGCTGCTGCAGATGTACTACGAGGGCAAGTTTCCCACCATGGATGAGAACTCCCAACCAAACCCCACTGGAATCACTCCAGTCAGCAGCGAGGTATGGTTTTTACCCATTTTGAATATCTGCAGATGAAAGATTCATGCCTGACAGAAGCTGTTGTTCAGGCCGTGAGTCTGCTGGAGGAGGTGATCACACCTCGAAAAGAGCTCCCCCCTCTGCTGCTGAAGCTCAGTGAGAGGAGAGCGGAGAGACTGGATTATTTAGGAGTGTCCTATGGTCTCACTGCACAGCTGCTGAAGTGAGTTTGCCTTAGAAAATGGTGGTTTAGAATAGTTTCTGTGGCTTTAAGTGTGTGAAAAACTGTTTGACAGGTTCTGGAAGAAAGCAGGTTATACCCCCGTCTACCTGAGACAAACACCTGTAAGTGCTTTAATAAGGCAACATTTTGTATGGTTGTCTTGTTGCTAATTACGTTTTTATCTCTAATGTGTATCTTTGCAACTAGAACGACCTGACAGGAGAGCATTCTTGTGTGATGCTGAAGGAGCTGAACACAGATGAGACGTCGGAGCAGAGCCAGTGGCTGTCGGCCTTCTGGAAAGGTTTGTGCTACCTGAGGAGCACTAGGTGTCCTAAAGCCGCCACTTTCCATCTCAACGGGTTTCTGTTCTCCTCAGATTTCCGTCGGCGCTTCCTGTCTCTGCTCTCCTACCAGTTTAGCAGCTTTAGTCCCAGCCTGGCTCTCAGCATCTTGCAGAATAAGAAGTCCAAGGAGGAGACTGCCAGTAAGACTTTTTGTTTTAGAAGAGTTCACTTCAGATTCCTGCAGCAGCTCATCACACCTGATCCAATTCAACTCTCATCCCAACAGGTCTCAGCAACTCTGACCTGGCTGCCCACTTCACCCCTTATGACCTCAGACGTCTGGAGTTGTATTCGCGGAACATGGTGGACTACCACCTGATCATGGACCTGATCCCAGCTGTGGCACGCTTGTTTTTTCTCAAACAGCTTGGAGATGTTTCCCTCTCAGCAGCTCAGTGTGTACGTTTCCCCTCCAGCATGTCATCCCAGATATCCATTTCTGTTGTCGTTTTGCTCTCGGTGCTGATCGTTCTTCTTCTCCAGGCGCTGCTGCTGGGAATTGGACTGCAGCACAAAACTGTGGATCAGCTGGATAAAGAACTCGATCTCCCGAGCTCACAGCTCATGGGCCTCTTTAATCGCCTCATTCGCAAATTTGTGCAGGTGAGTTTTTATTAGTGATTGGTATTAAAAAGCCTGACAGAAGCATCCATTTACACCAGTTCTGTCCTTTTCTGCAGACGTTCACCAGCATCCAGGAGAAAGCCGTTGAAGCTGAAATGGCAACCACTAAAGACGTTTCCATGGAGCCAACCGTCAGAAGCCTTAATGAAGACCTGGTAACTCAATAGATGTGCTACCTACATAATGCTGCAGGAACCAGTTTACATGAGCAGATAGCTCACAGCATTGGTCATCAGAGTAATGTGTGTTTAGTTTTGAGTTTTAAACTAGAAAACAATCAATATTGATTCGTAAATGGACAACTTTTACTGCTTTTGACATTTTATAGAGTAAGCATCTTAAAGAAGTTCTTTTCATGAACTATTGTGGTTTGTTTTTACCAAAAGAGTGAAGCTGCCAAAGAGTTTGAGGAGAGGCACAAAAAGGATCTGGAGAAAGTGAAGGAAATGGACCTGGAGGAGTAAGTAGGCTGGACTTTGTCCTTATTTAGCTTTTTTTCTACTTCTTCATGACTTTGTGTTTTCAGGTACAGGATACGTGGAAAGGACGAGGAGTGGGACCAGGTGCTGAAGACAGCTGGGAACTCGGCTGTCATCAGCATCAAAAGGTAAACGGAGGAGAATAAAAATGTACGAGGGGTGTAGAAACGTGATACTAATGTTTTCACATGACCAACAGTGACAAGAAGAGGAAATGGGAAGGAGGGAACGAGCTATCAAAGAACGGGGCCCCTCAGCTGAAAAAGAAGGGAAAACCAGGAAAATTTAAGAGCAAGAACAAGCCTGGAAAATTTGGAAAGAAGGCGTAACGGAGCGCTGCAGGACTGGATCGAAATGCGTCGGACTCACAGAAACAAACATGGACCCGAAAAAATTCATATTCTTTTTATTTTTTTCTTGTAGAGTAAAAAAACGACTCTGTTTCCCAAATGAATTATATGTCAACACTTTACAACAAGTGATGAAGATCTGTAAATCAGCTAAACCTAACACTCTTCAGCTCGACGTATTAAATAACTTTCAGTTTTAGATTTTCACAATTTTAGGTTATTTCTATAAATAATCGTAAAACCTTTTTTTTCCTAACTAAAAGCAAAAGTATAGGATTGCAATTAGACTTGCTGAGCAGGTAAATGAAACACCTGAGGATGTAATTCATTCCACTTCTGTTTGAGCTGATCTTTCACAGCTTCTTCTGCAAAGATACAGTCCACAGCCTGCTGGGAGAGCTTCCACACCGCCTCGTGACTCAGGTCAAACGTGGAGGCAGCCAGCTGATATTCTTGAGACAAGTCTGTACAAAAGACTCCTTTATCGTCCGTCTGTAACGGGACAAGAAACAAGGTTCATTTCTGTTATTTGATGTTTTTATGCACTCAATTATATCTGGTTAGGCTCTTTTAACTTTATGTATCTTCTACTGAGGATGTGAAGAGGTTGCTGGAAGCTTAAATAAAGTTTTCCTATTTTGGTTGAGTGTGTTAAACTAAAAGAATTTAAATTTGATGAGTTGTTCTAATTTAAAATGTAGCCTTGAAAAGAGAAGTTGTTCCTAGTTTTAAGCGATGAAACTTACACAGAGGACAACTGGATGACCCAGCTGGTACCAGTGTCTGAAGTGATGTTTGGAGTAGCTTGGAACGGTTTGTCCTTTGACATTTGAAGTCAGGCAGAGCTCTGTCAGAAAACAAAGAGAAGGGATCTGATTGGTTTCTGCTGATGTCACCTCCCAGTTCGCTCTGGCCTCAGCTAAGTCTTACCCAGAGGTATATTGTTTTTCTTCACTTTGTCTACAAGGTGTTGAGATCCGCCCATTTCTGGATGTAAAAAGGTCCCATGGCCAATCCTGTCCGGAGGAAGGTTCAGCAGCAGGTCTGACTCCTCCAGCTGGGAGGGAACCTGTAACCAAGTTTGTTGTGATAATGTCACTCTCATGCAGAATGGGAGTAAAATGAAAATTGGGACATGTTAGGAACGTTCTTACTTCTGAAAGGTGCAGAGACAACTTCAGTCCACAGTTTTTGGCCCTCTCCAGAGCTGGAAGAAGGTCTCTGCCGTGGCCCACCTTTAAAGAAACACTTCATTAATGAGTGACCTTACAGCATAGATCAAAATTAAATAACAAAACACTTTTAATTGTCCAAATAAATGTGAATGGAGTTTGCTGGCAAATAAGCATACTGTATTTTTGTTAAAAAAGGTACAAAAATAAAATATTTCCAGAAAACAACACAGATTTTGAGCATTACATCCCCACTGGTGTAAGGACAACTATACCAACCGTTGGATCTCCACTCAGGTCAATTCCCACTACCAGACCACCAGATGACAGCATAAACTTCTCAGCCAGCTCCACCGTCTCCATAGCAACCTCTGTTCCATTTCTGCGGTCAATGGCCACCAGAAACCTTTAAGATGGCCCACATTTAGTTTCACCGCAGCAAAGACATTTGGTTCTTATTGCATTTGAGCATAATGCACCAACCTGACATCAATGTCCACTCCTTCGTTTTTACACAGCTGAATGGCTTTGATGACCGTCTCAACATAACTCTTCTTTGTTAATCCTAGAATTAGAAGTTATAGAATTAATAGCCTAATAAATGAGCAGACGGTAAATTACTTAATCTAAACGTCAGAATCCGCGTCGACACTCCTACCTGTGGCCTTCTCTTCCCTCGGAGTACTTCTGAGCTCTAAATATTTTACGCCATCAGCTGCAAACTCCTTGATAACATCTGTGGCCACCTTGAAAATAAAATAGGCACAACTGAAGTAATCTGAAAAACATAAAAACCATGACGTTTGGCTGAGAATCTGTCCTCACCATCAGGATGTCCTCCTCTGTGTCCACCAGTTTATGGATTACCTTGAAAACCTCAAAACATCTGCAGACAGGCCAGTTCAATCAAATATTAAAATATAGTTTCAGCATATGTGGTCAAATAACTGACACGAAGGATTAGGTTACCGTCAGCATTTAGCATTTGTTGGGTGGTTCGAAATCACAGAAGAAGAAAAATAATAGTATTGATGCTCTTACATCTAGTTTTCTCTTTATTTTAATAATTAATGAGATGTTATACTTTTTGTGACTATATCAGTCTCTTTAGTTATAAAAGTAAAGCTGTAAAGCTAATTATATTTAAATAAAAATTTAAAAGGCAAATTAGATTAGATATAAATGTGTATTAGGTATTTGCCAGTAACTGTACAAAATATGATCACGATGACTCATGACAAGGAAATTAAAAAATAAAATATAGCAAAATAAAAATTCTAAATGGTTAGCTGGTCTGGAGCAGGATAACCACACACAATAAATCTACATGATAACTTATGTGTCACAATAAATGGTTATTGTACAAATGTGTGCAATAAATAAACTAAACAAACAAAAAAACAAACAAAATAAACTTTGAGATAAAGTAACTTAATTAATTTTCATTATTAAAATAAGTCATCAAATGAATTTTACTGGAATCTGTTTATACGGTTGTAAATAATCCGGATTAAAACTGATCTGGTGACTGATTCTGTTTAAACTAAACTCATATCAGACGCACTCATCCAGTGTTCTCCGCTGCCCTTTGCCGATCGCTGTCATACTGTGTTCGATGTTGAGGTGCGGTTTCCGTTTGATGAGCTTCTCCATGGTAACAAAGCTGACAGAGCCATTGAGGTGCGCGTGCAGCTCCTGGTGACAGCAAAGCGCTGACGTTAGCAACTTACACAAAAAGATTAAGCTAATTACACTAATCTTTACTTCCTTCAAAGACATTTACTTCGTTAAAAACATTTTTTATAATCCTTACAATATTCACTTACCACCTTTGGCAATTCCCGATAAAAGCGGACATTATCGTCCATTATAAGCCTGAAAACACACGGAGCCGTGAGCTGTTTTTCACTCACAACAAGCGGCTGTTTTCAGTTCACATTTTCCCGAAGCACCAGCTGGTACAGCACAGAAATAGGTCCCCAGTTCCCTGTCATGATTGGTTCCGACTGTAACACAAAACAACTTATTCTTAATTATTTAATTCCGCTTGAATCAATAGTATTACTTTATATTTTGATTTTATTTTAAATAATATTTTTGATGTATATTTTACAAAATAAATTGTAAATTTCAGTAATAAAACTGGCGTAAACATGAATTTCTAATAAAAAAATTGGAATATTATGTAAAATTAAAAAAAACAGATTTAAAACAATAATTTTCTGTAAAATTAATTTCATCCAGCCAAGTAAATCTAGTGAATGAGTAGATGAGTGTGATTAAATGAATTGAAGTCCACTATTTCATCTCAGCACAGTCCACCAAACAAAAACTGATGAATTAGTATATACAATTAATTGGTTCAAAAATACATGAGTACTACATAATGTGTTAGTTTATCCACTTTTTAAACAGTGTGTAAAACAGTGTGTAAAGAAATCCAACAAAGCCTTTTAAAATGTTTTTATTGTTAAAAAATGGCAGTATGGTACATTATATACCATTAAAAATCCTATCCAGATTTTCACAAAATAGTTTTTATATTGTCAGATTTAAAATTCAGACCTAAAAGGTGTTTAAAAGCTGTCAAGAAATGATGAAATGAGTTATGTATTTAATATTATTACAGTAAAAAAAACTGTGAATGACAATGGTTTCAGTTTTGCTCTTTACACAATTTAACTCAACGTCCATGTGTAAAGTGTACCTGCAAACTGTAATAGTTTATAATCGTACAGCATTTAATGACAAAATAATATTCAGATTTAAAGGGTCTTTTTCTCTTCCTCTCTGATGACAAGTTGAGAAAACTTTTTTAAAAATGTCCCCAATGTGATGGGGAAAATCAAAATGAAGAACACCAACTGTGTGAATTCCCATCAAAGTACTCTGGAATGACTCAGTCCCATTTGATGTTTGTTAATTATTCTCAAGATAGCAAATTTCAGGAAGACACCACATATATTTCAGCCTTGCGTGGCTAAAATCCTGTTGGAACAATCTGACATGAGGGACGTCAATAAGAAGCATGTTTCAAAAAGCTGCTTTAAACTAAACAAAAAGCTGTTTTGACAGTTGACAAATAAAACAGTCCTTGGTCCAGGTAGTCAAAAGGAAAAGCTGAGGAAAGTCACTTTTTGGGACTAATGTGTTGTAGCCACTCCTTCAACGTCTGAAAGGTTGGTCGAGCAGCAGGGTCCAGGTTCCAGCACTGCTTCATGATGTTATACACCACTTCAGGAC
Organism: Aphyosemion australe; assembly: GCA_006937985.1. NCBI lineage: Eukaryota > Metazoa > Chordata > Actinopteri > Cyprinodontiformes > Nothobranchiidae > Aphyosemion > Aphyosemion australe. The sequence goes on from SSNS01000061.1 coordinate 1,384,518, forward strand.
AGCCGTCTGGACAGTCCATTTTGTACCCCTTTTCCACCCGTGGCACCACATCTTTCAATGGCTACGAAAAGAAAAAACAAAGTTATGGTTGGAAATTTTTTTCAAAAGTAAAACACAACTGAAAACTTTTTTTCTGTTGCATGAAAGCACAGGTGCAGACTAAAGCCGCATTTACATTTGGGTCAGCTTGGTCTAGCTCTGGTAGGGTACTTGCATATACATTAGAGTTGTCTGTGTAGTGTTTGTGTGGAGCCGACTGTGTTTTTCTGCCCTGCGATCCGTCTCAAGCTGAGCCGACCCAACACACCTACTTATGCTGACTCTAACGCCTACCAACTAGTGTGAGCCTCTGATTGGTGCAGGTAGAATCAGCCAGCAGTGGTTTCCCTCATGCAGGATTCATTAGAAGTCTGGAAGCAGTGGGGTAAACATCTTCTCTGATGGCAGCTTGGACCGGCCGCTCCGTGAGACAGTAGGAAGCTGTGTGCTTCATGTCTCCAAAAGCAACACTCCTCACACCTGCTTTTGTTTACCAACTTATGGCACTTTGGAGAAACAACACAGACTTCTCCACACTTCTGAACAGGCCCGCCCTGGCTGCACCAACGACCGCATTCCTAAGAAGGCTGTGTAAACAAAACCTGGGCTGTCCCCACCCGGCCCGGTCCGAACTGACCTAAGTGTAAATGGGCCAAATTATTATTATACTCAACAAATACTTACAATTCTTGGATAAGGGACTCGGCCGAATGAGTAAATCTCCCAAAGTAAAATCCCGTAGCTCCATACATCCGACTTGGTGGAAAACTTCTATAGATCAAGAGAACAAGAGTCCTATTAAGGTTTTACATTTACTGCATCTTTTTTACACGTGCTGAAGCTGATTTTACCTTTTCTCTGAGAGCTTCAGGTGCGGTCCATTTAACAGGAAGTTTAGCTGTATCCTGAGTGGAAGACGCCTCTTTGGTGAGCCCAAAGTCACTGACTTTGGCCGTGTTTTCCTCAGACACAAGAACGTTTCTGGCTGCTAAATCTCTGTGTACAAAGTTGTTGGCCTCCAGATACGCCATGGCTTCACAGACGTCTCTGTAATTATAACACACGAGTAAGAAAAGCTCCATTCTGGGATTTGCACAAAATAGGAAAACTGGAAAAAAAAGAATCCTATAGAAATACTTACAAAGTAAAATTAAGGAGCGCTTCTCCGTCGAGTACAGAACGACCTCTGGATCGTAAGTAGTCAACTAAACAGCCCTGAAAACAAACATGTAAACATCTGTCATGTGATCTTAGATTTGAACGTTTCTCCTAAAGTCGGTGATCCACCTACCTTGGCCATATACTCAGTAACTATAAAAAGACTTCCATTCTCCTCTACAATCACACCAAGCAGCTGGACCAGATTTTCATGCCGTAATTGTCTAACGAGAGAAAGAGGAAGCACAAGTTACTATCAGTTAATTTTTTTTTCTTAAAATAATAAAAAATATCTCCATTTAAACTCCTTACGTCATGACAGAAGCTTCTGCAATAAAGGCCTGCGCCGTCGCGTCATTTTTTATGCACTTTACTGCTACTTTGGTTCCTCTGTAGTCTCCCACCATAACATCTAGAATAACCACCAAATGTTTAGCAGAAATAAACATGAATCAGGGTTGATGTCAGGGGTCTGCAGCCAATCTTTTTGAGCCCCAAGAAATATTTCATTGTTCCACTATTCTCTATAAATAAACGTTTCTTTTTGTCTGTTGTTCACGTTTCACGTGTGGAAATTGCACTTTTTTGTTCAGAACCTACAGATCAGTTTCAGTCCCCATCAGGGAACAAGCAAACAAACTGTTTGCTGCATTTTAAACACATTTTAGTAAAAACATTTTTAGCTCATTCCTATTCTAAAAGTATGAGTCTTGATTTTTGGGTAAAACTCTGAGCGCATGCAGGGAAATTGCTTGTATTTATATCATTCTGTTGTAGAATTCATCAGAAGGATAATAAACATAATTTAAGTTCAATTCATCCCTGATCAAGGCTGCAAGGAGCCTCATCAGAGCCACGTGTGGTCCCAGAGCCACAGGCTGCAGACCCCTAGTTTATGTGTCTTGGTGTTGAGAAAAAATACAAAATGAAAAAGAAAAATACAATCCTTTTGATTAAACAGACATTAGGGATGTAAGAAAATATCAATACACTAAATTATCTAAGTATTTTGTGTTATAATTCTGAATGAATACTTAAAAGCAGTGTATTATTTTTATTGAGAATTTACATGCAAACATTTACTGTATTTATTTTGTGTGGGTTAGGGTTACCCTAGGATTAGGGTTAGGGTTGCCCTAACCCTTTACCCTTAGACTGCGTTTGAGCTTGTGAAGCATCTGAGCTGAGTTTTCCAATTAAAATTCATAAAAATTGCAAATATCATCTGGCTTTTAGCATCGCAATTTATTGTATCATCTCTCTTGTATTGTGATATTTATCGTGTTGCCAGATTCTTGCCCCTAATGGCGTGCTGCCACTCCTGCCTCCTCTCTATGCCTCATCATTATTGTTGTTTAACACATCAGATTTCTGCCACTAAAGCAGACCTTTCTCACCTTTACTGTGTAAAAACAAAACTACTTGCCTCCAAATTCTCCTTTTCCAATAACCTCCTGCAGCTTCAGGTCTTTTCTGTTCATCGACCACCCACCTGTCACAAAGAGGAAACATGAGGGTTAGATGAGACAGAACAAGGACACGTGGACTCTGACAGACTGAGACTTACTCCTGGAAAACTCATCCTGGGCGGCTACAGTGCCCTCCTCCAGCTTTGGCTTGATGAGTCTGGTGCACAGACCGTCAGCATCTTTGGTGTAGTGCTGGATATAAAATAAAGATTGAAAAACAAAACTCATCAAATGTAAAAATGCAAAATCAAATGAATGACATTTTATTAATTTTAAAAAACACAAGTTTATTCCAATAAAATTTCAGTGATTTTGACTTCAGTTTAAACGCATCAGAGGGTTTGATCAGACTGCTTTTGACTGAAGAGTTAAAAATTGTTTTTCTCTTGTTACAGTACTGAGGGCGTCACTCCCTCAGAGGAAACCGGTGGCTTTCTGGGTTTGAGATGAGTCATGTTGTGAACCGTCTTCACTCGTTCAAACTGCTCGAAGTAATAAATCTGTTTAAAAGCAAACTTCCTCATGTATTTTATACCTGCAGCATCCATCTTAGCATGTTTCATAGTCCGTATAAATGGAGGAAGTGAAGTTTTCAGAATCAAGGCACACATGGTCTGATAATAATAGACTGTATTTTGGTTTCCTGTTTAAACTCCTCTAGAGCAGACAACAACGTGTCTGCAAAGCATCACACAGCAGGTGTGAAACCTTACAGGGTTCTATCTTTGTCACGTATACTCCAAATATAACAGTAGAATGCATTTGTTGATTCATTTGCAACTGCTGGCAGAGGTCAGTATTCCTCTGGATGGGAACATTTTGAGCTTCACGATCGAGGTCTCTTGTTCTGGGGCATTCAGAAGCCACTGAGAACATCTTTGATGTCTAAGTGAAGCATCCTGTCGAAACACAGATGTGTGTCACAGATGAAACCTGAGGCCTTCCTGTCCAAACCAAAGCTGCCCTGTAAGCATGCAGACACGTGGTGACTGGCTGACAATCAAAGCCTTTAATACGACTTCATCTCACGTTGGAAAAGATCGGCTTCGTTTCCCAGTTGTCCTTTTAACTAGCTTAGATCATGCCACACATGTCCTACAGATGTTGTCATTTATACTGGCGTCTGCATGACATCCTCAGTATGTCACACTGTGGAAAATTTTGACCTATTTCTCTTCATATTGTTGCTTCAGTTTATTGGTGTTTACAAGCTTTCTTACTCTGAGTGCTTCTGTCAAGCTGAGATCTGATCTTTGACTGAATAGTTGCAACATCTTGATTCTGTGTTTTTGACGTCATTCTCCCATTTTATGACCTAGTTTGGTCCTCGATTCACCTATATGACAGGTAGAATACTCTGGTAAACTGATGAGTGACTGTGACTCCAAGGTGCCAAGCCTCCACCACCGTGCCTAACAGCTGATAAAAGGTATTTTGGTCTAAATCTATAATTTGCTCATGTGCAACATTACTAATTTAAAATAAGGTTGCTATAATTTTTCTGAAGAGAAAATACTGTTTTCTGTTAACCCTCATAAAATGTTCTTTAATTAAAAAAATCATAACCTTCAGAAGGCAGTTTTTGCTTCATCCTTTTTCCTCATGACTGCAGTCTGACATAAAGAAAAACTGGCTCCACTCCTGGGAAGACTGGAAATGTCTGGATTGATTTCCACTTGTGAATAATTTTCCTCACTAAAGTAAGATGGAACCCAAACTGTTTGAAAACGAGCCTAAACAATTGCACCTGTAAGTTGGTTAGGGGTGGGAGATTAACTCGTTTTTCAGATGCATCGAGATGCGAACGAGAACGATTATAAATCCATTTTAAAAGGTTAAAAATCGATTTTATGAAAGTTAATTAACTTAATAATGAGAGATCTCATAATAGTATGGCTCTGATCTCAATTATGTCTCAGTTATTTTAAAAGGGGAATTAAGGAGAACATGAGATGAATCTGAGAAGTATGAGCCCTAAAGGAGATCTCTTCTGATTATCCCACTTCTTAAGTATTGCTCAAATAGTTATCTCAACTCAAGCTCATTTAGTGATGTCTTTTCTCCTTTTAGCTCCTGACCTAAGGGTCAGGAGCAAGAGACCCTTAGGAGAAATAATTCAGAAACAAATGATTACAGAATGATGCAAATAAGAGATGCTCAAATGGATCTCATGAGACAAGATTGAACAACCAATGAGCAACACATCGTTGCTGTGGGTTGTTGCATCACTACTAATGTTTTGCTTAAAATGTACGTAATCACATGGCAGGCAGGTGAGGGAGGAGAAAGATGCATCAATAATCAAAGCTCTCCAATCGAATCGTGATGTCCCTGAAGATTCCCACACACACCTGAACGCTCCAGATTGGGATAGATCTGCAGTTAGTGTTCTCCTCCTGTGGGGGAGCATTCTCCATTCAGAGTCCAAAATAAAAACTATAGCTTTCTTTTTCAAGCTTCAGACCCAAATACAAGCAGCTCAATTGATCACCAGAACAGAAACATCAGACAAACCTTCTCTGTGATGAAAATCAGGAAGAGCTTCACGGATTCACTGATGAACTTGAGCGAATAAAGTAAGTCAGGTGTGGATTGGGCTGTTCCAGGTTTGATATTCTCTCAATATTTTAAGGATGAATATTTAAATTTGTTTATTGACGGAACAGTGTGAATGACCTGGGGTAAAATAATCATTAGAAATAATCAGTTCAACATGTTCAGAAAGCAGTGTGAGAAATAAATTTTATTGATTTTTTTTAACATAAATGTGTTTAAACTAGGGGTGGAAATTTAACGCGTTAATTATGATTAATTAATTAGAAAAAAATAACGCGTTAAAAAACATTAACGCATTTAACCCTTTAAGCTCGAGGGTACCCCAATTGGGGGATGTTGACGTTTAGCAGCAAAATACATGCCCTAAATATCAATATTTTTTATGTGCTCCAAACACAACTAAAACTACAATCAAATGAGTGATCAGAAATCCCTCTTCATGTGTTTTTGCCTTCATTTGTCTCTTATGATGCTAAATCAAATCAAATTGCACACACATTCTATCAACCCATTATTATTATTATTATTATTATTATTATTATTATTATTATTATTAATTCAGTTTTCAATTCAATTCAGTTTATTTCTATAGCGCCAAATCACGACAAGAGTCGTCTCAAGGCACTTCACAAAGTAAACATTCCAATACAGTTCAGTTCATTAAGCCAATCAGTAAAAAAGTTTCCTATATAAGGAACCCAGCAGATTGCATCAAGACACTGACTGTGTGTTGATGCAATCCTCATACTAAGCAAGCATGTAGCGACAGTGGGAAGGAAAACTCCCTTTTAACAGGAAGAAACCTCCAGAGGATCCTGGCTCAGTATGAGCAGCCATCCGCTACGGCTCACTGGGGATTGAGAAGATAGAGCAGACACACGCACACCCCACACACACAGACACACACACACACACACACACCATATAGATCAAGTAGTGTTTCTATGGCTACACTGTGATTTCTTAGTAGAAGTTCTATTTAGTAAGATAAACTTTATTGTCTTTATCTGAGTGAATCTATAATTAATTCAATAGGTGAACTAATAGTAGCACATTCTATGTTAAAGAAAGTAAAATGCAACATCAGGAGAGGGAGAATGTTAAGTGGTTATTACTATTATATTATTACTATTATTATTATTATTATTATTATTACTATTATTATTATTATTATTATTATTATTATTATTATTATTATTATTATTATTATTATTATTATTATTATAAAGGCAATACCATTATCAAAATGTACTTAAAATAGTATTGTACTTTTAGGTCTGTCCTATTTTTGCCAGTGATATAAAATTGTTTTCTCCTGTTTTGAATTGAAATACAATTTAAAAGCATTTTTTTAGAAATGAAAAGAGCTTGTGTTTACAACAATAATGTCAATGAATATTGTTTGATTCTCTGTCTCATTATTTTTAATGTTAAAAAATTGCTTTCGGGGCAAATTTTCTTGAACGATTAAAATGCGATTAATCAAGATTAATTAATTACAAAGCCTCTAATTAATTCGATTAATTTTTTTAATCGAGTTCCACCCCTAGTTTAAATACAATTAAAAAAACACCATTTTTCCATAATCAGAATAAAAAGTTGATCTAAGAAGGTCTGGGGTTTCTTTGTTCTAGGTATTTCATCACCATCATACTTGTACTCTCAACTCAAACGTGTTTATTCTCAAAGAAAACTGAAAAACAAAACTAGAGCAACGATAAAAAGACCAACAAAGCTGCAGTGAAAATAAATAATAGACAGAAGCAATAAACTCAATGATCAGAGTGGCGTGGCGCCCAGCAGAGGGCCGTATAATCAAGCAAGGAAATAAAAAACGGTCCAAGTGAATAACTTTAGTCATGCTGAACACAACAGCTTGTGTAAACTAAAAAGACGCTGCTCTAAAGCCACATTTCACATTAGAAAAAGAGCTGTTGGACTCAAGGACCCTCTTTCACTTTTTTTTAAGGTATAACTCTGAACCTCAGCACGCTGTTCACTTCCTCTTTGGCACTTCCTGTTGATCAAATGTTCCAGGAACTGCACATTGTCTCTAAATTGGTAGCGTTATGCTGCGACTCTACACCCAGAGCCGTGAAACGCTCAGCACAGCTCAGCACAACTCCACGCTGCAAATAAATACAGTTTTGTTTCTGAAGTAAAACTTGTCTCACCTCGACCAGCTGCATAAGGTTCTCAAAATAGCCATCCTCGTCGATGGTGAGCTTGCCGTTGTGGTAGATGATGCGGTAGTGCTCCACCTTACCATCGCAGCTCACACACAGGGTGTAGTCGCCGGGGAAGTTGGTGCTCTCTCGCACCAAGAACAGGCCCGTTTCAGGAGGGTGAAGCAGCCGCTCCGCCTGATCTCGAGTTATCTTCCCATGGAACCATCTGCAAGTCACAGAGTCAATCAATACATCTCATAAAACAGTTAACATTATTGTGACTCACTATAATGTAGGTGAAACACAAACCAGAGGATTTAAATCTACTCGTTTTCTCATCATAAAGCCACACATACAAGCAAGTTCTTTATTTTGTTTTAAAGTCGGGCTTGATTGTACTTTGCATTTTAGCATTTCCTTCTTCAGCTGTGGTCATTTTACATAAGACGTGTCATTACATTCGTACACATTTAGTTTTACTGTTTGCACAGAGTTATTCACATTTCCAACCTGGTGATCCTGCGCTCTTCTTCCCTGATTCACATGAATGCTTTGATTTTTTTTCTTTCTAGCACAAACAATTCTATTCTTGCAAGTTATTCTAAATGCAGTTTTGCTTTTTTTCATTGCAGGTTCATGTTTCGGTTCAGTTTGTGCAGACGATGTGAGAGTGTCACGAAAGTCTGCTGCCTCAGTATTATTTATAGTAACTGATATTTTTAATGGCTACAGTGGTAAACGGGTTGTGCTTTTGAAACTCTTGCTTATTGTTTATTCTGAACTAATTTTCTATGAACTATAGAGCTTTATTCTGGTGAGTTACTGAAATAGAACCCCTTATGTTTTATTTATCTCCCAGAAGGAGTTCGCTTATAAACAGAATTACTTATTAGAAAAAACTACTCCCAAAAAAAATTATTTGTACAATTTTTATAAAAGAAATTTGAAAAACATTTGCTGAAACTTAACGGAACACAATAATAAAAAAGTGAAACTTTGAATTTGGATGAGAACACACACACACACACACACACACACACTTATGCTCTGACCAAACTTAGCGAAATGTTCTCTCAGATCACTGCCATGGTTCAGATAAACCTTGGACGCTGGGGTCCTGCAGTGGACCTCTTTTCCTCAGCTCACTGTGACCACAGACATGAATACAGACGCCCCATTGGGCGCTGGAGAGCCTAACAGCATCGCCGCCATATTGGATAGGTCTCCTCACTCTCCAAAGTCAACTCAGGGTGGGCAACTATGCCCGTTTTTGTGCAGCCTACAGTTGCAACAACCGGCATACTATTGGAAACAGATCACGTGGGATTACTATTGACTTTTATAGCCTACCTCATGGGATTTTATATTTCATTTATTTTTGTTTAATTATATTCATATTTTAATTATCATGCTATACCATGTGTCTAATTTTGTAAAAACATTTGATAAAATGTGTTTTTTAGCTGGGTAAGCACCTTCCTCAGTAGAAATGAATGCACTGGGGGCAAACGGAGACCCATCTAAGATGGCGGCCGGCCACTACGGCAGCTCCAATAGGCAGCTCCAGTCCACGTGGGCGTCTACGTATATATGTCTGTGACTGTGACATGTCCACTTCTGTCTCCCTCCCTCACCTGTCTCTCTTGTTTTACACAAATTCATCAATTTGAGTTCCTTGGTTTGTTTTGGTCCTTCTAGTCAGAGCTTGGTCAAGTTTACTGAGACTGATCTAACATTTAGTGTTTTCTTAACTAAGCATCATCCCCACCAGAGATTTCAAGTGCTAACAGATCAGAGGGTTTTGCAATATCACATGAGATTGAACACTGTTTCACGGTGATCTTAGTTTAAAACTCTGGCATGATAAACACTGGGTGGTACACATTCCTGCAAGGACTTCTGGCATTTTAAGTTCAGTTACTCTTCAGAAATATTCATCCTTCCATTATCAATATTAGCCTTGTGTCATTACTGACTTGGCATTGGCCTTTAAGGCTAATTAAGCAAATGTTTGCAGCATCTAGATGTATAGATTATCATGATTTGCATATTCAGCATGACCGGTTTTAGTTCCGAGGCACTGACATAGTCAAATGAAGTTTTGAGAATGTACAGTAACCACATTTCCATGTGCCTCCATTAGAGATTTAAATATCACAGATAAGCTTGTTGGAAAGCTCAGCCAAAGGCTTTTTGTCACAGAAACAGAATCGACTTCCTTCTGAGTTGTAGATCACAATTTGTTGTGGAGGTTTTCCTGTCAGAAGGTAACTTTAACACTTTAATGCTGCTGGCTCGCAGTGTTCCCCTTTAAAGCTGTTATAGTGAATCTACAAACAAGCTAGGTTTTGAACGCAAACATGGTCACGCAACAATCACCGCTCCCCTCAGGTATCTTCCATGAGACGCTTCTGCTTGAACCAAACACCCACAATGCCAGAGAACACGAGATAGCGCTAAACACCAGTCGCCGTTTTCTAGGTCCAAGCGTCTTTTGTTGTCTGTGACTTCAAAAGGTGATTTTCTTTTTGGGACTCTGGTAGTTTGTCCTAAAGTTGAAGTGGTAGCAGCCGGCTGTTTCTCCCTCTCTGATATTATTGAGCGGAGAACCTCTCACACCAGTGGTGTTCTGTTGCTAAATACGCGATTGAGTAATGAGTGGGGGACCCAGGGAAGTGCGGCGGTTCGGCGAGACCGACAACTGGGCGGTCCAATGGTGACTTTCTGTCCGAAACGTGGTATTCGGGGAAGTTTTTAGACAAATGTGAAAGAACCACTTTATTAATGTTTTTTTTTATCTCCACATTATATTTATAGCTATACTATGTTTGAACGTTGTTAAGAGACATGAAAAAAATTTTTTAAGCTAATTTGTTTTCCAAATTTGCTCTAACACTGTTTATCAGTTTTATTACTGAGACTTTAAACAGCTAAATTCGAGTTGTAAAATCATTGTCTTTGACAATTATCTGCACTTTTAAACGCTTCAGCTGCTAGCAAAGAGCTTCTATAACAGACAGGAGTCCTGACCATGTTTTCTGTAACGTAATGCAACTCTTCACATTATATGTGGTTGCAGATTAATTTTCATAACACTTTTCTTTGTGTGCACACGTTATCAGTATGTCTGCAGAATTATCTTCATGGAGTTATTTCAGATCAGTCAAACTAAAAATAAAACCTATTCTTCATGTGCAGACGCATGCACACGGAAACCCATCACGTGGGAAAACGAGGAGATTTTCAAGATTACTTCTGTCTGAAATAGAAAAGAAACAACAGGAAGCTGTGCAGAGTTCATGCAAAGCTGAGGCGGAGGCAGATTACAATTGCACTGCAATTACAACACTGTGGTCTCCATTCACACAACTGGAGCGTCTCTGCCATGGCAAACAGGCCGCTGGCTTCTGCAAACCCTACAGCCACAGGAGGGCAACGACAGTGGAGCTATTCTGGCCCTTTCTGTAAACACCATACCAACCATTGTTATGACAGACACAGCAGCCTAATTCTGTTTGCTTTAAAGCCACAAGATTCCACTAAATCAGCTGTTTAAATGTAAGAAGTTTAAATCATTTCCACACTTACGGCATTAGACTCAATTTCCCTCCAGATTTCACGCCTTCTCTTTTCTGAACATAGTTGGCTGGAATTGTTCCCTCGCGGCCTGCAGTGTTTTTTGCCTGGTACCAGTTTGGATCCTGCAACACAAAGTGTCAACAATAACTAAAATAATTTGAAAAAAAATCATCATTTCAATCGTTTGTGTTTCTGTGTTCCCTGAACAACCTCTGTTTGATAAAATGGAATTCATGCCCTAAGGGACTGATGAGCTAACAGCTAGTACCTTTTAGACACAGACACACTTAAAAATAGCTGAAACATTTCTTTAATAAGAAAGTTGTACTTTCAAATTTAAAAAGGTAATTAAAAACATTATTAGTTATTTTAAAGTGTTAAATACGTACCCCAACATATTTAAGATTTTTAAATTTGACCATGAGACCCTGTCCTATGACATAGAGTAGGAAATCTTTATAATTTATATTTCCCTTACGTCCCTCCCCTGGCCTCTACAGCCAAACAAATTATTTACGTGAGCCTAGATCGCTGTCCAATAGATTTGTGTCTCCATAAGAGGGAGTTGTCAATCAGCCAGAATGCGCCCCAGTCCCCAGAACGCATCACGGGGTGGTGCTGGAAGACGGCGGTGCTTTGCAAAGTAGCAACCAAAACAAGTTCCCAAGTTACCGATTCCTCGAGTGTCTTCTGTGTAAACAGTTTAAAAGTCCTTCTGCAAAACTCACTCTGAGATGTTTAAGACAGTCGAGTAGAATTTACATTGGAGACGTTTTTAATCAAATTTTTATTTAAATAAAAGAAACAATAGTGACAATATTTGTTGTATGCTACGTTTACCGTAGGCTAATAAGGCGCTAGCTTGAATGCTAACTCGACCTGCTTTGAATTGATGAGTCTCTAAACTTCAGGCTAACGGTGGAAGAGGAGGGAATGAAAAAGGATTTATTCTTTGTGTGTTGGAGCTAAGTGATTAGGGTAGCGTTCAGCTTCATCAGACTACTGTAGTGTTTTAGCTCTCTCTGCTGACTCTTTTTTCCCTGCGAGTGTGCAGGAGGTGTGGCTTTCAGGTCCTGGGGGTCAGGAGTGGGTGCTATCTCCTCTCATTGATGACATCACACTACAGAACATGCTTTGAGCTCATCCAATGCATGCTCAAATGAAAAATGTGTCTTAATGGAAGCTAAAGTTTACTTTTGTGACAACGATGATCGTCAAAATGTCTCCTTTGTTAAACGGCAGGTCCTGCTCCGACGTGCCAAGGAAGTTGTACCTGGCCACACACTCTGTGCCCTGCGGCCATGGACTCTAAAACGACATGGGTGAATCAAATTTAAAAAAAATATTTTAAACAAAAGCTGCAAATATTTATTTTTGTCTTCCACCACTCCAGAAGTTGATCTTACCTGGACCTCAGTCATAATGAGGTGCTTGAATCCTCTCACAGGTGAGCTGTTCCTGCTGCTACCATCAGAGCTGGTGAAAAACACGTGCACACACGCACGCAGAACCTAGAGAAGGAAACAGAATATGAGAACAACGCTCTCAAATCACAAGCAAATGATCCACAAGACCCTTCATTTATTAGTTTTGTGTGCATAGGCGTGATCATTAAAAACATGCAGATCAGTTACTATCAGAATGTACAGTGGTGACATATCAGACAGTGACAGTAAAAATAAAAAACTCAAATAGAAAGCAGAACAAGTGGGTCTTTTTTTATAATCACACTTCCACAACTAGCGCCCAAGTTTCCATGATGCACTATGTTAGGGTTAAAGAGCAACTTTCATTGTAAAAGGGAATTTCAGAAACACTATTCCCTCTTTTTAATTAGGAAGAGAAGTTAACATGATTACATTAAAGTTTTCTTCTGCGTAGTTTGAGCCTATATGCTGTCTGCCACGCTGGAATGCAATCTTGTGGTGAGATCTGACCAAACTCGAGGGACTCAAACAGCAAACACGCCGACGCTCCAGCAGAGCACCCTCTGAACCAAGAAGTCAGACTTGGTGTCATAGTTTAACAGTGAGCCATACTAAATATGTCCTCCCTCTGAGCTCCACTTCCTCTTTCACTTCCCCCAGAGAGGTGACGGGGCTCAGCGGTCAGAGCAGAGGGAAAATTCTCCCTCTGATACGCCATCACTTTATGAGGTCACATCCTTCGCTTTGTCCATTACATGTGAGGCCAACTTCCTGCACGTTTTCCCTTATTTAGAATAATCTAATTCTGGTGTTAGAACACAGACTCTTCCGTTTAGAAGCGCGTCTCCTGTGGAAAACATACTGCAGCATGTTGTTGTTGCTGTGCATTTATTATAAAAGGTCTGCATTTTCACTAAATAATTATAAATAAAGCTTCTCATGTTTCCCAGAGGACGGTCCTCACTCAGCATGGTGGGGATGTGACGGATGTTGTTCCCCTGTGCAGAGCTGCAGCTGCCTTCTGTGCTGAGGATCTGGATGCATTTCCTGCCCAAACCCCCCTCTAGCCCCTCCCTCTCTGCTCATCCCAGCTCATCTACGTTACCCTTTAACATTTCACACGGTGCCGAGCGCCCAGAAGGAAAACGAGAACAGATGTCTGTACACACACCAGCGTTTTGGCGGGGCTGCAGCAAACACTGCACGTTAATGTTTCTGGCTTAGATCGCTTTGGACAGAGACCCTTACGGCTGGTTTCTAATCAGCAGCTTGAAGAAAGACTTATTAAACTTTTATATACAAACGTCTGTAAAGCTGGGAGCTTAATGCAAGTAGATATATAGAGAAATCTGATGGGAACAGTCAGAACGTTGTATTTTAATGTGATAATTTAAGCCAGACGATTGGAAACTTAAAATAATGATTATGCCCAGAGTAAAAATTCTAAATAACAAATATATTAAGCAGAAGTGACGATGTTAGCAAGTAGCTGAACTCACTGGAATACTTAATTTTCTCGTAAATGAAAAAGTTTATCATTGAGATCTGCCAACTGGTCACCTGGAGATCAAAATGAGCCAGTTCTCAGCATGACTGGCTAATCGTTGACTGATGGATTTGAAAACAAAAATCTGTAAAGACCATGAACACACCATTCCTAAGCCTTAATCATAAATATGTTACTGAAATTTCTCAGTCAGCTAAATACATCCACACTAAATAAAAATTCATAATTCATGGAAATCATAAATCTGACATTGTTCCTGGTTTTTGAACTCTCCATCACACTTCCAAAACAATCATTAATTTCCCTTCTCCAAATAAGCAGTTTTAGACATAAAGTCAATTATCAACTTTACAAATAAATTAGACTATAGTAATAATACTCAAATAAATACAAATGCCTACAGTGTGAGCCTTTTTTATTTAGATTTTATTTTATCCTTAGTTTGTTTTCCACCTTGAGTTTTCAGTCTCCAGCAGCCTGTGTGTCTCAATCATTTGCTTAAAGCTGTGCACATCATAACACAATACTCAGCAACACCAGTAGGTGGCAGTAACACAAACATTGAAATAGGTATCCTGTTTTCAACATTATAATAATTTAAAATGAGAGCTAATAATATTTGCTGCAGCAGCTACAGGATGATTTCAGCTCTATCTATATAAATCAAAAATGAGTGTGTGAATGAGGGAGTGCAGAGAGAGGAAAGGAGCACCTTCTAGCATACTAGCTAGCTGTTTTCTGTAGCAGGGGCACTATTAGCTAGTGCCCAGGAGGCATTAAATTCACAGATGCTGATTGGCCCAAAATTCTCCAGTTCTCCCTAGCAACCAAACATGATTGGCTGTTTAGCTGCAGTTTACGGGCGCTTTTTCCAGCGCCCCAAGATTGAAATTAGTGAGTCTGGTGGAGGAAATTCACTGTTCACTGTTTATTAATGAGAAACAGAAAATGAAAATGATGTGCAAATAATTCAAATTGCTTATAGGCACATACAATTAAGCAAATCTGACACATTTATAGTGAATATATGAATATATATTGTAGTTTTATTTACTTTTTAGATTTGTTTTTCTCCCTTCAAGTAAGGGAGGGCGGCGCCCTAGTGCTCCCTATGGACGAGCCACAACTGACACTAAAACATCATCTATATACTGAGTCCAAACTTTTCAAGACAAGGGCCAAAATCAAGTTAATAGTCCTCGTAGGTTACAAAAACGTGATTTAAAAAATGCAAAAATAATTTTATTTTTTGTAATCTGAAATGGACATATTAGTAAAAATCTGAACATAGAACACAGAATGCCTCCTGGACATGCCTGATCTATGTGGATGTTTCTAATTCCAGAGTCATCATTTTGATGTTAAATTGGACGTTTAAAGTAAAAGTATTCTGTTGTGGGTTGCATGGTGGAACAGTTGGTAGCACTGTTGCTTTGCAGCAACAAGGTTGCAGGTTTGCATGTTCTCCACCTGCAAGTGTGGGTTTTCTCTGACGGTGACTGTAAACTCAGTCAACAGAAGACAATCATCAGCATGATTATCTGCAAACATTTGCAACTTTCTGGTTATTGGATTCTGTTTTTGCTCAATTAATCTGAAGCAGTTTAATTATGAAAAAATCTAAATCAATGCAAGTTAATCAAAAACAATTGCAAGAGAAAGTGAATAGGGCGGTGAGTATTTTTAAAACAGGCCTGCGGGCATCTCATGTGGTTCTTGAGGGCACCCAGGTACCCGTGGGTGGTCTAAACTCTGCAGTTAATGATACTTTTAACCAGATCCTTAGCTGTTTCTTGCTTCTGCATTTTTCAGTTTGGTTGCAAAAATTTTAATTTAATCCCTCTAAGCTTTCCCCACTTTGCTGTAAAGTGTACTCCATGTTTTAGTTTTACAATGAAAAAATAAATGTGTTGGAAAATCAAAACAGTTTGAGTGTGTTTCTATTTTCTGTTTAATGGTGAGGCCCGACAAAGCTCTCCTGTGTCTGAAACGGACTCATTTTACAACCAAATACCTCCAAACACAATGAATAAAGAGGTGAAAATGTCCAAACATAAAAGCAGCAACTGAACAGCTTTTCAGAATGAGGATGTGGACTAAATTTGACTAATCCATCCAGTCACCTGATCAGAATCCACCTGAAAGATCCAACAACATGTCTGAACCTTGATCCATCTCAGAACAACATGATCCGATGACCTAAACAGAAACTGTCAGAACAAAATCTACAAGAATAGTTCTGGCCATGAGAAGGATGAATCACTGAGGCTGGGGCTGCCACCCAACACTTCATCTCTTTCAAAATGCTGAATTACATCTCAGCAGCGGCGGCAGCTGAGTGAATAAAGCAGAATTCAGTCTGTCATCGAGTCACACTGCAGTTTCCAGAGCGCTCTCCACAAAAACAGCTTTGCCCTTTTTGTGAAGTACACAAGGCCACCATTGTGTTCATCTGGGCCCTTTATCACTGTGAAGCCCATCATCATCATCATCAATATGAACAGAAACCAACTTCAACAATTCAGCTGGTCTGAAAATACAAGATTAGATTCAGCAAGTTTGTTAGAATGATTTTGTGTTTATTGCTCTGATCAAACTACAGCTAGCAAGCTGTGCTGCTAATATCTGTTACAAATCACCATAAAGTCTTCTGTGCGTGTAATGTAGGGGTTTATAAAATAATATTTGCATGAATCCGTTTGAAATTCTTTGCTATATACATTTTTTGAGACAGCACTTCTCTCTTTTAGAAGTGTTCTCACTGGGATCGGTGCGGTCAGAGCTAGTCTCCATTTCTCCAGACAGAGGCTGTTTAGAGAGCTATCTAAAACATATTAATTATTCATAACCTCTCCATAGATCCCCACTTGAAATGATCTGAACTCTAAGTTTCTAATAGAGACTAATCAAGAAAACGCTGCTGGTCGCTTTTTAATGAAAAGTCAGCAGAGGTCTGATCTGCTCAAATTCGTGGCAGCTCGACTGAACAAAGCAAGACAAGACAGGAATGTAGGAATATCTTCTCTGGCCCTGGTGGGTCTGCCACGCCCTCCTCTACCTGCAGAGAAAAGGCTGAGGGGAAGAATCCTGCTGCTCATTTAAAAAAGATCAGTTGAAATGATAAAGTAGGTGGATTTAGAGATAATGTGCAAACCCCTTGACCCTAAATCAACACAAAATATATTTGCTCATTGCTGAAAAGTAGATTTATTCATACTTTAGCATGATACTTGCAACGACCCATAGAGCTCAAATGTAAGGGCATAAGACACAGTCGTCTTTCAAACTGCCTCTGGACGCATTGGACAGCGCTAGGACCAATCAGAGCAATGAAAGTGACGTAATTATCGCTGCAGGAATCAGTCAGCGGGGCAGTCTGCCATACACCGTCAAAAACTAAGCAAATGCATCCGTTTTCAAAATAAAAGACTTAAAGCTGCTATGGTGAATCTGCAAACAAGGTAGGTTTTTAATGTAAACACGGTCATGGAACACTCACCCCTCCCCTCTGGTATCTTCCGTGGATCCGCGTCCACCGGAACCAGAAACCCGCATTACCAGAGGAAACGAGAGCGCTCTAAACACCAATCACAGACAGAACAGTGACACCTGTGGTGTTCTGTTGCTAAATACGTGAGTGTGTAACGCATGGAAGACCCAGGGAAGTGCGGCGAGACCGATGGTCCAATAGTTGCTTTCAGTTCAAAACGTGTTATTGGCAGAGTTTTTGTTATCTCTGCAATATACTTATAGCTATACTATGTTACAACGTTGTGAAGAGGCATGAAAAAAAGTTTTATGCTATTTGTTTTCCAGATTTGCTATAGCAGCTTCAAGTACCTCATTCTGCTCATTTCTTAAAGAAAAGCCCAAGTCTAAAACCATTTTTAAACAAGCACTGTTCCTGAGCTGATGCCATCTTTGTAGTTTTTCTCCATCGTAGCTCTGGTGCTAAATCCTAGTTTATACTGCTCTTCAGCAGGCATGCAAGGATGGACGGATCCACAGAAGTCATTGTCTCCTTCACTCCCGTTAAATTCTTTGAATTCTTTGACGCGAAGGTTTTTGTTTCTCGAGATCAAGCAGCTCCAGCTCAATGAAATATTGCTTTCTGTTAGCCATTGCTCCTTGAGTGGATTGGTGTTTACGAGCTTTTTTTTCTAACTTTATTAACCAGAACAGGAACAATGACACATTCCAATATCAACACAAGAATTAAAAATTAAAATTTAAACTCACACCTCCTTCAAGATATTTGCGTTTACAAGCTGAAGAACTGTCGTTAACCAGAGACGTCGCTGCAATTTTAGGCAGACCCACCAGAAGAGGTCTACGCCCCCTGCTGTCCTGGCGGAGAATTGCGTCGCAACGCTGACACACCGACGGAGAAGTATAAAAGGAAAACGTCTCCGTCAGTACATGTGGGTGTGAGTGCAATCTTGATGACGGAGAATTATAAACTAGGCTTAAGCCCACCCAACATCTCTCTACAAATATAGAGCGCTGTGATTGCCTCCACCTAAATTTGCTCGGGCCAATGGTAGACCTGCTGAGGCTTCAGTGAAGCATGGCTAGAATGACCTGCAGAGCAAAATCTTTTGCTACTGCTATGGTTTTTCTAGACTTCTAGGCTAGATACTTTCACTTTTTATCCCAGATTTATTTTTTCCTGGTGGGTTGTTAAGATATAATGTGTACACAGCAACAATCTAAAACACTTTTTAAACTTTCAAACATAAATGTTATTTGGTGCATTATACCAGAGTTAGCTGCTCGCTAATCAATGTCTGCAGTCCTGCCAGAATAAAAACAAAACACAAAAGCATCACCCCAACCCCCCACCCAAATAAAAATAACACCCAGGCAGAATTTTACATTTAAAGTCCCACATATCAACATAATTCCAATAAATATGTTCTTAAAAAAACATTAAAATGTTAAGTCGACTTTACAGTGCATTGCATGGTTTAAAAGCGATTGTAAAAGTTGTGTTTTAAAGGGAAGATTTTAGAAGAAGTTTAAAGTTTTTCCACTGAGCTGTAATTCTTTCTGCATTGTTGCTTTGTAAGAGAAGACAGATTGCCCAAAAGAGGACAGACGGAGTGGTATGAGACAATCATATAGAAAGCCGATTCTTGTCAATCTCACAAAGCCAGTAGGGCCATAACTGACAAACACTTGCAAACATGCCGGGGCCAAAACATTTAAAATCTTGTAGGTCACTGTCAGGTTGGATTAAAGTCTAAAACCTTAAAAATCAGCAGATTATGTTTTCAAGGATCTTATAATGATATTGAAATGGTTGTTTATTGACTCTAATGGTCTAATTGCAGATTCACTGGGCTGTCCCCAGCAGGTATTAGAATAGAATATGTGAGAAAATATTAGTGCATGTAAAAATACCACAGCTACCTTTGCAGCGAGGCATGACCTGATGTTTAAAAATAGCCAAATTGTATTTTACAGTCTTTGTCACGTTCTTGGTTTGTTTTTTAAAATTTAGATTTGAATCCAGGTTTACTCCAAGATACTGAAATTCAGAAACTATGTGAATGGATTTGTTCTTAATAAAGTTACCTGACGTTTTTACACTTTTACCATGTATAACAGTCCGTTAGTCCCTCAAACTACAATTTACATGTTTGAAAAATACTCATTTGAATACCGAATTTGCAATGTGACATTTGACTTTTCACATAGTATATGTGAATTCATACAGTGCAATTCATTTGTTTACTTTTGTGAAGACAACAGACATTTAAAGATAAGTACAATCTGGCAGTTAGCTTCTCTGTAGACCCAGAACAGGCTAATACAAGAAATATTTATCATTTTAAATAAACCAATAAAGCTTAATTACACTTTCTACAATACTTTAGTATTATTTTTAACTGGCTGATGACCTGTGAGGATAGGCAAAGCTAATCTTTAGGGAACAATGGCAAAGGAGGCAAGTGCCCGTCCCATAACCAGAGAGTTGCAGGTTAGAGCCCTGCTCAGTCTGCCATTCTTGGGCAACCCTCCTTGCCTGCTGGTGGAGGCTGGAGGGAGTGGTGGCGCCTGTGCACCCCAGGGCTGCTGTAGCCACCCTGTAGCTTATCACCACCAACGTGTGTGTATGAATGTAAGAATGTCACTGGTGTATTGTAAAGTGCTTTGGGGGGTTGTAAAACCCTAGAATGTGCTATATAAATACAGGCCATTTACCATTTAATCTAGAACTCAACAGGAACAAAGTAGCAGGTACAGAAAATGAGTATTTTTAACCAACACGAGCCTCTACTGCTGTTTGCTGCATGCACCATATCAGCTTGTTCACTTTAATACCTAAAGTAGGGGACGCAAAAAGCCATCAGGTGCATTCAGGGACATCAGGATTTTTTGAGCTATAAAACATCGATCCATCAGGTATTCTGCTCACCTTTCAGCTAGGATCAGAATATGAATCCCACTGAAGCTCTATCCCTTCTTTATGCACTGAATTAATTCCCTCCATAACCACTGAAGTTTTACCTGACATGAGAATTTTTGGTTTGAAAAAGTAAAGGCAGGGTGCAGAAAATACGACAGCAGTTCACACAGCTGGGCAGATGTTTTTATGTGGAGGAGGCTTGACTTAACGGATGCCCTCCAGAGCAGCAGCGAAGCACAAAGGCAGAACTGTACATCAAATCTAAGGGAGGAAGTATGATTTTAGTGCTCTTCCACTCAGTACAAGCTGTCATTGTATCACTTTTACCACATAATTTCCCCCATCTGTTTCTGTAACACAGACATGAAGGTAATGACAGAAAAATACCTATAAATAGTCATGTTTTTCATAAATAAGTACACAAATGTAACCAGGCTGTTCTGAGAACACTGGGAAAAGTCTCAGTGAGGGGCAATCCCCTTTATCATGTCACCCACCAAGCGTGAACTTTGTGTTTTACAGCTTTAAAGGTTCACAGCGGGTAGTGTTGGTTTTACCAGGCAGGTAGGCACATCAAGAAACACCATATAAGTCAAAGATTTTCTTCCTGAGCAGCAGACGGACACTTCCTTGCTGCAGAAAGTCTGCAGTGCAAGCTGCTCTGCTGCTCCTGCTTTGCTGTGGTTTTATAAGCTCTCATTTAGTTTCAGCAGTGTATATGGGTTGTGACAAAAAAAATCCAGTTTAAAAAAACAAAGTCAAGCCAGACTTTAGTTTTTACTCATTTGTTTGTGTTTTTAAGGGTAAATGTCTGTTTTAGCCAAAAGGACATCACCAAAACCTTTATGGTCTCTTTTTACTATAAGGAAGTCATTTGCTTGTGCTTAGTTTCTGAAAGCTACAATGTATGTGTGCAGGTGAGAGCTGGCCCATGATGACACGTGAACAGATCATCACAGTTGTGGGTGAGAAGGTGCATGCATGCTGCAGCTTCTTCATCCCAGGAAGTCATAGAAAGTGGTAGAAGTCTGAAGGAGGATGGTAAACACGACAGCAACCAAATGTGGGTGCATGTGGAGCACCCTGAGACACATTCATGAATAAACATCTAATTATTTTTATAAGATTCTTAAATGTAGCAGAAGTCTGATTCATTTCTGAAAGCTGTCAGAATCAAAATGCACACCACAATAAACCCACAGATGAAGCTTTGTAAAGACTTCCTCACCTGTTTTGCAGGTAAAGTTAAATAATCTGTGGCAGCAGCAGCAGCTTACTCCTCGACGTCCGTGTTCATGAGAAAAGGTGTGGATTTCCTTTGACGCTTTAAAACACCGGCAGTGGATGAAGGAGCCTTAAAACGGAAACTGCTGAAGATAAAGAAGTGAAATCAAGCCTCTGATCTTCCGAAACTTCAGCAGTGCAACATGAAAACAAACGGCATGATGGTCCGAAGGTCCTGTCTCCAGCTACAGCTGCTGAATAAAGAGCCTGTCCCAGCTGTAGGGGCGGGTGGAGAGAGACCTTCCAATAAGTAAAGTAGACTCTTCTGCTGAATGTAGACAAGTTTCTGTCTGGTTCGGGTTGACTCCTCTCCTCTCCTCCCGTCTGCAACTTTCAAGTTTTGCCCCACCTTGATTCACACACTGCGCATGCGCGTTGTGGTGTCTAACTAAAAATAAGCTGACCAACGACCCGTTTCAGGCAAAACTGCGGAGGAAGTTGATCAGTGAGGCAATTCTTTAAAAAAAAAGTCCAGACAAACAAACCTTCCAGTGTGTTTTTTTATTCGTTT
The DNA here is from genome assembly GCA_006937985.1 of Aphyosemion australe. Classification (NCBI taxonomy): domain Eukaryota; kingdom Metazoa; phylum Chordata; class Actinopteri; order Cyprinodontiformes; family Nothobranchiidae; genus Aphyosemion; species Aphyosemion australe. The sequence goes on from SSNS01000061.1 coordinate 1,406,628, forward strand.
GATCTGCAGACATGACAATCCTGCCTGATGGCAGTGAACTTTGACCTCAGGGAGAAACAGGCCTGCGCAAACAACCCCCTTTTTTTACATTTTTCATAAGAAAAGCACAATTATCTGGAATTAATAAACACAAGCTGCCTTTATAGCAGAATAATGATGCACCAAAATGTTTTATCGCCCCCTGGTGGTCGAAGATAATCATTGTGATTCACATTCAGGAAGACTGGTCGAGGCCAGGCTTGTCTCAACAGATGTGTCATTACACATCAGGCGTAAGGAATGTTGGGAAAAACACACGGTGGGTGACAGGAACTGTGAGAAAAAAGCTAATCATTCTTAGGGCTGTTGAACCGGGATTTGTAACCTCAACAAAACCTTCAGCCTCATCCAGAACATAACATCCAACTTGGCTAAACTATGAGCACAATCCTAATTTATTCATGTCCAAAACATGTAAGAAACTTTAGGACTAGACTGATTTTAATTTCTGTGTAGCGTTAAAGAAACAGTTTGTAAAAAGAAAATAAGACGAAAGAAAAAGATCAAAGTCAAAATGCAGCGAGGTAGAAGCAGCTCTTCTTAAATCTTTTTTCACAGTTTGTAAATATCTACTTAACACTCTGAATTTAAAAAATGTGTTTTTAGATTACTGTAAACTCTTTATGATCCATTCTTATTAGTTCGTAGAAGCTACTCTAAGTAGGACATCTCAACGTGTGTGTGTGTGGTTAGACACACATCTGTTCAGAAGACAAAAACGTCAAATCAAATTTTCACCTGTTGCAGCTTTTAATGAGAAAATCTGAAATTACCTTTAATACTTCAAGGATCAAACCTGTCATTTCTATCCCTTACGTGTAATATCGCACCACATTTAGGAGCATTGGATCCGCTGATGAAGATAGCCATTAACTTCTTAACGACATAAAATGCAAGACGCACAATAAAGTTGTGCAAGAATTAAACATTAAGTTTGCAACATATCCTGTTGATGTAGCTTCGTATGCAACTGTAGCGATGATTCATGCTACAACAACATCACAAAACCACAACGGCGCAAACCTGAAAGGCTTGGTTTTTACTGCAGTGGATTTCAGAGTTTCAGAGTGCAAATAGTTTATGCCGTCCAAAAAGACAAAGAACATTTACATCAAAACAGGTGTTGAATGGATCGTTCCAACAGGCGTTTTGCTATGAACACACTCGTACTGTCCTTCAGAATTAATGTTAAATTTCTCCTCAAATGCTCAAACGACAAAATAAGACTGTTTTAATCACAGATCTGCAGATTTCCGGACGTTTATCCAGCAGCTGCACCATTTGGCAAGCATCACAATAAGTACGTTGTTTTATTTAACTCAGACTTTGATGATTGACCTGTATCGTTGCTGCATTACATGCATGCAGGATAAAAGGGACTTTTTACATTAGAGGAACTCTTTCTGGCACAAAACCCAAATTTTTGCAGACTACCTCATTTATTGATGATAAATTCAAGTGTAGATGGTCTGTTCAAAACAACATAACTGAACTTACATCTAGAAACTTGATTTTGTCTCATGAAAAAACAAAGCAAACGAGGAATTACATGTTATATGGCTTTAGAACACTGATATTCACTTTAGAGATTGTCCTTTTCAATTTAGAAGAGGACATTACATCACAGCGTACTGTTTATCTCCTCGGACCTAACCACAATATCAACTTCCTCCAATGATCAGGTCACTGGAATTTAAGACTCAAAACGTATTCCTCCTTCGTATACACGGTCTCATGTGTCTGTATGGAGTAAACAACAGTGGTCCATCAGTATGAGGGAAACAAAGTCCAGTTCACGTGATGCATTACAAACTGAACTGAGACTTTTGGAATATAAGGCTCCAAAACCAAAGCGGTCATGGACGGTGAGAACGTTTCTTGGTCATTTTAGGCCGAGTGCAAAGGGATGACAAATTTGCAGCCGAAAGGAGAAAGGTATTTGATTCCTACTTCCTGGAACACGTGGCGAGGAATACCGATGTCACACAGGTAGACTCTGCCAGCCCCTTCAGCTAAAGGAAGAGGGAGGCAAAGTGAGAGGGACCACTTCGCCTCTACTGCATGTCCCTGTCCACTTACAGGAGGATCCAAGCTGAGCACGGGTGCTCTGTTCTGGTTGGCCCAGTCTGCAGCTGCCCGGTACCAAGGCTGGTCCATCAGGAATGTGTTCTCGTGGCAGTCCAGACAGTTTATGATCAGATCAACTGGTGTGTCTGGGAGATCTGAAATCAGGGAAAAGAATAATTATGGAATATTTGAACTCTTAAGTACTAAAATAAACACCATATTAATTATTTATACAAGCCCACCTTTGATACTGGACACCTGTTTGCCTCCAGTTTTGTTGAAGAGCGTGAGCTCGTTTGTCACAGAATCAAGCATCTTGACAAAGTTTGGCAGGAACAAGATAACTTCCACTTCATGATTGGCCAGGTGACGACCACAGCTGATGCCCTGAGCTCCCTGAACATGAGGGCCACACAGCAGCGCCACGGTGGGGTGCTGATGTAAATTTTTTGGTGTGAATCTAGAGATGAAATGAAACGCAAACGAGGTTCAGAAAATTTGGGCAAATTAATAGGATTAATTGTCTTGCAAGAATTCTTTTAAACACCCGTATTAATATTAAAAATAAAGGAAAAACTGGGAAACTACATCTCTTCCAACATGTCAGAACCTTCCTGAAGAAACAAAAATGTAAACAAGTGACTAGCACTGCAGCTACTTGTGTTACCCAAGTTGTTCCCAACTTTTTACTCAAAAGTTTGACGCATTTTTATGTTTGATCCCAAACTTTTTGGTCTTTTTCTAAATTTATTTCATCCTTCACACATAAAGTCAGCTTTAGTCATGCATAAAAACAGCACAAGCATCTCTGCTTTTCTCCATTATTGAAAAGTGAAGCCACAATGTTATTTTATACAAATACAGTAGACTGTCAGCATGCTGTCCCAGTCATAACTGTCCCTGTGAAACATGTCAACACAGAGGAGACCACAGTTACAAGAATAATAAAGCATTAGTAATTAAGTCATTTAAGTTACTCAATGAATCATTTAAGTCCTAAAACTGACTCAAAACTTTATTTCTAAGGTAATTTAGTAGTTATTGCCTTCATCATTGCACATTTACCTGTTGGGCCCTCCTAACAATGTAAGTGCCATCTGACTGGCACACACTCCAGTCATCTCAAGTCTTCGCTCCAGTGTGAGACCGTGACGCTCAGCAGCAGACAACAGCCGCTTGTGAAGTTCATAGGAAATACTTGGTACAACAAGTCCAGAATCTGTAGGAAGTAATAGAAAAAGGTGTCAACTAGTTTAAATCCAAGCACTATCATGCAATACCAGTTACGACATTAAGCACATACCAGTGCAGTATTCTTTGGCCCCAGGCTGTGGTACAATAATCTGTCTGTAAACAACTGGTTTGCCCTCCAAGATGTTCTCATCATGGCGGTACCGTGAGGGTGTTTGGTCTTGAGGAGTGCCGCGTGACCTTGCCCCATTACGACGCTCTGATGTGTCAATCTCTGAGAAAACGGCTGCTTTGTCAAAAAGGGCAAGATTCCCTTCAAAGTCAAAGTCTGTATCCAGGCCATCATCCACGCCGTCCCCAAAACACTCGTCGTCTCTGTGCTTCATCTGACCATTCTTCACTCCGTTCTTTTTTGGTGTCGCTTGGTTTGGTCCTCGACTACTAGATGACCCTGGTGAGGTTAGAAAAACTTCAACCATTAGTATCAAGCCACAGAAATCGACGTTCATGTGGCTTTCATTTGATAGCCAAACAAAAGGCTCTTACATGAGTTATGTCTTCGACGAAACCCTTTGGGCTGGCCCAGAGCATCCAGATGACGCTCTCCATAACTTTTGGAGCACTGCTGGGGAGAGTTTAATTTCTCAACAGCTCTGGGATCACCCTTTGGGACTGCCACTGGAACACTGTGTACATTTGTAGTAGAGGTTGTCCTTGTATTTTCATTTCTGATGTCTAAAATCTTTAGCTCCTTTATATCAATGGCACTGGAAAATAGTCAAACAATTGTATCAGCAGTTAACGGAAACAGATGGTTAACCAAAGTTACTAACAGTGGAAAAGACCCTGGGAGAAAACCATGTTTACCTGAATGTGACCTCGGGAACTGGACATTTGACTCCGTTGTGAAAAGGCTGCCTTAGGGAGATGGTTTGGCTCGACTGGTCCACAGATGATACTTCTCCTTGATACATTCCAAGCGTTGGCCCACAATTAATGGACACTAAACTACCTAACCAGTCCGCAGCCATTATCTGCAACAAGTTAAGAGTTTTCATTGAAACATGTATGCATTTGTTACAGCAGCACGATAAGAGGACCATAAATATTTACTGTTCAAACTAAGTTTAGGCCTACGAAATGTATCGACTACTGTCAACTTCGGCCTGTTATCAAGCTACGTAGCTACGTAGGGACTAATTTGCGTGCTAAAACGTAAAGTACCTTGATTTATCACCGTACCTTTTCAGGATTAAGATAAAGCAGACCCCTCTTGGTAATACTAATGGAACTGTGGATAGCAAGTGCTAAGAAAATTGCTCCAGGAGAAGTTAGCGTCTTAGCTTTTGAACCTTTTGAACAGCTACTGCTAATGCCTTCCTGTTTCCGGTAGACGGAGCTTTTCAAAATAAGACTTAAGACTGAACTTTTATACCTATGGCAAAGGCAAAAAGTTTAATCAAAAGTCTTATTTTGAAACGTTAGTTAGTTAGTTTTTGGATTCATTGTTTTTAAATTACTGAAGTACAAGTATTTTATAATGTTTACAGCTATTTACTGACAGTTTCTATAAACATTGCAATGTTTAATGGTAAAAGTTATGTTAGCAAAGAATCAATATTTTTTTTGCAGCATTTGTTCTTTTTTCAAGATTTCTGCAGTTCACCCTGATATGCTGTCAACCACCTGTGCCAAATCCTGACTGAGGGCGGGTCATTCTTGCATAAACGATGCTTGAGGTTTTTCAGAATTTGTAGGTTTGATTTGTCCCCCTGCACCTTGAGGACTGACCAATTACTCTAGAGAGTTTACTTTTGATTTATGTCACAGTCCTCCAAGCAACTATACACCTAAATGTTGTTTTATTTCTCTCAGATGCCCCAGAAGATTGGAAAACACCTTCGTGATAAAAAATATACTTTTCAGCAAGAGTTGGTGCTTGATTTGTAAGGGCTGGCTTTGTTTTCAACCCACTGGATGAGAGATCTTTAGATATGTTGGCTTAACTGATCTAAATCTGAGCTGGGTTAACATTATTTTGTCTTTTCTAAACTGTTTATTTCTTGTAGCAGCTATTTAAAATTCCTTTGAACTTATTTCAAGTCACACCATTTTTATGAGCAGATCAGTGTTTCTGAGCTGTTTATTAGAGTTGTTCATGGAAGGAAACATCTTAGGATTTAGTCAGTGCTGTGCAACATTTCACACTAACCTGGAGAATATTAGTATCTATTCAGATGATTTACAACACCGCTTGTCCTACATGCTTAAAAATGAACCCTACAACAATTTAAAACCATTTCCTGTCTTTTTGGCAGTTCTAATCAGTTTTCATTTAATTAGGGAAAAGTTATTTGCATTATGATTAGAGTTTGGCCGATATTCTTAACAACAGCAGGTCAGTGTGATCTTGTGGGGACTATACAGGATGCTCTCATCCAGCTGGGTTTGTGTACTGAGATCACCATGGAAGCTCAGATCACTGTGGATGGATCATAAGCAACATGAGCTCTAATAACCAACAGGAGAGTTTCTGAAAGAACGACTGCTGATATCATTTCTAATCTCAGTTGGTTTTACCAGGTAAACAAAAAACATAAAAATATCATTTTAATATGCCCATACTGTAACAACTATCTGTTGATCGTCACGTAAACAGTGGAAACTATCGAGAGGCATGATCCAAGAATAGCCCCAAACCTCCAGCTGACGCCTTTGTGTGAAAATCTGTCCTCTTCATGTAGGCAGACTCATGAGCAGTTCCTCCCTCAGAGGACACTTGTGGCTTGGATTGAGAGAGAGACTCTGCAGGATGTTCATTTTATTTATTTAAAGATTTTTCTCGTTAACAGACATGTGGGACACCAGTTCTCGGTTTACAGCCCAGGTATGATCTGATTAGGATTAATCTTTTCAGCTGGATTAATAAAAGAGACGTTTTGCGTTTTTTTTAATTTGTTTTTCAGACTTCAGCATGGAGTGGTTCATCGTCTGTTTCAGGATCAGGGTTCCTGTCAAAAATCAGAGCTAGGTGAGTTAGCTTTTCTGATATTCAAGTGACCAAACCCTAAATATTGCTTTTTATAAATTGGGATGTTTCCACACTTCTGGCTTCAGACAGAATGATCCAGGTCCCCGGAGGTGGCAGTCGATGTATAATCTGGCACCTGAGACCTCTACAAGATGGTCTTCTTCATCAGGATCTGAATTTAGAGCGGGTGGTGGTGAAAGCAGCTTTTATCCAACAGAAGCAGAACGGTGGCTTCAGGATGCTCACGATCGACTCGAATCTCAGCTGGACCGACTGAGGACCAGAGACGTGAACCTGAGCTGCAACACAACTATGATGAAGATGTTTGACACAAAGCAGAAGGTAAAGAAAGGAAAAGTAACACCAAATGTTTGGGTTTCTGTGCTCATTATGTGAATCACACAGCTGTTGTCAGAAACAATCAGCAGAATTGGTCGGGACGCAGCAGAGTTTTCCCAGTTTGATACGAGCCGAGAGCAAAGAGATCTCCATCAAAAGTTAGTCCAACAAAATACAAACAAATATGAGATTAAAATGTGTGAAAATCCTGATCTGACGTTTGTTCTCAAGAGTCCTAAAGCTGGAGAACGACCTGCTGCAAATGAGGTCTGCTTTGGATAAAGGAAGTGATGATCAGCTGACTGGCTTCTCCTCACTCAGCAGATCGACTCCCAACAATCAAGAAATCTTTGAAAAACAGGTTTGTAAACTTTAAATAAAAATCTACAACATATGCTGCCTAAAAATGCCTGCTGGTTTGAATTCAGAAGACGGAAAATGTTGAATCAGAGGTGAACAAGTTGAGAGAGGCTCTCAAAGAAGCTGAGGCAAGGGCCAAAACCCACGAAGAAGAAAGAGACGAAGCACTCCGTGATCTCCAGACGGCTGAAGAGGTAGAGAAACAGCCTGAGTCAAATCCATGTGGTTTACATCTCCTCATCCACGACTTGTGTGATTATTTTCATCAACACAGACACAACGGATGATGAGTGATAAAATACAGGCGATGGAAACAAAGTTTGGTCACACTGTTAAAAGTCGGTCAGAAGAGCAGGAAGAGCTGAGAGAAGCCACCAACAAGATCAGCCAAGCTTGTCTGGTCAGTAGAAATTCCCCTTATTAGATCAACCAACTCCTTCCTCAGTCAGTCCAATAAAATAAACGTTTGAACTTATGAAAGAAGACGTTATTCTACCTATAATGTTATTTTATGTCAGTCTCAAACATCAAACTACTATCAATTTTGGATTAAAATGTTTTCAAACTCCACCAGGACAAAGCTGCTTTATCCACACAAGTGCTGAAGTTGGAAAATGATGTCAAAGACCTGAAAAACAAACTGAGAGAAGCTCTGTGTGCCAACGATCAAAACTCACCGGATCCAGAGTCCCAAAACAACCAGAACCAGAACCCTGAGTTGATTAGAGAGGACATGGAGGCTCTCCATGAGGTTAGGAGTTTTAAAAGCATTATTTAAAAGAATCAAGTTGTTAATTCAGATGTGCTCAATGTGGTTTTGGACCAGAAAAATGAAAAGCTGAGAAAAGAAGCGGAGCTGATCCAGAAGAGTCTTGCCACCTGTCAGCGTCAGCTGCAGGAGCTGAACGAGGAGAGAGTCACAAACTCAGGGCTGATCACAGATCTGGAGGCAGAGCGCTCTCAGCTGATCAGACAGAAAGAGGAGCTGCTGACCAAAATAAACCAATGTGCACGAGAAACGGAGGAAAAGAGCTGCCAGCACAGGTGAGATGGTGATCAGGCAACTTCTTCAGCAAAGACATTGATGTCAATCAGTGCAAATCCACACACGTACTCACATTTTCTGTATTGATCTGTTTTCCAGAAAATCCGTGGAAGTTTTAGAAGTAGAACTTCAGAAAATGGAGGATCAGTGTTTAGTTTTAGAGGCTCGTGTCAAAGAAAAGGAGAGGATGCTGCACCTTCAGGAGGAAGAGTTCAGCAAACAAGATGACACGAGGGTCAAATGCATTGAGGAGCTAAAAGCTGTGGCTTCACACTGGACTGAGAAGTGGCAAAGCGTGGCTCTGAGCCTTCAGGCCACACAGAACCAGCTAGAAGAACTCAAGAGAAGAACTTCTGCAGATCAAGTAAGAAAACATCTTATCGATAAACGACGACTCGTGGAGGACGATGGTGATTTTAGCCATTTTTCTTTTTGATAAATAAAACTTTCTGCACAGCATCCAAAAGTGTTCAAAATACTCATGTTACAGTGGCTTTTACTAGATTTAGGTTGAATTTAAAGCTAAAATGAATTAAATTAATATAATGCAGAAAAAAGACAAACCTTGAGGTGTTTTTAAATAAAGTTGTAAAAATTTGGTGACTAAAGTTTTGTTTTGCACAGAGAGAGTCTGGCTCAGCGCTCAGGGCTGAGCTTCAAAACAACAAACCAGAGCTGGAGCAGGAACCGAGCAGGGCTCAGAGCCATCAGAACAAAGGTAAAGATAAAAACAGCTTTCATTTAAATAAGGAAGCCACAGATTAGTAGCCTGGCAAGCCATCCTATATATGTGAATACTCTGCAAAGCAAGAATTTGGTCTAGTTCACTAGGCTAACAGATTAGAGGATCGATGTCATTTTATCCTACAAACACAAGGAGGCACTAAAACACAGAGAGCTTGTTTTTCCAGGAGTCCAGTGGCTTCAGCCTGTCCACAAAGAGACTCTGACAGAGTGAGTAGATGCTGATCACGAGGTTTTAATTTACAGAATGTAATGTTCAAATAGAAATGCTGTGATCTGCCTCTTTTATTGTGGCTGCTGTTCGTTAGCTTACCAGAATCCTCTTTGGTGTGTGAGCATCCATCAGACCTCCAGTTTGACCACAACACTCAGGTAACATGGTCCTCCCTCACTAAAACCCACATTCAGTAGCTTGTTATAGGGTCTGCTAAATGTTCATTAATCCACAGGCGTGGACACAAAACAGCCAGGTGCAAAGTCTGAGACTAAAACTTGCAGAAAAGGAGAAGGAACTGACTGAAAGGTTTGCTGTTTTCTAGTAAGTTCTGATGCATTTAAAGGCTGGATATTAACGTTTTAATTTTCTGTGTCAGAGAACATGCTTTCAGGAGTTTAGAAACAATGAGAGAGATGGAAAAAACCGAGGCTCAGATCAGGATTTCTGCTCTGCAGCTGCAGGTACTGACCCACCATCAATCAAAAAGACATCTTTAATAAAACTCAGCTTGATGATTGGATCATCTCATCTGTCCTTACTTCCTTTTATGTAAAAGTTGATGAAAAAAGTGTCTGAAGATGGTAAAGATGATGGAGACCTGCAGTCAGACGCTTCAGACCCCACCTCGCTGCAGCCAGACGGTGTGAGCTCAATGCAATGTGAAAAAGCAGAGATGTGTCTCTATTCAGATCTAAAACAATGTCATTTACTTAATTCTAGAGTGTGGGAGGAATACGGACCTGCTAGCAGCCGAGAAGCATCTGAAACAACAACCCTACCTGGTAAAAGCTGTGATGCAGCACACGTAAAGCGTGTGTGGTGATGAGTGCAGTGATGATGCACCGTTTGTCTGCAGGATAAAGATGAGAAACTATCAGCTGAAGACAGGAAGGATAAACTGATCTGTACGGCTAATCCAGAGATGGAGCAGCAAAGAAGACTGATCACAGAGCAGGTATTTCACGTCACAGCAGTGCTTCTGACTTCAGTTGAGCTGTTCAAAAATTATTCTAAATATGTTTAAATCCTTTTAACTTTTCTTAGTTAAAGAGCCTGTTTAAGCAGCGAGAAGGAAAAGAGGACAGCCAGGCTGTGGAGACACCAGCTCAAAATGAGACCACCTCACCCCAAGACTGGACTCCATCTTTGTTTGTGCGGGTCAGTGAAATAAAATACAGAACAATCCTGAACCACACAAACTCTGCAGAGAATATATTTAAAATACAACCAAGGTTCTGTTCCTGCAGGCAGGATGGGACAGAAGACACTGGCAGCAGTGCTCAGGGCTGATGCCGGTGTTTGAGGAGGATGAAGAGGATGAAGAGGACAAGGAGGGCAGCGACAGAGAGGAGGAGGACAATGCAAAAGAAAGTCATGCTGAGGTAAAACTCTGCAGTCAGAGACTTAAACAGCAGAAATAACTAAATGTGAAGCTGGAGCATGTGACTCTACTGAAACTCTGTATATGGCAGAGTGACAAAAACAGGCAAAAACCATTTTTTTATTAAAATCACCTAACTTTATTCTGACTCATATCATGTAAATAATAAAATGATGCATTTGTTGAAAATATACAAAAAGTCATCTGCAAGTCATTTGCAAAGGAATTCTTCAGTTCCAGACATGAAACCAGAAAAAACAAACACTCAAACTATGTCAAAATCACTAAATATCAGTGTTGCAGCTCATTTTTACATACTTTTGCAAGTCAGCTCACCAAAGATATCCACGAGTTGAAGGAGGAATATCTCAAAGCAAAGAACATAAACAGTAAAACACAATCTTCTCTAAAAAGTGCATTCAAACGAACTTTGGCCCTGAGTTCTGTTCTGGTTGGTGCACAAGTGTGAGAGATGTGATTCTTGCATAAAGAAAAGACATTTTACTTGTTATTTAAGAAAGCTGCATTTAAATGAAACAATATAAAGTTGACGTTTTCAGCTTTTCCTCAATTTCTGCCCAGATTTAGTCAAACATCAGGTTATGTTTCTGATGCTCTAAATCATCTTTATCAAATTCATCTTCAAATTTCAAAACAAACACAAAAAATATCTTTGAATATGTGCAAATTTTAGCTTCTGTTGCGACAAGATTCCCCCGAAAACCAGATAAAAGCACAAGAAAAACAGGGAGTGGTTGTTTTTGTAATATTTTAACTTCATCCAGTGCATGTTTGCAAAAAAAGGCCCATTCAATAAAAGGTGTCAGTAAAAGATCGTTGCTGTGAGATCTGAATCTTTGCTTTTAGATCATCTAAGAAATCCACAATCTGAAGGCAGTGAAGCTGCTCCACCCAGGGTCATCAGTGGTGTAGAGATGGGATGAGCTGGATTGAGTCTGAAAGGTGGAGCTTCTTTTGCAGCAGGGATTTTTTTTCCAGCAGAAAAGACACGGCTCGTATCAAACTCTGAAACTAAACCCTGTTTAATTGTTTTTACCTGTTTAATTAAGCTGTAAAGACCAAGCAGCCCAGTGAGGATCCACAAACCAGGAAGTGAGTCAGACCAGTTCTGCAGGGATGAGTGTGACCTACACACACTCTCTTTATCCTGGTGGTATTATCCTGGCTGAGATCTGCAGCCCAGATGAAGAAGAAGAGGGAGGAAATCTCCAGTCTGGTGTTTTGTGAAGATGGACTCAAGTCATATTATTGCTTTACAGGAAAAACTCTTTGACTTTCACAGATTAACTTGCTGCTTCAAGTAAAAGAAATAACCAGTGTTTTATACATCTGGTTTTACATTTAGTAAAAAAGATAACAAATAAGACAACAAATGCATAAACGCTTCAGTAAAATAATATTTTATTGGTTTAAACCGTGTTTCCAAACATCGTTTTTGAATATTGAAATTATTTTATCATGAAAGATTTACAGGATTGTTACATTACAGGGATTTTTAGGGTAAATGTTCATGTGCATTTGTTTTTGTTGTTTATTTACTGATGAAATGTCAGATTTTCTTATTGCAGGAGCATTTAAATAAATTCAATGACTTGTATCACTTTTCCTGATTTTTCTGGGACATAAACATCAGAAACAAACCACCTGTTAAAACAGTGCACATTTAATTTTACAAGTTTGATTCTATCATGCTTCACAAAAACATTCTACTCAAACCAAACACTGTTTTTCCAAATGTTTTCTTATAACATTACTGATTTAAAATGAGAACTAAATAAGGCCATGTTTCAGGTTTTAACTGCCTGGTGATCCATCTGAGGGGCGTCTCCTTTAGACATATTTCTGTTATGATATGAAGCAACTAAACTCTCTTTATACGTCAGAACAGACACAAAACTGGTCCTGATGCTGTAAAAGCAGATGATTCAACCTACAGGCAGAGTAGAAGACTTGTGTTTTAAAGAGGACCTAGAATGTAAACCAACATTTTCCTTGTTGTTGTTGAATAAAGACAGCTTGGGTGGTCAACAGTAGCATGCCAAAAAGTCAAAGCCGTGTGTGACCTACTTTTTATGTAAATTAGAAAGTTGAAAAACTTCTGATCTGAAAAATCCTTCCTTAACACGTCATAAGGGGGAGCCCTTCCTCCTCAAACCTGCATGTCTCCAGTGTCTGAGGCCTTCTGGGGAAACCAACCAATCAGCAAGCAGCTCATTATCATATTCATGTCCTGGCCGAGTGGGAGGGGCCAACAGCTCTTTTCACAGCAAGGCTGGTTTAGGGGTTTTAGAATGGCCTGTATCAGGGCTCCTGGGACAGATGAAAGCCAAAAGAACATTTCTGATGCTTTTTAGAGGCCCAAAGCTGTTTTAGATTGTTGATTAACTGCATTCTAGGTCCTCTTTAATGTTCAGAGAATAAATCAAGAGTTTTGTCTTAGACTCTGAATCCTCAGTCAGCATGAAGTGTTTTTCAAGGAATGCAGATCCCATCTTTCACACCAGACTTCTAAAATAAAATCATCTTATGGTAAGAAAAGATAATTATGGCTGCTTGAAAATAAAAACAAGAGTTGAGGGGTAGTTTATTTTTAATATGCCTTCATTTTTATAACATGAAGATTTATTTAAGGTTGTATTTCCTGACTGTAGGACCTTTCATTATTTCCTGATGTGTAGAACACTGATATTGAAAGAAGATAGTAAGTGCAACACTGTGATTTCATTGGTTATAACATTTTTGTAGCACCGAAGCATTGAACGATGTGCCAGCGTGCACGCTCCACCTGCAGGCTGCACATGTCCATCCAGTGATTACGTCCTGCGTCTGCAGCCTCTGCTCCGATCAGGACTCGACCAACAGCTGTGCCATCTGAACATGCTTGACTCTGTTTCATCAAAAAAAGAGGAGATGTTTAGTTTTGTCTCAGTACAGTAGATCCAACTCTGTTAAATACAATCAGAGAGTCTGAGATACCTGCATGATTAGAAACTCAAACAAGACAGGCAGCTGACGAATGTCTCCTGGAGGTAGCTCAAACAGGAAGGACATTTTATTCCAAACGGTGCAGGATTCTCGTGTTGTTTCTCTGCTGCTGATCAAAACTCCCTCATGGTGCAGGTTTATAACCACCTGGTAATCTTGGAACAGATGCATAAACAACATCAGAGGGTTGTGACACATTTATACACAATAACTGAAGTTAAAATGCAAATGCAAGCCAAAAAAGAACTGCACTGACAGTTCAGAGTCACCAATGAACCTAAACATGCATTTGGCCTGTAGGAGGACACCGGAGCACCTGGAGAGAACCCATGCATGCATGCATGAGGAGAACACGGGAACTCCACACAGAAAGGCTGCAGCCCGGGTTTTGAACCTGTGACCTCGTTGTGTAAAACCCAGAGGTTCTGGATAAAAGCTGGGATCTGCTACAGTAAACATAATTCAAAGATGGGCAGAGCAAACAAAGAGTAGATTTATCAGAGTTTACGTGGAGGCTGGGACATTTTCCTGCAGATTTTAAATAGTAAAGGATTAAACTATGACGTCATTATAAAAAAAAGGGATGATCTCCTGCTGCGTTCGGCTTCTGTGAGACGACAAATAATCCCCTAAATATTAAAAGCAAACATAGGGAATTACCTTACCTCTGGCCCTGATAAGTAACAGTTATTTCTCTTCACACAGTTGCATTACGTTTGAATTTGTCATATACCGTATATACACTGCTCAAAAAAATAAAGGGAATACAAAACTAAGACATCCTAGATCTGAATGAATGAAATATTCTCGTTAAATATTTTGTTTTTTACGTAGTTGAATGTGCTGACAACAAAATCACACAAAAATTATCAATGGAAATCAGATTTATCAACCCATGGAGGTCTGGATTTGGAGTCACACTCAAAACTAAAGTGTAAAAACACACTACAGGCTGATCCAGCTTTGATGTAATGTCCTTAAAACAAGTCAGAATGAGGCTCAGTAGTGGGTGTGGCCTCTACGTGTCTGTATGACCTCCCTACAACGCCTGGACACGCTCCTGATGAGGTGGTGGATGGTCTCCTGAGGGATCTCCTCCCAGACCTGGACTAAAGCATCCACCAACCCCTGGACAGTCTGTGGTACAACGTAGCTTTGGTGGATGGAGCGAGACATGATGTCCCAGATGTGCTCAATTGGATTCAGGTCTGGGGAACGGGCGGGCCAGTCCATAGCATCAATGCCTTCACCTTGCATGAACTGTTGACACACTCCAGCCACATGAGGTCTAGCATTGTCTTGCATTAGGAGGAACCCAGGGCCAACCGCACCAGAATATGGTCTCACAAGGGCTCTGAGGATCTCATCTCGGTACTTAATGGCAGTCAGGCTACCTCTGGTGAGCACATGGAGGGCTTTGCGACCCCCAAAAGAAATGCCACCCCACACCATTACTGACCCACTGCCAAACCGGTCATGCTGGAGGATGTTGCAGGCAGCAGAACGTTCTCCACGGCGTCTGCAGACTCTGTCACGTCTGCCATGTGCTCAGTGTGAACCTGCTTTCATCTGTGAAGAGCACAGGGCACCAGTGGTGAATTTGCCAATCTTGGTGTTCTCTGGCAAATGCCAAACGTCCTGCATGGTGTTGGGCTGTAAGCACAACCCCCACCTGTGGGCGTCGGGCCCTCATGGAGTCTGTTTCTGACCATTTGAACAGACACATGCACATTTGTGGCCCGCTGGAGGTCATTTTGCAGAGCTCTGGCAGTGCTCCTCCTGTTCCTCCTTGCACAAAGGCAGAGATAGCAGTCCTACTGCAAGGGTTGTTGCCCTCTTACGGCCTCCTCCACGTCTCCTGATGTACTGGCCTGTCTCCTGGTAGCACCTCCATGCTCTGAACACTACGCTGTAAGACACAGCAAACTTTCTTGCCACAGCTCTCATTGATGCACCATCCTGGGTGAGCTGCACTACCTGAGCCACTTGTGTGGGTTGTAGCCTCCGTCTCATGCTACCACTAGAGTGAAAACACCGCCAGCATTCAAAAGTGACCAAAACATCAGCCAGAAAGCAGAGGAACTGAGAAGTGGTCTCTGGTTCCACCTGTTGTCTATTCCATTTGCACAACAGCAGGTGAAATTGATTGTCGATAAGTGTTGCTTTCTAAGTGGACAGTTGATTTCACAGAAGTGTGATTGACTTGGAGTCACATTGTGTTGTTACTGTTCCCTTTATTTTTTTGAGCAGTGTATATTAAACCTAACTCAAACCACCAACCCTAACCTTAACCAGATGGGGAAAATCTTCACTACAAAAATGTACCAATCGACTCCAAATGGACTGAAACGTGCTCTGAAGTGGTTTCTGTGGGTTGTTTTGGGGGTCTGACACTTTGAAAATTTTTCAGTCACTCAGTCCATTTGGGGTACCTTTGCCGGGCCATAACTCCGGAAAGGAAGCACGTAGAGACACGCAACCTTCTACCCCACTAATTCCACCCCACTGAACATGCCTGTGGGGGTCCCATCACTCTACCATTCCATTCCCAAGATACTTAGGTTTTTTCCAAAAAGTGGGCATATCTCCGGACCGGAAGGTGCTACGTGTATGGCACCATTAAAATTCTAGACCCGTAATTTGGGGGTTAGAGTTTGGTTCCATGGCTCTACAACCTTCCGTTCCCAAGATATAAGTCAAAAACTTTGAAGGCCCGTATCTTTGAAACGGAAGGTCGTAGCTCAATTCCGTTGATTCCCCCCACCCCACCCCCCGAGCCCGAGTCCCCTCCTCCACCCAACCCGAATGAATGGTCGGGAATTCCCGACGGTCGTCAGAGGCCCCTTACCTAACCCTAACCCTAACCCAAGAGATTCCAAACAGTTTTTACCTGCTGCCGTCTGCACGTGAACAAGGTTTTGGAGGTTTTCGGCTCTGAGGACCGTGACTTTGATGCAGTGGGTCAGAGCCTGATACTGAAGCCCAATAAAGATCTGTGGAGGACAGCTGGACTCCCTCCGTACATCCTGGGAGGTTTGACTCTGCAGTGAGTGGATAAAAGTTCAAAGGTCAGAAAAGGATTCTCAGTCAACAAGACATGAAACATGAAGCTGTTTACCACATAGCTTCACGTAAAACAAACTTCAGAAAACTTCTCTTCTTTTTCCGTTGATATTGGGACCCTCTTTTTGACCATAGGATCTCTAGTTTTGTTGTACTGTAACATAAATTGTATACAAATAATTTTTATAGGTTAATTTTGGCCATTTTAGAAAGTTTTTTGCTGCCAGAATAAATAATTACTATTTGACTCATTACAGATAGCATCCAGAACAGCCTTTTTGAGAGAAATAGTGTATATCTGTCTATGAAACGTCATATAAAAATGATGAGTTGTTGGCTAATCTGAACTCCTCCAATACTAAAGTGCATTGCTGCTTTCTTAAAATGGCCGTTTTGCCAAAAGTCAACAGTTGTTCGTGAAAACGTAACAATATAAACCTTAAAATGGTTTTTAGTTTTACTCCGGTCCTCGAGGGCATCAATCCAGCATGTTTTAGTTGTTTCCCTGTTCTAAAACACTTGATTCATAGGCAGCTTGCCTATGTTAGACCCATCTAGGACTATGGGTCCCCAACTGCCAAAAAAATCAATGAGAGTCTATGAAAGAAAAAAAGTTATTCTCTCATCCCATTTTATATGTGCCATGGATTTCACATATGATGTCCTGAACTTTAAAGACATATTTTGATGCCAAGAAAGAGCTAATTTTAGACAAGCGGCAAAAGTTATTTTAGGTTTTGTGTGAAAAGACGTAGAGGACTACAAATGCACGTCTCACTAAATTGAGGTTATCGAACCAGACAGAGAAGATAAATGGCTGTAAGTTTAGCAAGCTTCACATCCTTATTCCAGGATGACAGAAGAAGCATTAAGCACGGAGAAAGATAAACACTCTAAATATGGTCATGTGGTAAGTAGCAGCTACGCTGGGGGAGAAGAGATTCTGTGGTGACGTCATATATGCGACGTCTGATTTGTAGTCATTTTAATTACAAATTTTTACAAGCTAATAAATCTCAAAGTACGTTACAGACATAGTCAAAACACACATAACCAATTTTCATTTAAATTGAAGCACAACATATGTGTGATTCAG
This sequence comes from Aphyosemion australe, assembly GCA_006937985.1. NCBI lineage: Eukaryota > Metazoa > Chordata > Actinopteri > Cyprinodontiformes > Nothobranchiidae > Aphyosemion > Aphyosemion australe. The sequence goes on from SSNS01000061.1 coordinate 1,424,207, forward strand.
GGCGTAAGGCAAAGCGGATTAATAAATAACTTTTACAGCCCCGTTCAGGAACCCATGAGCCGACTGGCAGGGGAGGAGACTTAGGATCCCTATTGGATGAATCACCTGTTCAGTCTGTTCATCACCTGCTGATTAAAGTCAGGTGTGTTGAGCAGGGAAACAACAAAAACAGGCAGGACTGCGACCCTCAAGGACCAGAGTTTTAGGCCCCTGGTTCAGACTTTCTTGGTAATTTCCGCAGAAATCAAAGAATTTCCTTTGATGCACCAGAAATGCTACAGTTTGCTTCTGCTGATGATATCCTCCCTGAACAACCATAAAATTCCATGTTAAAGACCAAGTTCACTGAGAAATTGTTTTTTACTTGTTTTTTAAATATGATCGTCCAGTCTCAGTTTCACATACAGGCTGTACATGAAAATAGTCTTCTACCCCTATTTCCTGCATTAACCTCCAAAAGAAAATAGACGGGGATCAGAAAAACTTTGTGTTGTGTGCTTTGAATGGGTATTTAGTTCCATGCAAATCAAAGTGATGTTTTAAAACGCAAAAAGGAAGAGTTTCACAAACAAATCAATGATTTTATTCAGTTTTGAATAGCAGTTATTAGACTGAATGAAAGACTGCATGTTAGACTTTTTGCAGAGTCGTGGCTGTTAGCCAATCAGAGGCGAGATGCAGGGCTGCCAACTCTTGCATTATTCCATGCAGTGTTTTTTATGTGATGTGTGTGTGGGGGGGGTTTGCGTCCACCTGTTGCCTGTTAGAGCGAGGAGAAGGTGTGTGCCTTCACACAGCTTTCCAACAAACAAACAATTATTTGACTAAATTTAAATTAGTTGCTGTCCACATTTTTATTTTAGTCTAAAACATTCAGAGCATGAATAAATATCATTAATCACCTTAAAATGAACTTTGTTCACTTGAAAATACATGTTTTCAGAAAAGGCACTTGAGCCATTGCACCGCCTTCTCCAAATTCCCACGCAGCAATAGGTGTGGGTAATACCCTTCCCCAAAGTCCGTATCGATGCGGACCGGGGGCGAAGTGCAGATTAAGGGTGCAAAAGGGGCGTGGTTCCGCACTTGAGAATCGGGACACCCTACGCACTCGCACCTCTGGCTGGGAACGTGCAATTGAAGGGCGCAAGGGTGCAAGTGCGAGTATTGGGATTGGGCCTATGTTGTCCTTGAGAAGAGGGCGGGGGGTGGTGTGGGGGGTTGTTGCTTTTTCAGCATGAAAAATTGGAGGCGTGGCGGAGAGCGTGTAATAAAAGTCAAATGTGTGTCTCTCATGCTCAGTGCATGGGAGTTGGCAGCACTGGAGATGTTCAAATATCAGGAAATAAGACGTTTATATCCTAAAACAGGAGCACCAGAGCTGCAAGTGTGTTGACAAAAACGAGTGAACTTGGTCTTTAATAACGGCATGGGGAGCTGATGGCAACTCAGAAGTGGCATCATTACATTTTAGTCTTAGCTGTTAGCTTGACAGTCCTGTTGGATCTAAGTTATATTTCTCTGAACAGAGGCTGTTCAGGCTGTTATCTACAGTGGGTAAGACAATTATTTAAACTCTTCTTAATGGCCAAACAAGCTCTTTTATCTAATATAGAAATTGCAAAAGAGTTTATGAAGGAGATCTGAACTGACTCCTAGTGCTACAATTGACCCTTTTATTTAAAATGTTGTGCTTTAACATCACAAATGCATTTAGCCTCTTTTATAAAAAGTAAGTACCTACTGCCTCATAAATGTTAGCCACAATGAAACCTAAAGGATATTTTGACAGCTTCAGGTCAGAGTTGTGATCCTGACATCATTGAAACTATTTCTCACAGATACCTTTTCAGTGTTCACTTTGTTTGCAGTAAGTTCTGTCATGAGGAGCAATGGATGCTCTGCTCTCCAGTCTCTTCCTCCACATTTAACCTCCACCTCACCCAGAGCGCAGCCGTCTGTGCTCTGTGTCTCGCCCTCATAAACTGCTAACCGTAGTTCACAGCTCTGGAGCTCACTCACAGAGCTCACGTTTAAAACCAGCACCAAGCTGTGCGACTCAGGGCTTAGGCTGCTCCGAGCTGTGGCTGGAGTCGGACATTCATGCAGGGGTGGCAGACTTCCCAGTACAGTAACATCCTCCAATCTCTGAGGCATCCCAGTGAGGTTTAAGACAGTGACTGTTAAAGTATGCTGCTCCAGACAGAAGGCCATGGTAAAATGGAGGCAGGGTTTTAATGAAAACAGCTGTTTGCATTTTGCATTGGAGCCATAGTTCAGCTGAGCCAGAGGGATTACATTTTCAGGCATTAATGGAGAGTTGATGGTGGGTCTGCTGTGTTTATTGTAGGATCTATTGTCACCTGTGACACTGCAGTGCCTTTGCATGGCCTTACATGTTCTAGTCCACATCCCCAGTTTGGGCAGTGAAGGAAGTGAAGGAAGCGAAGGCAGCGAAGGCAGCGACGCACGGCTGGGATGCATGGGTTTGTAGAGGGGTGCTGTTTGCAGAGGTGAGCTGAGGCGGCGAACGGAGAAATAAGATGTTCTCTGTTCATGGTCTTGATCAGAAAATGGCTGAGAGATGATTTCACTCTGAGACGGGGCTGGGCTGGTGAAGGTGGAGGGGTACTCCAGCAGGTCTCCATCCAGCTCCTCGTACAGCTGCCTGGATGCAGCGGTTGCTCCTGAAGGATGTCGGATCTGAGCAGAGGTCAAAGGCTCGACAGCGGGCCGGGCGGACGTGACCGGAGCTTTGTCATTTCCTGAACAGAAGTCACTTTTCTTCCAGCACATGATGCATCCAAGAATCAAAGTCAGACAAAAGATGATCAGTCCGACCAAAAGAAGAACCTGAAGGTGAACTGCAGAAATAAAACAGAATAAAGCAAATTAAAAACACATCCTCTATCAAATAAACATTTTAACAGTACCTTTAGCAGAGCTCATAGTCTTATTTTCTGCAAAGCTAAGGAAGTGAGTCTACTACAAGGCCAGACAGATGTTCTGCTGTAGTTCAGAACTCAGCTTGACTGCAGAACAATAAGAAACCTGCACAAACATCTGGATCAAAGCAAGTCTGGGGAACCAAATCCTCCATGTGAGAGAATAGAACATCAATCTGCCTGCTTTAGAGTAAAACTCGTCAGCAAACCCAAAAAGGACCCAGATTAAATCGTCACCAGTTCATCATTTTGCTGTTTTTACTCATTCAAAGAACATTTAAAGAAAAAAATAGTCTTCAGAAACAACGGTGTCCAGTCCTGATCCCAGAGGGACCCTATCCTGAGGATTTAGACGTTTCTCTGTTCGAACACACCAACAGGTCATTACCAGGAAGCTCTGGACATGCCACTCAGGTAATTCAGCCATTAACTCAGGTGTACTGGAGCAAGAAAACATCTAAAACATGCAGGTTAGTAGCATTTGAAAACCAGGATTGTTCACCTCTCCATATGAAGTTAAAAAAGCTTCATCTACCGAGCGACATGACTGGATTACATGTCATGTCTTGAACAGACTTGTGTAAATCTGTCATAAAATAACAGTGACATGTAATCATGTTCACAGAGAATAATATTCCTGAAATAATCCTGCCTGTCTACAATTTCCTTAATCCCATTATGATTCAAATGGATGAGTTATCAAATCCTAGCTGTATACAATGTGACATAAATTGAGATGTTGGTAATCCTCATCCTTTATTGAAAAGGTAAAGCAAAGCTGGAAACACGAGAAAATACCTTGGATACTGCCAAACTAAATTAATGATGTCACAGGTGATGTCTTATGACGTTGAATTTTACAAAGTCAAAGGATTTACTTACTACTTAACCAGTTTCCTAACTTTTTTGATGATTTTCATATGAAACGTTTACATTTAATTCTAGCGAAGCCTCTCCTAAAGTTGATGTCATTAAGAAGGACCAGATTTAAGCAAAGCCTACCTTCCAGTTGTTTGGTGAAGAGGACCTGCACCAGGAGCCAGAAGAAGAGAAGGATCATGATGCCTTCGATCATGCCCTTGCAGCAGAAAAGCAGCACAGACTGCCAGAGAGGCTGACCCGGGTACTCCTCATCATGGTAGGGCATGGTGCCCAGAGTACGAACAGGCTTTGCTCTAAAAAACCCAGCAGCTCAAGTCCAGATGTCCGGTGAAAAAGCATTGGCTGCTTATGGTTTGAAAATGCATTTTGGCTCTCGCTTTCTTTTTACTATTTGCCAGTCTTAGAAAGTGGGCAAAAGTCATTGTTTTACACAAAAAAGGCACAAAATCATTTCTGAGCCACAACAGAAAGAACACGAAATGTCTACAGGTTTCAGAAAATGAAACAAAAGTATGTAGCACCTCTCACCAGCCGCAGATCCGGTTTCCTGATAAAAATTGGAAATCCCATTCAGACTCCCATCAGAGGACTGTGATGTTCTCATTTGCAGAGTGATCTGAGCAGGATCCCTCCGCCCCAGTGGGAGGGGATTGTGGGTGGAAATCTCCAGCTCATAATACATCTCTGTTCGCAAGCATCCCAGATGCCATCACTATAGGATAACTATCATGGCAGCAAATCCCCAAACCCATCCCCCTCCCTCATCCCCTTGGCTCACCGGCGAGGGGATGAGGGACCGGTGCTGCTGCTGGCTGCAGGAAGCCAGAGGACCAAAGAATTAAGACTTAACCAAAACTCTCCCTTCTCCTTTTGTAATCTGCTTTTGGCATAACAAACCTAATCTGATGTTAAACTGGTTCTTATAAATTAAGTTAGTAAAAGTTGCAGGTAAACTCAGAATGAAACGGATATTAAAATGCAGAGATTTTAAAAATAAAATCCAAATATTGTCACTAATGGCATGTACTTGAGCTTTTAAGCTGCAGCAAATCTAATGACAGAATAAAATTCCCTAACCCTAACTCTGACATTTACTGTCTTGAACTAAGACAATGAATATTGAGTATTAAAGTGATTTCAGGTCATTTGAAATGAGCCGTTACTATGTCACCAGTTGTTGATCGCTCATTGTACAGCCTCAGTTTGGAGAAACAGAGATCAGGTAACCAGCATTACAGCTGGGGTCTGTGGCGTGGTGACATCAAGGAGATGGAGTTTGAAATTCGAACGGCTATAACTCCCGCCCCTGCTCCCATTCTTGAAGGAGCTGAAAGCCACGCCTCATACCGCGTACACGCACACAAGTAGCCTTGTAGCACTAACGTAGGGCTGCTGTAGTTACATGTTTTCAATATGCATGTTGAACTAGCATTCAGGCTAGGTTGGTGTGCTAAGCTGACTGAGGCGTCTGCATCACCCTGTAGTGCATGCTGGGAACTGGGTAGTATTCTCGTTGGTTGACAGCTCCCTCTTGTGGTCAATGCTCTAGGCTCACGTAAATGACTCGTTTTGCTGTAGAGGCCAGAGGAGGAGCTTAAAGCAAATATAAATTATGGATTACCTTATATCATAGAACAGGGTCGGATAGTCACATTTAAGGATTTTTTAAAAGTTACTTTACTATTTTTATATGTACATCACCTTTAAGAGCCTAACTCACATATTCTCCACTTACCATCCTGATTTTTTTCCCCCCTACATTTAAACTTTTTTGACATTTAACCCTGACGCTACATCCTTTTGTTTAGTTATCTTTTTCTATGACACTAATGCTCCTTGCTAACCCTGTGCTGGACACAGACAGGAGATGTTTGTCACAACGTAAACTCAGCAGTTGGATCTTTGTTTGAAATGTGAAAAAAGCTACTTACTTCCTATCCCTTTGTCTAAATATCAGACTGTAGTTTTACCAGACCGTTGAGATGTGTTTATAAATCTAGTTTAGTCACTCATTTCTTGCTTTTACAACAGCCTGTCTTTTGTCTGCAGGGTTTAAATAATGGAGGAGCTGGAGTTTAATGTAAAAGCAAGTGTGTTGAAACATGAAACAAACTGACATGTACGTCTTTGTGCTGCTCATAAACTGTCAACATTTATCTGGGCTGCAAAGGTCAAATTAACCCCAGTAAAGCTGCTCTCAAATCTGGCCCTCAAGGGCCACCATCCTGCACATTTTAGTCATTTCCTGCTTCAACGCACCTGAATCAATGGTTAATTACCTGTTTGACACGCCATCCAGCTTTGCAGAAGCTGGTTAAACAACCACTGACTAAAATCAGGCGAGTTGAAGCAGAGAAACCTCTAAAATATGCAATGTGGTGGTCCTAAAAGACCGGGATGAGGCACTGTTGTGCTAAATAATGGCCGCCAGGAACCAAAATCATTAACTTCCTAAAACAGGCCTCTCCCACCTCGCCCAACAGCTTTCTATCACTAGTTTCTCATCAAAATGTGCAAAAACTTGTTCAGCAGTCAAAGTGGCTGTGGCAAATTTATTTATTTGCAAAGATATGTATTTGATTGTCCACATACAGATTATATCAGCACAGGGCTTCATGAACACATGCTGCATTGCATATATTTTAGTGGAATGAGGTAGCATTGTGTCAGTGTTCATTAGACCAAAGCTGGAGGTCACCAACGTTACATTCTCCGCATTTATACAAATATAACAATATATTATGAGACGGACTGGGGAAACCTACCAACACGGGAAGTCAATGAGGTAAATGTTGCATCAGTTCTATAGAAATGTTCCCTGCAATAGCATAGTGAACAACTTTCACAAACCAAAATGATTAAATAGAAAAAACAAACGTGAAGCACAATGTAAAATAATCCAACCGACCTACTTCGTGTCTTTAGGACAACGTGTTTCTGTGGAAATTACCTTTTCCCTGAATTCCTCTATAAAAAGTAGAAAGTTTGAGTTCAAACTCAAGTTAAATCAAATAATGACCACAGGAAATACAAAAAGCATCAGAGAAGTAGTTGAGAACAGAAGCTATGAGACTGAGCTAAGGCGTTTTGGTCTTCATTAGCTGCTCTTCAGCAGCTACTTTCTTCTACTGACGATCACACAAAAACACTACGGAGCGGTTGGATAAAGTACCTCTAAATGTAACTGAAACAGATGTTCACCATGTTTTTGATGCTCTAAAGACACTCCTGAACAATCATTGTAATATTTTAGACAAAAAAATTCTTACATAAACAACAAACACTAACAGGCACTCTAGTTAACTGATCAGAATCTAAAGGGGTCTTTTTCCAACAGAAATCATCTCAAACGTATTTACGCTGCCAGAGGAACCAAAGTACAATAAAAAAATAACATTGGCTTTCTGCATTGCAGACCTTTTTCCCTGAAGTTTATTCTTTTTTTCTAAGCAGAGGTGTGTGTAGATCAGCACGTAATCATTTAGCTCTTAACTGATTTAAAAGCTTTAATTTGGTCCCTTAGAGGAAGTGGAAGATGTAGATGAGGGACTGTGAGAGGAGGAGAGGGCGCTGAAACCAGTGGTTCCTGCTGGAGTTACGTTCTGGGATGAGACGGGAGCAGCAGACTTCTGGGCTAACAGAGTTCCTACAGCAGAGACGACAGTAAACAGAGGGAATGAGGGAGTTTGTAAAATGTACGCATAAATAAAAAAGTAAGGTTTGCAAAACAGAAAAAGGAACAAATAAATTAAGTAACAATGTGAATTTGTATACAGCTGCAGATTAAAAACATTTAATTAGGAAAAAGGGATAGATACGATAATTTGAGGTAAGTTTCCATGGAAAGAATTCATGTTTGTGTTGTAGAAAGATCTTTGAGCTCCAGTTTGGAGAAAGATTAGTTCTGATTGGACTGATGTGATAACGGCTAGTCACAGCAGAAACGGTTCCAAAGTGGATTAAATCTAGTTTATGCATCTGTCAGCTCCCTAACCCAACCCATGATGTGTCAACGCAAGGGTTCTGCAGCAAGCCTGCAGAGGGTGACAGAGACATACCCAATATTTTAACTGTCCATCAAAAGTCGAGATGCAAGCTTTTGATTGGTCAGGACACCACCATTCCCCCCAAAAAAGAAAACGAGTGGCAAAAATATCTAGCGGTTGACACGAAGCAGATCAGACGTAACCATATGAATGTTTATACACCCGTGACTGAAGGAGTAAAAAAATACTTTGTTTGGTGGAAGGAAATGAAAGAAAATGGGGGTTTGGAGTTTAAAAAGTATCTGAAATAGATATACACAACACAATCCATCAATGCATGTGCACGACTCCACACCCGAGCTGGTGGAGAAGTATAAACCAGGCTTTACTGGTGTCTGTTTAAGCACTTCACTATTTATTCTGTTATGGAATTCTGGCCAAATATAAAATTCTACACAAATATTTATGTAAACATTACATCTGTGTTGAGGTTTGTAAAGTAAGAGTTATGTGAAACGCTGTAAATGTTTGGAGTTGATTTAGTACAGGGAACTAGCCTGACCGTGACTAGCTGTTAGCTTGTCAATCTAATCAGAAGTGATCCCCGTTTCTCTAAACGGAGGTTGTTCAAAGAGCCATTTACTAATGGTAAATTGTTCAGAACCTTTCCACGTCTAGATCAAGAGATCTAAACGATTACGTTAACACAAAAATCTAAGCTTATTCAGTCACATTTAATGATTTTAGACTAAAATTTACTGAGTTTATTTTTCATGAACTAATCTGAATTTTAATCTGAGTTCTGCAAATGTGTAAAGATCCTAAACATAAAAGATCTGAGCAGATTTTTTCAGATTAACCTCAGTTTTCTTTGAGAACTCACCTGAGTAAACTGTACCATTGACCTCCACAGACACACTGATACTGGCTGGTCCATTAGTGGAGATACTTAGTGACAAATCCTGCTTTTTTTCTGCGAGACAAAAACACCAATTAATGCACTTTTCCTTAAACGAAGCCGTAATGATCAGAGCAGGAGCCACTCACTCTCTAAACGGAGGTTGTTCAAAGAGCTATTTACTAATGGTAAATTGTTCAGAACCTTTCCACGTCTAGATCAAGAGATCTAAACGATTACGTTAACACAAAAATCTAAGATTAATCAGTCACATTTAATGATTTTAGACTAAAATTTACTGAGTTTATTTTTCATGAACTAATCTGAATTTTAATCTGAGTTCTGCAAATGTGTAAAGATCCTAAACATAAAAGATCTGAGCAGATTTTTTCAGATTAACCTCAGTTTTCTTTGAGAACTCACCTGAGTAAACTGTACCATTGACCTCCACAGACACACTGATACTGGCTGGTCCATTAGTGGAGATACTTAGTGACAAATCCTGCTTTTTTTCTGCGAGACAAAAACACCAATTAATGCACTTTTCCTTAAACGAAGCCGTAATGATCAGAGCAGGAGCCACTCACCGTGCCCGTTGTTCAGTTTGAGGTTCATGGGGTTGAAGTGAGAGGCCATCGTCAGCAGGTTTTGCTGGAGGGCCTGTTGCATGAGGCGCTGCTGCTCCTCAGCAAACCGCATCAGTTTCTTCTCTGGACCATCGACTGCAGGGCCACCAACTGCTCGATCCAACCTCTCCCTGAGATGCTCCAGCGTGGCAGCTTGTGCAAGCTGCTGGTGCTGATGCTGCTGGTGTTGGCCGAGTGCCAGAGCCACAGGCAGCCGGGGTATTACAGGGGTGGAGGTCTCATCTGATTAAAGATAAATAATAACATTTTAGATTAATTTAAGAGAACATGAATAAAAAGAAGAAAAATTACACCCAAGAACGTAATGTTTATAAGCTGACGCACCGATGTTCCTCTTTAAATTGGGACTGGCGGATGAATTCAAGCCGTTGTGTGCGGTCGGAGTGGTCTGCATCGAAGGTGAGGACAAAAGCGGGTGTGGAGCAGCACTCGGGGAGGGGGAGTAGCGGTATAGGCTACTGGTGAAGCTGGGACGTCGACCCTCCCTGCGGTTACTGTCGATCGCTGCCTGCAGCTCACCTGGAGAACTCAGACCTTTCTTCTCACACTCAAATGGGTACAGGTATTTCATATACCTGCAGGGAAACATCAAAACGTGTTTAAAAGAAGGAGAATGGGTTTTGTTCTAAACTCCAAAAGAATAAACAAGTGGAGATTTAGAGAAAATCAGTGAACATTTCCTGAAAATATTAAACTTTATCTTATCCAGATTTTTAATCTAATTAAATTTTTGGTGGAGGTTGAAGGAATGATCTCAGTCTGTTAAACTACGAGAAAGTCCTACTGGGTCCGGAGGGTGAAGGCTGCGCTGGTGATGGACGTGGGCAGATTGAGACCTTTGGTGATCTCCCTCCAGATCTTCTTGTTGATGACCTCCACCAGTCCTCCCTTCTCCGTCACGAGCTTATAGAGCCTGTACAAGTCCAACACCTGCTTCGCCATGATGGGAATGCGGTTGACAGGAGTTCCTGCACACGCGGGAAGAGCAAAAGCAAAGAAACGTAGAAACATTATTCAGACGTGCTGAGAAGTTTAGTAATGGAGAAGCACAAGAACAGATTCTGATTAACACACCTGAGGGTCTTAGGTCAGTGTTAGGTAATGTGGCTTAGCATGTTTAATCTGTGCGATAGACTCGTCCAATGAAGCTCATTTCAGATGGGTGGGGGTGGGGAGCAGAAGCTGTTCCTGCTGCACTGATTTGAGTGCAGGGAGGTGGGGGTGGGGGTGGCGTTGGAGCAGGTCTGCCAGTCACCAGGTTGACAGCTAACCTCTCCAATCCCGATTTGGAGAAAAGCCCATTAATGGGAAAGACTAACACGCAGCGGTAGAAATAAGATTACACGGTGCTTGAGATGAACGAACACACACACGCTTGCACACGCGCACACACACGTTAAACTACATGCTAGGAGACACAAGGACTAAGTAGGTTTTAAAGGAAAATGTTAAATTTCACCTCCCAAATTCCTTAAATTTGCACAAATAAATAAAATCTGACACAGTGACATAAATAACTTTAATAAGCAATCATTTATTCACTGACTGTTTTCGTAAACCCAGACTCTGCTTCGGTTCAAATGACCTTTGACCTTTTAATTCCAGTCCAGTTGTTTCCCTTAATTAAATGATTTGAATCCCAGCTGCCAGGATCAGCCTGCTGATCCATCATCAGTAAATACGTATTTAAAAAGCACATGGTGGGGTTTCAACAGAAAGATCCATGGAATAAAACAATTCACAAAATAAAAGCCAAAATTAAAATTGTACCTCGTTTCTGCATAAAGACAAATAGTTCATCAAGGAACTCTTTGCGATCTGGGTCATTATCTAGTTCATACAGCTGCAAGTAGAAAACAACACAGCAAGAAGACAGTCAGCTGTTGGGCAGTGATTTGTGTCATTTTTTTAATTTTTGCACCTTTCAGATTTACTGACCTTGGCAAAGTCCCTGGATGGTTCTCCTGCTTTCACTTTTCCTCCGTCGCTCTCCTCGGCCCAGATGCCTCCTCCTCTCTGCACATTCAGACACACAAGATATCACTCAAAACACTATTACCCATGTTTAATTTGTTCTGACGTCTGTCACCATCCATTTCCTGTCATTACAGCACATCACAGGGAGGTTCCTTTGCACCTCTTTTACAGGTGAAACTAAAAAAGCTTGAATATCATGAAAAGTTAATTTGTCAGTAATTCAACTTAAAAGTGTCACACTCTAATCAGCTAATGAATCCTAAACACCTGCAAAGGGTTCCTGAGCCTTTAGATGGTCTCTCAGTCTAAATTGAATTAATGAAATAAATTGCACCACATTCTCATTGTCCAGTTTCACCTGTAGAACATCATACTGAGCATTTGATCCGTCCTTTGGAGGACGCCCGCTCCTCGGCAGACTCGCTATGGTCCCAAACTTCCTCCCTTTGTAGATGACATTTCTAACAGTGGAGCGCCTGGCCCCCAGCTCTTTAGAGATTCTCTTGTAGCCTTTCCCAGCATTGTGAAGGTCCACAATCCTTCTCTGAAAGTCCTCTGATAGCTGGAATCGAGGCATGATCTACATCAGAGCAGCTGTTGTGGGCCTTTGTTTAAGGGAGGGGCCCCAATCTCTTGTTCTTAATTAGAACACCTGACTCCAGGTAGCTCTGGAGACCTCGTTAGCAAAGGTTTACTAATGGAATGTAGAAACAATTAAAGTCCAGTTGGATTCAGCATTAAACCACAAATGAGTGAAAATTCGCTGCCAACAAGATATGCAATTAGATATCAGAAAGAGAGCAAATTGTCTTTAGACAAACAAAATCATAAGGAGATTTATCTGGATACCAGACCCCAGCAGGGAGAGAACATGAGTCATGATGACCAAACAGATGTTTTTCACTGGACAACAGTGGAAAGTAAACAAGATTATGCTGCCAACTCTTTAAAAAGTCCATCTTTGACACCCAAGAATAAACATTTGCAGACCTCCTTTTAGTAAATAACAGTCCTCCACCACCTTCATCGGCCCTTCTGGATTAATTAGAAAATGATCTCCATCTTCATATCTTCATATTTGAAATGACTGATAAGAAAACTGTCACACAAATGAGTCCAGCTGCTTCCTGATGCTCAGGTTGGATTCTGTCCAACGCCTTGTACCAAGAGTTATTAATCCAAAAAGCTGAATTTGAGTGCAACAATTACTTTTACTTAACACTGAAGTCAACTGAATAAAACATATAAATTATATGATGGTGTACATACAAGGAAAAAGCAGCCACTGAGGGGGAAGTCCTGACTAAAGCTGAATGTTTAAACCACAGGACACGTGTTTTTAGATGCTTCTCTGCTTAAACACACCTGATTTATAACAGGCCTCTGCTGATATTCTAAAGATAATTAGACCACTAAATCGGGTGCAGGAGCAGGAAAAGATGTAAAACATGCAGGACAGTGGCCCTCCAGGACCGCGGCTATAAGCTAAGACGTAAACGAAAGGCATTAACCTGGATTCTGCAGGCTGAGCTGGTGTTTGAGTGTGAGTCTGAGCTTGGCTTCCTGTGTGTGCTGTTGTGAACTGTCAGCTTAAATAATGCTAAAGGCTTTCTTTAAGGCTTAGAGTAATACAATAAAAGAGACGGGCCCAACAAAGGATGAGTCGAGTGTTTCACCGCGCTCCTTTAAATCAGCTAATGAAGAAGTAGCTGTTTTCATGCTGAAACGCAGATCTGTAAAGTTTAAAAATGATAAATAATGATCTTACCTGCTGCAGCAGCATTTTAAGAAAGCAATAACATTAAAACAAGATACATTACCTCTAAAATCTCCTAAATTTCACAGCAGATAATCCTTCACACTGGTATACATTTTACATTTTGCAGTTATTTCAGCAGAAGTTGTTTTTTTTTGCAGGTCATGAATGCACCTGCTGTGCTACATGTTGCTGTTGCTACACTTGTACATATTAATGTTGCATCAACTGCTACACATGGCCTAGCCATTAGCTCCACTGTTGTAAGCCATTTCCTCAAACTGAGGAGGTTCAGGCAGCCATATTTGTTCAGTAATACAATAATAAACAGAGACATACTTCAAAATAGACCAAAATTTCCCTTCAAAAGTAACTTTACTCATATTTTAATACATTAGCAGTGGTCTCTAGTAGGAACGAATGCCTTGTCAGTTGTACTCTTAGGAAAAAAGCTCTGGTGCGCCTGTTTGAGGACGTAGAAATCAGCCGGAGGAGAAAGTAGCTTCAGACGGCAGGATTATGGAGTCAATAATTTTCCTTCATGAGGAAAAGATTAAAAAAATTGTAGATCAAGAAGTTTATTAAATATCCTCCAGTGGACATTTTTATTTGATACAGCCCTGACCTGAACTGGTTACAATGTAAATGTAAATAAAGATGTGAAATAATGATGGTTAATATCACATGAAATAAATATAAAATTATGAGCACAAAACAAATGTTCCACCACACATTAGCCATCTTTTACTTCCCTGTCACGTCTTTTATTTTCATATATTATTCATACACTTTAAAGGCTTATTCTGTATATTTAATAATAACTAAAGCATCTTGTCACACAGATCATGTCTGAAGAAACTAAACCTCCTCTCACCAGTGACTGTAGCTGGCCGTGGGAAAATGTCTAATTTTAATTAATGATCATTTTGGAAGGTGTCTGGATGCATCCATTTGAAAGGAATGAAATGAAGCGTGTACTTTAGGTGGATTAAAATGACATGTTATTGCTCAGCCGCCTTCCCCCTTAGAGAAACCAGCAGGACGTTGGAGGCTGAAGTGCTAGTGAGGCGCATGTGCAGCTGTGTGGAAACGCCTGTTGAGAGGTTATTTTCCTGCTGAAATGCTTAAGTTAGCTCCGATTCTTCCGTTTATGACTTCATTCATTTGACTAATACACCATAATCTCTGCTGTGACTTCATGACTGTGCTGCAGCAGGTCTGATCAGTCCAAACACGTTTACATTTTTACAGCAACTGTGCACGTGAGCAGCTTTCCTCAGCTCTTCAGGAGCTGCTGTATGATTTTGTGCTGTAAGTAAATGCTCCCCTAATGTTTAATGCTGCATCATGAGATAATGATAACAGTTAACTCTGCAGGGAAGCAATAATCAGCTGTTCAGAACAAAAACACTAATCAAAGTGTAAAACGCTGATGTGCATGCATGCATGCGCGCGCGCACACACACGAGGCAGATGGCCCCGCCGAGTCTGATTCTAATGGTGGTTTATTTCTTTTAAAGGGAGTTTCTCACCAAATGACCCCAAATGTTGGTACAAAGGGAGCTGCTGGGGTTCTTTGTGACATATCTAAAGGTCTGGGGTTTACTATGAATGTGCTCTGAGATCTCAGCTGATGAGGTCTCAGATCAGATTTAAAACCGTTCAGAATCAATTAAACAAATAGATTTGACTTCAGTCTAAAATATCTAGATTTGTTTAATGCTCCGTGTCTTAGAACCTGAAGGGACACCGATTAAATATTGTCCACAGTTTAATCATTACTACTAGTCTAGTTATCACATTAGTCATTTCTATCCTCTCTTTATCGCCCACCACCCAAAGGCAAAACGGCCAGTAATGGATTTGCATGAGTGTGTGTGTGTGTGTGTGTGTGTGTGTGTGTGTGTGTGTGTGCGTGTGTGTGTGTTAGTAGAGTCTCACTGGATGAATTTTAACAAAACTCAGAAATGAATCTACTACTGATTAACTTTTAGGGTTGGCCCAATTCCACATGGTCACCACAGCTAATCAACAGTGTCAAACCATAAACAAAGCCTAAACTCAGCCCGTTTTACAGATATTCAGCTACAATTCAGCATAGTTGTGGGTTTGATGCAATAAACAACGGGAAGATATTTGTTAACACTTGAAAAAGCAGTGGGGTGATGCATTCTTCCAGAAATGTTAGATTTAAAATGTTATTTATGTTACCTGAAGATTTAAAAAGTTTAAACTCTTGAGGGTTAATGAGAGCCAAAGATGATTAAAGCGTCACTTATAATGGTTAAACATGCTTTAATAACTCTAGATGAAGTAAAAACACCAACATTTCAGCAGACCAGGCTGTATTTCCTGCTCTGGTTCTCTAAACACAACACGTCTTTAGGTGTTAAAACAGCACGCTGTTCCCACAACACATCTTGTTGACGCCACTAAAAGGTTTAACTTGGAATTTCTAAAAAGACAAAAAACAAACAACAGGTTCTCCTTTATCCCACCCTTAAAAAAGCCCAGTGACGGTAGAAACACCCACGTCTTTTCACCATCAAATAGAAATAAAACCCTCCCCCACTTTATTGATGAGGAAGTGAGACCCATGCAGATCTAATAACAAAGAGCCTTCAGTTAATTGCTCACAGAGCTTTCCCACATTCTCGGCTAGGGACCCTGACAGCATTCAGTCTGTAGGTCAGAAAAAAGCCTTTATAATGTGATTTTAGACATTAAAAGTTCACATTCTCAACAATGCCAGTTACTGCAAGGCAAGTTCTTCCACTTTCACTCAACTTTTTACCTATTATGCATCTTCTGCAGGGCAAAAGTGAAAACCACTCTAATGAAATTAATCCAAATTAAATTCTTGGGCCCTTAATCGTCCCTGCAATAAAGATCCTCTATCTGACTCCTCACTAGACCCTAAACACATGTAGGGCCTTTCTGTGAGACTGCACACCAGCAGCCAACATGGCTGCCAGCTCCTTCTGGGATGAAGAACAAGAAAATAAAGAACTAAAGACGCTGCACAGTTCAGTTTGACCAACCAGCAGTTTATAAGTGAGTTTTCTCCAATTAGTGTTTATTATGTGAGCTCTTTATCTTCATGAGGGCGCTAAAAAAAACCTCAGTGACATCTTTACATCTGATATAGGAGAAAATGAGTTTAATCAGACTTCATAAGGGAACTCCTCAGGAGTGTTTAGGTGAGCGTTTGATGAAATATAATCACTTTAATCCCCTTTAAAGCTTTTTTCACATGTTTTTACTCCAATTTTTATTATTAATTCCCAAGAACAAAAAGAGATACAGGGAGAAAATCAGCTACAAAGGGATCTACATGATGATTCACAGGAAAATCCTCGTATTTTTTAATCATAAGAGACGCCTGGTGGAAGTTTCCAGAGCTTTAAAGCAACTCAAGCTGCTTCAGAGAACTTAGGTTTAATTTAAAGTAAAAAAAAAGGTTTGATCAGCTGCTCGGTGGGGGAAAGGAAACACGTCCTCGCTGCAGCAGCCATTTACTGTATTGATCTCATGCAGGGGGGGGGGGGGGGTGTCAAGGCACCATTTAGTGTTGCTAAGAGACGGCTAAATTATGAAAAGCTATCTACTGAGCTACAGTAATGACATCATTACCCAGATGCTCTTTGTTAGGATTCATGGAAACAATATAAACCAAAATACGGATTCTTCAGAATAACAGCAGCTTCCTGGATTTAAGAAAAATCAGGATGAGTGGAGGAAGGTTTCCACACACACACACACACACACACACACACACACACACACGGAAAAACCCTGAAGAAGCCCTCAGACATCTACTCAGGAGTGTTTGCATCAACACCTGCTGTGGATTTCTTATTTCACTCTGATTTAAGGGGGATCTCCCTGATACGGGCTTACAGCGGCCTCGAGAGCCATAAATACACACCTGAGGCTATTTCATTAATCCTTCGCTCTCATTTCAGCTCCATATCCTCTGGCCTTGAGTAGCTTCTTTGCACAGCTAGGCTTGGACCACAGCCCAGAGCAATTAGCCCAGCTAGTGGCAGAAACAGGTTTGTTGTTGTTGTGATTTGAATCAGAAGCCTGAGATGTGAAGTAAAGAGTGGCAGAAGAAGATCTCTGATTGTTGCTGGTAATTAAAACACCAGCAGAGTCTGGGTGTGCTGGCAAAGCAGACACGCTCCCTCTCCTATGTGAGAAAAGCACGACTCAGCAACAGGAAGTCAATCATTAATAATGAGGGGCAGTCAGAACACACACAGACTGGCCACAGATGCTATCTAAGCTTGAAGGAAGGCAACACACACAGCCCACACACACACGTGATGTACCTGCTTGAACATCTCATCGTAGCTCCAATCAGAGAAGCCACTAGGTGAGGTAAAGGTGGTCTGGCCTGCAGGAGATGGCAGGTTCTTCTCCTTCTGCTCCTGTTTGACCTCTGAGGACGGAGACCTGGGGATCTGCTCAGCAGCAGCAGACAGAGGTCCAGAAATAGGCTGAAAACGGGAAACCTGTTGGAGGACCAGCTTCTTCACCTGTTGGTTAGGCCCATTCTCCTCTCCTTCCTCCTCGTCTTCCTCATCCCCCTCCTCGGGCTCCAACAAGTCTTGTTCCTCCTCATCAGAGTCCTCCTCCTTCACGTCCACTCTGCCCAGAGGGTTCGGTGGGTAAATGTGTCCCTCTACCTTCCTGTAGAAGTCTGGTCTGGAGCTGGAGGCTCTGGCTGCTGCAGCCTGCTGAGCAAACAGGAGCTGAGCTTGAAGCAGATGTTTCTCCTGGAGGTTCATCTCTAGTTTGGCTTCTTGTTGTCTCTGCAGCTGCTCCATCATGGCCTCCAGCTTCCCTGCTGCAGGACTGGGCTGTGGACACCCAGCTGAACTCACCTCCTCAGATAAACTGGGCTGTGCACAATAAGAGGGACAATGCTTTTTTTATTTAAGGCTTCCACATGGTCACTTCATCAGAACTTATTTAAACTTACAGGCAAAGGAAAGTGGATTTAAATACTCCTCATGGACGGAAAAGATTAACCCAAACACAAGGCATCAAGTTTAGCTCCATTCAACTGGATAAAAGAAGTTTTTAAAGCTTTTTCAACTAGAAAATAGCTTTTTACAGGATAAAACACAATTTTCTCAGGTGAAAATGATAAAATCAGTAAAAAATAATTGACTTGATCGTTTCACAAACCCCCTTTTCTCCATCAAACTTAAATTCCATTCCCTGTGCGTCCTCTTTACAGCTTTTCTCTGCGTTTAACTCATAAAACCACTGAACAAACAGAGAAACCTGCTGGAAACCGAGAGGCTTCTGCTCACTCTGGCTTTGTTACTGTAACAAACACGAGTGGGAGCCAGGAAGGGGGAAATGCCGTCGACACTCACCATTTGCGCCTTGGAGTAATTCATTCTCGCCAACAGGTCTTCTCTAGTTTTCCTTCGTTTCCTCTGGCGAAAATAAATCACATTTCTCTTTCCAGAGGCTCTTCTTTTGATCGAGTGAGTTTAAAATCCCCCGCAGAGCGCAGGCCGGAGATCGGAGCTGCAGGAGGAGGAGGAGGAGGAGTGATGTGTTACCTCCCTGGTCACTGCGCATGGAAACTCAAACATCTTTGATTGTCTTTGACGGCCTCACCCCCCTCACCCACACAGCCACACTGAATGAAAGGCCCGCCCCGTGCGTAAAAGTCCTCCCACCCAGCCCAAACACGCATTCATGACCTCTGCTGCTGCTTTTGGGTCCATTAAAGACGCGCAAAGAGAAGAAAAAGCAGGAATCCAACTTTATTCCTGGAGCTCTCAAGTGCTTCTATTCTGGTCAGAAACATCGTCCATATGATATCCCTGCTGCTGCTGCCTGGTCATAAGTGGGTGTGGATCCTCCCACCAGCCTTATGGCTGCTGACTGATTACAGCATGAGAGCAGAACTCACACAGGCCAGCAAACACAACACATTCAGAGGGAAACTAGACATCTAAGAGTGGATTTTCTGTTATATATTATTAAAAATCTTTATTGAAAAACAAGAACACAACAAAGGGTCATGCAGCTGGCATCTTCTTCATTAAAGAGCTCTTTACATCTGTCCTGCCTCGAGGAGGAAAGCCTTCAAATGTAAAGGTTGAATATGGAACAATTTAATAAAAAGCTATATTTTAAAAAAATAATACAGGGCGTTTAGACAGTGGCGACCACAGAAAGGTCTCATAGGGGTGGCCATGGGGCCTGAGAAAATTTGAGAAAATTGATCCTCAAAGTAACTCTGTATAATTTTTATAGGGTTTTATAAATTTATGGTTTGTGTGAACATTAATATGACTTATTAAAGAACACCGGTCTTCCCTGGAGTGGCCAGTGGGGCAGCCGGCAATTTTCTAGGGGTGTCCATGTCCACCTCTTGGGGGCGCCACTGCATTTAGAGATATGCAGAATGAAGGTACAGTAAGCTATATTTTAATTAAAAAATAATCAAATATTTATTTTGACGGGCACGACAGGGAGTATGTTTACATCTACAAGCCACTAGGCACCATTGCAGGTTTCCAAATACAAAAACAGTCCACTCGGAACAGCGAGGCTGGCGCTGAGGAAAATGGCGGACTCTGCAAGTCAAGCAGCTGCTTCTGAGCCCAGAAGATGTCGACTCAATAATAGAAAGGCTAATGTTAAATACTGTTGTAAAATAAACGTATTAGTAGAAATTAGTCCTACCCTGTGCGATTTGTCAATGGACATGATGCTGGCTGGTCACGTCACGTATCAGCAGCGAACCTGGCATCCAGACGGCTGAAAACCTTGTTCTATTGTTGCAGCTACAACCTCCACACACTAGATGTCGCTTTGGTGTTCGTGTTCCATATTCAACCTTTAATAAAATCCCAGTATCATCAAAACCAAGAGGTATAACTCTGCATGTATAGTTTGTAATTTATCACTTTTAAGATTTAATTTCTCAGAACAAATCAAACGTGTCTCATCGGCATGGATGAGAAGAACGATCCTCTTCATGTGATCTGAAAGAGTTAATCAGAAACAAAACATCTCAGATGAGACTTTTGTTTTTGTGCAAATAAAATTAGAACCATAGATGTTTCTTCTGTTCTCAACACACCAAGGGAACAATCCTTCAAACGTGAACGTCCTGTCATCGCTATGACGTCAACGAAGATGTTGAAAAGTCTTTGCACACCAAGTTCTGGAGAAACCACTCCTCTAGTGTCCAGCTCCTCAGTACTTCACATCACCACTAATGCTGCATTAGATGGTTAATTTAAATAAACATGAGGCCATTCTGGTGCATCCAGTCCCACAACACTCCCCTCTACTAAAATAACAAACACACCTGATAGATGTGTGAAGATTTACAAAAGAACTTGTTGATGAACCAGAGATTGAGAATGGAATCTACTATAGAGATGGATCCATCAGAACTTTGAGTAATAAAAAATGGTTTGACCCAAATTCAAAGTGTGTTGTAATCTTAAATACAGCTCTAATTCCAACTTTACAGCATTTGATGCAAAATTCATGTTATGAATCAGTTTTGGCAGAAACACTCGCTCCTGCAGACCCTTCTCACCAGAAGTGCTTCTTTTTGCTGGACGCACTTAAAGATCTTTGCATAATGAAATGAGACCAAATGTCATTTGAAATAAGTTTATTTCACCCGCAAGCAAATTTTCCCTGAAATGAAAACATGTAACGCAGACAAAACACAGTAAGTCTTTTACATTCGTGTGACACTGCTGCCCCCTGGTGGTGGACAGGGTGGTTCATTTGGTGACATGTTCTCCTCCCTTCCAGAAGCCTGTATGGAGCATTTTGCGTTCATGGGTCCTTAAACTTTAAACAAAATATTCCAGTATAGTTCTGACACTCAGATAAATTTTCTTTATTATATTTATCCGTATTTTACATGTAAAAGAACTTAAAGGCCAAATTAAATATCACACGCGTATGATCAGGCAAACATTTAAACACAAGGGTGATTTATCCTGGGTAAGTCCTCCGTCTTTAGCCCTGAAAACAAAAATAAAAAAGCTCTGTCATGTTGTGTTAAAGGAGGGGTGAAAAGATTAAACCTCATCAGGAAATCTGAGCGCTTACTCAGCTAAACTTTGTCGATGCCGAGCTCTTCGGGTGTAGAAATGCCGAGCTCCTCTAACGCTGGTCGCAGCTCCTGGATCAGGTATGGGTAGATGTCTTTATGAGGCCCAGCTTTGTCCTAAAGAAGTAAACAAAAGACCCAGCATGTTTTTATTTATAAGAAATGAGAGTAATTATAGTTCACTTATTCCATCATGCTTGTCGTCCTTCACCTTGACAGCCTCCAAAATTCGGATGGCGCTGGCCAGGTCGTTTAATCTCCGACAGGCTCTCAGAGCAGCCTCCAGAATCTTTGGCTCAGGTACCAGATCGTACCCGATCAGTGTGTTCATCCCTGAAACAGTCAGAAGCTCATTTATTAAAAAATACAATAAAATCACTAAAACCAAATTCTGGGTGGAACTATCCTTTATAATACAAGCTTCACTTATTTCATCCAATCACTCTACATTCATCTTTTAAGGTGGAATTCCATTACTAAGGGACATTAGTTTCAATAAATTGAAGTTTATTTTGAACCGATTATAATACAACCAAAACTACCAGATGTCTATTTATCCAGAACTAAAAACAACAATTTCACTTTAAGGATGGACATGTAATAAAAATACACTGTAAAACACGAATGGCCATTTCAAATAAAAAACTAAATACTTTAAAAATGTATGAATTTGCATTTGTTTAATTAAATATGAATCACTGGATTTATTTCTCCCAAGTTACAAATAGATCAGCAAATCTAAAAGTTGGTAATTTATGTAATTTGCAATCATTAAAAATCTGTTGAGTTAAATAAAAAAACACATCTGCAACAATATCATTTTGTTTGGTTGTTTTTTTTTTTTAAATGGCCTGCTTGAATTTCCTGTTCAACCATTTCCTGTGGTTTGTCTCTTTCTACCTTCAGCTTTTACTAGGTTTATTCAGTTAGTCCCACCCCCTCTCATTTCCTTGTAAGTGAATGTTTTTTGCCTCGGTGCGTGTATCGTCTGAACATAAAACCGGGTTAAGTGAGGTTGCAGTTACGAGTCTCTCCGTGGAACAAAACCACGAAAATGTCAAATCAAAGACAATCTATTAACCATTATGTAGATCAGGTTGAGCTAGAATACAGAGACCAACAAAGAAAAGAGGCTGTGTAAATGTCGTGCCTTCCTAGAAAATGTGTTGCAGAATGATTAATCCAGGTTAAGGTTTCGTCTCTTGTTGCATAAACAGGTGTAAATAAAAACATGGTGGTGGCACTCTAAACAAATCCACTGAACTCTAGAGAGAGAAAGAAAAAGTGTAGCACACCCAGACCACCAAACAGCCATATGTAGTTGGAGTTCCCTTCAACTAAGACAATTTTTATCAACCAAACTTTCATATATAAACAATTATGAATGAATTCAAAACTCAAGCCTAAACTATCTGTTTGAGACCATAACAATTAGGAATGGAAGAAAATATCAATACGTTGAAATAGCGCAATATTTCATGTTACATTAAAAGTAGTTAATTGTATTTTTATTGAGGACTTACAAATATTAACTTTCTTTTGTGTGATGCAATTCAAACTGACTGCTAGGTGGCAGCAGTTTTTCCCGCCTTCATTCTGACCGAACAACAAGATCTCGCCATAACACTGGATGTGTCTCTGAAGTGTCTGGCCTGAGTGTTTAATTAAATTCAGTTTTAAAATTTGCAATCATCATCTGACTTTTAGTACCATGATATATTGCATCATCTCCCCTGTATTGTGATATATATCATATCACTAGATTCTTGCCAATACACACCCACAATAACGATGTTTGTTTAACTGAAATGGGCTAACCTGCAACAAACAGAAGATTGGAAAGAGTAAATATTGTTAGCAGTGAAAGCGCAAATAGAAAAGCTGATATACTTTTTAATTTAATCCTTATTTTTAGGCAATGTTTTGAGCAAAGACTAAACGCCTTATGTTATGATCAACAACCCGTTTCTTCACTAGCCTCCATATGTGCTGGAAACACCAAAGAAGAATGAAAAAAATTAAATAAAAAAACTTGTGGGTGTTGGAAAACAAGTTCATGTGCTAGCTTCATGTGAGCGCAGGAACTTTATGGCTGTTGCAAAAGAAGATTGGATGAGAACAAGATGAGCTGGAAACAATTTTTTGAAATTGAGCCTGGTGTGGTAATAAAGTACAACAGCATGACTCAACAATTTCAGTCTGCACATGGTAAACATACGTGACTGAACAGTGATGTAGCAGGTATAACCATCTCCATCTAATACATTAAAAACATTTTCCCAGTATGTCAACTTGAGATATCAGCACATTAAGATACATCTTTAGTTGCTCTGAATCACTAACAGGTAAATAAAAATGAAGTCGGATCAAGTAGAGGCCCTAAAAACTCCCACAAAGAACGAAAAAGGGATAAAAAGGACATTTTTCAAAATAAAATTTGACAATATTGTGATTTTTAAGTTTTTATAGACCTAGTGCTTTCATTTTGTTACGACTAAGTCATCCGTCATCGAAGTCCATGAATATCTAACTGATTACACTATTTTTATACAAGCTGAAAACTCCCACTGCTGTAAAAGTTAATCGTGTAACCAAATGAAAGTTTTACACATGAAAAATTCAGCTTTTTAAATCTGCATTTACGCTTTAATCTGTACCCATTCATGTTGATGACATATCAATCCTCTGGCACTAATCCGAAATGATGATGAAGAGTTAATCCTCGTGGATTTGCTTCTAATTTAAGACCAGGTTCTCAACAGCTGGCTGTAAATTAAGAGTTAATATTTACTGAGCTCATGGAAACAACTTCCTTATTGTAAGCCCCATAATGGACACAAAGCACAACTCCCTCAGCTTTTATGGTTTCTGTTTCTCTAGACCTACCTTTTCTCAGCTCCCATGCATCGATGTCTGGCTTATTAAAATATGTAACCCAGCGAGCATCAAACTCCTCGTCCGTCTCTTGCTTTCCATGTGAGTAGCACCTGGAGGCCAGAACAGCTGTACAACAATAACAAAAACAAGATTTATAATCACCAAATTATTCATAGAGACAGTAAAGCACAAATTAGTTTTGTTTAAAGTTTAAGCCTGTAAGATCAACATAAGGCAAATATCTGCAGTGATCGCAGCAGAAACAGGATAAATGTTGTGGGTCAGGTGGATTACTTCCATTGTCATAATTTGATACTGCACGTAGCATCTGGTTGACTACTCTACTGCACTCTAGTGTAAACCCGCATAATCTGTAGTGAATTTACAATTTATTTAGTGCAATACTACAAAAGTAAGGTTCTGGATAAAACATTGCGGGTATGTCTGGCTGGTGTGTGTGTTTGATGGGAGTAAAGCTGCAGCCAACCTGATTTACTGTTAAAATACTCGCAGCTGGCAGAGTGAGCACAGCAGTTAGCATGTTAGCATGCTCCATATGGGTCATGGCAAGGACACAACCACCCACGAGTCAAACACTGGGGCAGGACGGTCTCAAGGTGTGCGAGCGATAGCAACCCTTAAGTAAAAGAGTCACAAGATGACTAAAACGTAAATATCTTTGCCTTTTTGGTGAGGATGTTTGAGATACTACAGTGACTGGCTAGCTTAGCCGTGAACCGCAATGTGCCGACACACAAGCTGTCAGTATGAACTTGGTTTATCAACCAGACTGAAAACACCCAAAGAAGATGACGGAATGAACAAATACCTTGGCACCTGGGCTGTGTACGAGCTAACCCCCGGATACCGGAGACCGAAAGTCGGACGGCGGCTCTGAACATGATGTGGGACAACCAGCGACAAATACCGGTTTGATTTACAAGGAGGAAACGACTCTGCTTTTCTTCTTCTTCTTCGCCTTCTTCTTTTTAAGGCGGTTGGCAAGATGAGATGTGGTGCATTACCGCCACCAACCGGAATGACGGATCGGGATATAAAAATAAATTTGCCACTAGTTTATAAACTAAAAAAACAAACTACGTTTTTTTTCTATTAATTTTGTTTAATGGTATCCCTGCTGCTTTTATTTGCACAGTTCTTTTGTTATTCTACGTGCACTCAATCATATCTCATTTGCCAATTAATTTCTCAATTGATTTTATCACTTCAGTGATAGTGCTAGTCTTTACACGACATTTCATTTTCAAAATGTAAATTCAATTGAAAATTTTAAGTTTTTCTTGCATTTATGCTTTTGTTGAATGCACAGCCTTTTATTCCTTATTCTTCTTTATTTTTGTTCTTCTTTGCTCCTGTTGTGAATGTAATTCCTGCTGTGATACAAACATTTTTCACTGCAGAACAATGAAGAGATTTTCTATTCTATTCTATTCTATTCACTTCAATTGCTCTAACTGCTTCTTGTTCTTCTACCCCCTTTTTCTTGTTTTTGTTCTTCATTTTCTTCTTCTTTTACCTATAAAATTAATAAATATTTAATATGATCTTTATTAATATTCATCTTTCTTTATAAATTATATTTTTTACTTTAATAAAAATCATAATTCTTATGTAATAACTTTTTAAATTATTGTTAACAAATATTCATTAATATTTAAATAATATACATTATTTATCTTTAGACTTCTACCAGGTTTCTCTTCTTCGTTGTGTTTAATGACAGTTGCAAACAGTGGATCGGTGCGTAACAGCGCCACCAACTGGCTAGGAGTATGGATCGGAATACAAGAAGGGGGGAAATCCTAAAATCTTTTCTCAATTCCTTTTAAGAAACTAAAATAATGCACATGCATGTGATATAATTTCATAATTGTAACATAACATACCGACTATTCATAATTAAAAGTGTTTGAAAGATGCAGCAATGTGCCTTCTTTCATTTGTATCTTATAACACTGTTTCTGGTTTACTTTTATGATGGTCTGTAATGTTCAGATTGATAATAAAGTTTATTTTGAAAAGTTTACGTGCACTAGGAGTGTCTGTGACTAGAAGTGAGCAGGAGGCCCACTGCTGGCCGTCATCGGCAGGCAGGAGGAGAAGAGGAGGGGAGGAAAAGTGTGTTTACACAGACGGCTAACTGCCTGGGGAATCGTAGGGGAGAGGAAGTCAGCCGGCTCTGCGTCTGCCTGCTCCAACTTCCTGCTCAGTAAGAGAAAAAGACCAGGATCCTATTTCAGTCCAGCACAACTGTGCAGACCAGAAGTAAGCATGGAAAAACGAGGAATCTCTCAGGCTTCGCCGTAAACTTTCACGGACCGAAGAGACCGACTCAGAAATCGCAGGTAAACCCGAAAAGAGTCGCTTCCCCCACAAAAGGCGCTTTGTTTGTTAGCTAGTAGTTTGTAGCTAATGATTGACTCAACACCGGGGCGGTCGCGTTAATGACCGTTATTACCGTTTTATTCAGCCTCCGTAAGCTTCTGATTAGTCTTTCGCTCGTTGAGAAGAGTCCGTTTTTAGGGTTTCGTGAAAAATAGTACAGATTTGAGGCGGCTTCCGGTTCGAGCCACATCTTGAAAATGAGTCAGTGGGGCAGAAAGGTGATCCAGACTTAATGAGTGGAACTTTTACCAGCGCAGATTAAATCAGATTAAAGACGAACGATAGAATTAATCCAGACTCGGACTGTATCCGTGATCGCTGTGTGAGGGATGCTTTTCTTTTGGGTCCTTGTTGAATTTTCCACCGCCTGTGAACAGGAAGAGAACAGATTTGGTCATGGCTAAGTAATGTCTGCGCGCACACACACACACACACACACACACACACACACACACACACACACAGTTTCTAATCTCATTAGGAGTTTCCGTCCAGCCAACACACTGCATGTCTTTGTGCTTGTCATCCCAGCATCAGTAGAACCCTGACCCAAAACACCTCAGAGTTTCTGTGATGTTCCTAGAGAGATCAGGACCATCCTTCTGTTTGGGGTCTGATAAATCTACTGCATCATCTCCATCTCACTGGTCCCAGTGAAGAAGCCTGGGTTCACAGTGGGTCACAGGGTGGAGCTGTGGGCTGGGGACAATGATCTGATCTTTTGACCTTCTTCCTCTGTGGGAAGTGTGGCCCGGATTGGGGAAACGCTCTCCTGCAGTGGGATCCCCTCTCCTCCTCACCATTTGTCCTTCGAAGTAGAATAGCAGGAAGTCCTGAGGCTGACAGGTTTGTAGTTTCACACAGCAGAGGGAAAACTCAGGGGATGGCTGGTGTCGGAAACCAGCTCGGCCCTCTCCGGACTTAGATACAAAAGCTGCTCCGTTATCATTGTTGGTCACTTGTTGCTCCTCAGATAAGAGGAAAGATCACAGAAGCCACATTGATGCGTTTGTCTACTCAGACATATTCATTATTTGTCTTCATAAAAAAGAATATTAGAGGTTTAAGAGTCTGAGGTGACGTTTTTAACTTATAAAAGTTAAATCCTGGACTAAAGGTAGGTCAAATAATCTTCTTTATATTACATTTCTCAAATTTACCCTTAGAAGAGGTGCACTGCTTCTAGTTTTGGGGGTCAGTTCCAATTTCTGATTCTCCTACAGATCTGACCAGCTGCTACCAACTGACCAGATCCCATTGATGTGTTATTGCCAGAGTGAATTAGTGCTTAGATGGTGCATTCATGGACAACAAAACTAGATTAGTAGGGGTGTGGAATCTGGTGATACAGTGGATATACACTGCCTGGTCAACAAATAACGTCTCCACCTGGATTTAACTAAACAAATAGGTAGGAGCCTCCTATTGGATAATTACTGCATGGGTGATTATCTTTCAGCAGCAACAAGTTATTCAACCCCAACTGGTGCAATGAGTTGCTTCTCATTTCTTCAACAACCATGTGGAAAGACACATCTGGTGGTCGTGGAAAAGATGTTAGTCTGTGTGAGAAGGGTCACATCATTGGCATGCATCAAGCAGAGAAAACATCTAAGGAGTTGCAGAAACGACTAAAACTGGGTTCAGAACTGTCCAACGCATTATTAAAAACTGGTGTGATGAGTCCAGATGGACCCTGTTCCAGAGTAATGGGTGCATCAGGGTAAGAAGAGAGGCAGATGAAGTGATGCACCCATCATGCCTAGTGCCTACTGTACAAGCCTGTGGGGGCGGGGCTATGATCTGGGGTTGCTGCAGTTGGTCAGGTCTAGGTTCAGCAACAGGATGTGCTCCAAGAATGAGGTCAGCTGACTACTTGAATATACTGAATGACCAGGTTATTCCATCAATGGATGTGTTCTTCCCTGATGGCACGGCCATATTCCAAGATGACAATGCCAGGATTCATCGGGCTCAAATAGTGAAAGAGTGGTTCAGGGAGCATGAGACATCATTTTCACACATGGATTGGCCACCACAGAGTCCAGACCTGAACCCCATTGAGAATCTTTGGGATGTGCTGGAGAAGGCTTTGTGCAGCGGTCAGACTCTACCATCATCAATGCAAGATCTTGGTGAAACATTAATGCAACACTGGATGGAAATAAATCTGGTGACATTGCAGAAGCTTATCGACACAATGCCACAGTGAATGTGTGCTGTAATCAAAGCTAAAGACGGACCAACGGAATATTAGAGTGTGTGACCTTTTTATTTGGGTCGGGTACGGGTAGTGTATATCACAATACAGGGGAGACGATACGATATATCAAGATAATAAAAGATGAGATATTTAATTTAATTTAACTGGAAAACTCAGGCCAGACACTTCCAGTTCCAAACACATCCAGTGTTATCGTGAGATCTAAAAACTGCTGCCACCTAGCAGTCGGAGTTTGAATTGCACCACATAAAAGAAACACAGCAAAATCAACACACTGCTTTTAAATGTGGATTCAGGATCATAACATGAATTATGGCGACATTTCAACGTATAGATATAAGCCATTTCAAGCTAAGCATCTCTATTATGTGTTTATTCAATGACAGCCATTGGCAGCCCTGAATTACAAAGACCTGCGTCAGCATCAGTCAACTCCAGCTCTGATCATGTTTACCCACACTACAGCTGATTGATTTTTTTGTTTGGTTTTGAACAAACTGGTCATTATTTAAGGACTACCTTGGTTTCTGTCTGTTAGAACTTAAGCAGGATTTTAGATTCTGGTTATAATTTTTGGGGGATTAAATAAAACCAGACTATAATCTTGGTGTGCTACAGAGTCTATTAGAGGTAGTTTAAATAAACTTTATTCAGATTAGGTCTGTGTGCGATGCAGCTTGTCGGGGACAGAATTTTCTCCAGCATTAGCTGAGCTCCCAGTAGGCAGACGGGATTCTGGAGGCTGCACATTCCTCTATTAGAGGGATAACCAACCCCGGGCCCGCTGTACTTCCTGTGCAGAGAGGGCCAGGTTGAACCACAGCATATTTCTGGCTTGAGCTGTTGTTCCTCCTCTGCTGATGCTACATTACTCACACGTTCTGTTCATGAGGAGCCGAATCAACCTCGCCAGCAGCACGTGTTGCTGCTGAAATGATTGAGTAGTCTGTGTGTGCTGCTGCAGGTATGGACAGCGCCATCACTCTGTGGCAGTTCCTGCTGCAGCTGCTGCTCGACCAGAGCCACAAACACCTGATCTGCTGGACGTCCACGGACGGCGAGTTCAAGCTCCTGAAGTCAGAGGAAGTGGCCAAGCTGTGGGGTCTGCGCAAGAACAAGACCAACATGAACTACGACAAGCTGAGCCGAGCCCTGCGCTACTACTACGACAAGGTGAGCTGCTCTGTGATCACCAGCAGAGTTTTTATGCAACTGAGCTCATCATCTCCTTCCTTAAGCCATCACCGCCTGTGATGCACACTTTCACTTCTTCTTCCTCTTTAAGCAGAGATCCGGATTTAAAAAACGACATCCTGAAGACCCAGTTCCAGTTTGTTCATCGTTGTTTTTTTCTCTTTTTGCAGAACATCATCAAAAAGGTGATCGGACAAAAGTTTGTCTACAAGTTTGTTTCCTTCCCTGAGATCCTTAAGATGGACCCACAGGCGGTGGAGATGGGCCTAGCCTCAGGGAGGTTCCCCCTCCAGGAAGAGGAGGTCCAGGAGCTGGAACCAGAGGAGGAGGAAGAAGAGGAGGGAGAGGAGGAGGCTCAGAGAAAGAGCCTTTCAGCGTTGGGGGTGCAGCAGTGCCGGAGGGATTACCTCCACTCGGGTCTCTACTCGTCGTTCAGCATCAACTCTTTGCAGAACCAACCGGAGCTCCTCCGCGCCCTGCGCGAGCATCAGGAGGAGCCGCGCTCCGTCATCCGCTTCGGCACCAACACCAGCGAGAGGAGCTCGCCTAGACCGGCCAAACTCTCCTCTCACTCCCCATCATCCCCAAATGTCCGGCCCGGCCGGAGCTGGAGCTCTGCTGCTGAGGAGGAGGTGGAGGAGGACGAGGTGGACTCTGACCAGAGCGCTCAGCCCCTCAACCTGTCCTCGGCCCACAGAGAACGGGCCCTGCCACCTCCTGAGAAGAGGAGCAGCAGCAAATCCACTAACAGTGGTGCAAGCCAAGGAGATGGACTCCCTCCTAAAAGCAAAAAGCCCAAAGCTCTGGAGATCTCCACCCCGTCCCTGCTGCTGGCCGGGAGCGACATCGGCTCCATCGCCCTCAACAGCCCGGCGCTGCCGTCCGGCTCCCTCACCCCCGCCTTCTTCACGGCACAGGTGAGACTCTTACCTGGACCATAAACAAACACATTCCTCTCAGGGAGCTCAGTGGAGTTCAAATATGACGCCGTTTCCTTGTTCCTAGACGTGAGTCACATGGGTGAGAGGTCTGGAAACTGTTGACTCACTCCTCTAGTTTCTGAAGGTGCTTTCCAGCTTTATGGAGGTCAGATTCAGAAATAGAAGTTACACAATCAGCCACAACATTACGTCCACCAAGGCTGATTATGCAACTGGGAAACCTGTAGATGGTGCAGGTCAGAAGGTACACCACGCTGTGAGACTAACATGGTCTCCGACGTGTCTCAGCATGTTTCCACTCGCTCTCTAACACCAGCAGCAGCACTTACACCGAACCTGAGGAGGACGGCTCTCTGGTCCTGTTTAGGTGCTGTGCTGTCTCCTGATAGACCTGATCCTGAGCAGGACATCAAAGCTCTCACCAAAAAGGCAAAATAGACTAAAAATAATTTTATTTTGTACTCAAATCTTCACAGAATCTAGAGGGCTAAAAGTGAAATATTCTAATAATCTTCTACTTTTGCTGCTAATAGCCAGTTACACTTAATTATTCTGCATAAATGCAAATTAGCACAAACCAAACACGACAAACATTATGATGGCGGCCTGATTTCTGTGTTTTTGATGCTTAAACCACCATTAGATGGTTCCACAGGCATCAGCTGGTATTTAATCACTGGTTTTAGGTAAAGATCTGCTGCTTTGGGTCGATTAGAGGAGCGATCGCTTTGTGAAAAGCATCAGAAGTTCTTCTTCAAAACTTAGATCAGAGGAAAACAAGTGGTTTATAGAAATCTTCTGAGTCCAGCCTGTGGTGGAGGGGGGAGCAGAGTCCCTAAGTGATGCCATATGCTCCAATAATTCCATTAATAATGGGAGCCGGCGGGCTGGTCCCTCCACAGCAGCTCTGCCTCACTTCACTGAGGTGACACGAGGGAAAGCAGAGGGGGAAGGAAAGAGAGCGAGAAATTGATTTCATATGTTTTCTCTCTGGCTGCGTGAGGATCAATGCCTACTTATGCCCCCACCCCCATCACCCCAGTATTCTGGACGAGGAACCACAGACTTCCTTCCTGCTCCTTCAGTTTGTTTTTCCAAACGCTAATGCGTGTCCATTTACTACTTCAGCATGTTTTGCATTAACCAAAGTGCTCGGGGTGCCGCTCCTCAAACTATTTTGTATAAAATTTGTTTTTTAGACAATTACTATCACTACCTTTCTTATTTATACCCATCTGTGGATCTGTACTCCCTCACAGACTCCCTCGGGTTTGCTGCTGGCTCACAGCCCCCTGCTGTCGGGGATCCACTTCTGGAGCAGCCTGAGCCCCGTGGCCCCCCTCAGCCCCGCCCGGCTGCAGGGCCACAACTCCCTCTTCCAGGTAAGCTCACAGTAAAGCGGAAGGAGGCGGCGCTAAATAACACTGACATTGTATTCAATCGTTTACTGGAAGTTCTCTGAACCGGAGGAGGAAGTTGTGAGGTAGCGCTGCAGCAAAATCCTCATTCTGATTTTCTAAGAGGATATAATATTTAACAAATATAAAACTAAGATTGAGCTCTGGTTAGAAGCAGCACATCTGACCCAGCCTGCAGGAATTGACTCAACAGGAAGCACGTTGGGGAAAATACCCTAGACATGATGTTTTTGTTATCTGTGAAGCGTCAGACTCCAGCGGCGGTGAAACAAGTTAGGACTTTGTAAGCAGGTCCTGCAGAGGTGTCCTGTTTCAGGGCTTGTGAGAGGGAGAGGAAATCCTGTGAATACTTCCTGTTTGAGCCCAGGGGAGCCGGTCCGAACAGGGCGGACTGGTTTCAGAGCTGCTCCTCATTTATGAAACACACACACATTTGGCTTGATACACTTATGGGGACTTGTCATTGACTTCCATTCATTTTAGTAGCTGAATTATCCCTAACCATAACCAATACTGATTTATTCCTAACCTTAACCCTAACTAAAAGTTCATTAACGCCATACTTTAAAACCAAGTTTTAGGGGTTTTTCCATTGTGGGGACCAGCTAAATGTCCCCATGTTGCAGGTTAAACCTGAAAAATTGTCCCCAAAATGTAGTATAAACAAGTATACACACACACACACAAACGATTGGGCGCTTTGTGCAACAGTAACGCTCACTTCTGCTGTTGTAGAGTAGAAATGAAGTAAAGCAGAAACACAAACATGTTTAAATAAAACTAAAGACAGGAAACCGGAACGGTGACGATGCTGCAGTTCCTCACTGCAAACTCACCCCCTCCCTCTTCTTCCTCCACAGTTCCCCAGCCTAATCAACGGACACATGCCGGTCCCCCTCCCTTCCCTGGAAGGAACTCCCTCCTCTCTGCTCCTGTCCCCCACCACCCACAAATCCTGATCCAGGAACGGTCTGCGAGAACCTCCAAACATCATCACCATCAGATGCAGATGTGCTCTCATCTTACTCAGCTTCAGAAAAAAAGAACTCTGACCTCACCTTTGTGTTTTTGCACTTGAGCTGCTCCAGATTGAAAGCACTTGGTAAAAGCCATACAGCCCCGTGTCTGAGAGACGTTATAGGACGTGTCCTCCCGGCCCGGTCCCTAAACTATCGCTTCCTCTGTGCAGATTTGTTCTTTTATTCTTGTAAAAAAAAAGTTTTTTCCTCTTAAATGATCACAATGTGAACTCTTGTTTCACTGATGTGGTTTTGTATGTAACGTATGCACTATGCTTCTCAGATAGTACCAGCTGTGCCTTTTTGTTTTATTACAAAATCTTTTAATGAAGACGAGATTTCAAATCAATGAAAAAACCTTTTTAACTGTTTCTTATTGTACTTTTTTATACTGGACTTCACATACAGTTTGTAATCTGTGTGTTTTTGTAAAAAAAATGTTATTTTCAAATAAAGCATTGAATGCTCAAGTTGGTTTCCACACAGCAGCTTTGAAATGAGGACAAAAACAGCAGTTTATGTTTAAATTTAATTTTACTCTGAAAAAGAAAAAAAAACTCAATTATAGGAGGGACATTTGTGACAAAAATCCCACACCAACAACAGTTATTCACAAATAAAGTTATACAAAAACAGAAACCATGATGTAACACTGTTAAATGAACTCAGACTCACCGAGGTCAGGACTCGTCACAACAGAGCAGGCATGCAACAACGATGGAGATGACTCAGGAAAAGAAAAACACGAAAACGGGAATCACAGAGGAGAGGAAGATGTCTGCAAAACAAAGGCAGCGATGCCGATTCCCACTGGGAACACACGCCTGGTAAATGAAAGACGGCGTTTCACTGCAAACACAGATTTCTTCATTAATGCCTTCGTTTATGATTCTACACCATCTTTTTCCTCTTCTGTTCGTGATCGAGACCTCGGCATCCTGGAATGAGGCGCCAGAAATCCATGACGGTCCGCGCCGCTCCTGTTTTTTATCCTCCGATCGGGGTAGAAGTGATCAGGTTTTGGGGTGGAAGGTGAACCCTTCAGAGTAAATGGTCACAGATAATTATAACGACCACTGTTGAACTGCTACGGAAACGTTCCCCATCTGTGAGCCTCACACACACGCACACACAGAGGAACGCTGAGGTGGACGTTAAAGACAAAAACAAAATAAAATACACACCACTTCAAAAAAAAATCATCAAAAACAGTCTTTAAAACCTATACACATGGCATGTATTCATTAAAGTGACTGAGCCAGTTAGAAATCTAAACCAGTAGTTGGATTTAGCAGCAAATTCTCTTCTTAATAAATATCCATGTACAGAATATAAACGTCTCTTATTGGAGTCGGGGTCACTATAATCCAGCCTGGGAGGAGCCCCCACCCCCACGACGTCGACGATCACCGGTTACTGATCCGCCTGCATGCCGGTGGGTGATCCTTCTCACCAGAAAAAAGTCCAGAAGCTTTAAAACAACATGCTCTGTCTTCTGTTCTTCCCGTTGCCTGATGGGGAAAAAGAAACCTTGGAAATTATTTTATTCGTTTTATTTGACTGAACTTCCTGTTTATCTGCAGATTAGTTGATTTATTGTATGTTTTGTTTTGCAAAGTTCCAAATGGTTCCAGAACTGGACTGCAGACTGGTCAGTTCAGCACATCAAACAGCAGCTATGGTTTAGTATTAATTCAGTTTATTTATATAGCTCCAATTCACAAGAGTCATCTCAAAGCACTTCCCAAACTAAACATTCCAACTGAACCTACTCATCAGTGCTCCGAGTTCAGATTATTATTCCAGTTAGTTAAAAGTTTCCTATATAAGGAAACCCAGTAGATTGCATCTAGTCAGTGACTTGTGTCAGAGACTTTTCAGCAATCCTCACACTAAGCAAGCATGTAGTGACAGTGGAGAGGAAAACTCCCCTTTAACAGGAAGAAACCTCCAACAGAACCTGGCTCAGTATGAGCAGCCATCTGCCACGACTGACTGGGGGGTTTAGTGCTGCAGTTTATAAAAATATTATTGAAATCATGAAATCAATGAGTTTTATATCACAAAGATTTCTAATAAATCAGACACAAACAAATGAGAGAAACGTTTGGCAATCAGATGGATCCAAGACATGGATGACTGGAATACGATAATGTTAAACCTAATACTTTTAGCCCTTGTTAGTCCTGTGTTGAATTTGTTTGGAAATTGTCTTTTTTAGTAAAAAGAACAGATGAAAACATCAAAAATCTCCATGATTTGCTTTAAAATCAGGTGTAAAAACAGGAATTCCTAAAAAAAAATCATTTCTCAGCTTCTAAAACATTCAAATAAAAAAATAAACAAACCTTTAACTTAAAAATAATGTCTTGAAAATGTTAATCATGATGCTGAAGGTGCATCAAGCATGTACGGAACACACTTTATGATTTGATGGGTCAAATATGGACGTTTTTTTTACTCTTTGCTGCTAAATCAGTGGTTCCCTCCCTCCTGCTCACCTGACTCAGGGTACGATGAGTTCCTGTAGCCGGGGTCTTTCTGCAGCTGCAACCCCCTCAGCGTAAATATGGACATGTCTGCCAAAGATGGAGTCGATTAGAGCAACAACAGTCACCTGAAGAGTCTTTATCATGAAACGAAGCTCTGAACAACTACGTTACTTCATCACAATGTGATTACTCACTCTCTGGCAGCATGTGCACGCGCTGCCCCAGGCTCCTGAAGTACGGGTGCCTCATCGCCTCATCAGCAGAAATACGCTTCTTTGATTCGTACTGAAATTTAGGACAAAGAAAGGAACTTTCAATAAATGAGACAGGAAAGGGTTTGATGGTGCTCCAGTGTGTTGGCACGCTTTATTCCAAAAACAAGTCCTCCTACTCGTCTGGACGGTGAACTTACTTTTAGAAATGACATGAGCAGAGAGATGCCATCACTGTCCAGCCTGCATGGAGAAGAGAAGAAGAGGAGAGCGGGGTCAGCAAGGTGGGGTGACTCACCGATGCTGGCGGGTGTAAGGAAGGAAACCGAGCCAAACACAGTCAACTATTCCACAGGATTTCCTCACAGGAAGTGACACAGAGCACACACTCCTAACTAAACAACCCGACGTCTAAACGCTGAAAAACTCCACAGATGGCCTCTTCTTTTTAATACCTGGCTCTCCGGGGAAATATCTGCTCATTTCCTTCTCCAGAGGTTAGTGAACTAACAAGAAAGGTGAGCCGGCTGTGTTAGCTAAACGGTAAACTTGCAGTAAAAATGGCTAAAGTACAAAAATGTTAAGTATTTTCCACTTCAGGACGATAAAGGGACTCCGTCGTACCTGGGAGCGTGATTGATCAGAGGCTGGGGTTTATACTTTTGGAACTTGTAGGACTTGAACTCGTCGATTGAGGAGATCCCAGGCCAGGTGTCTTCAGTGGGAGTGCCTGTGGAGGGACATTCAAACAGTCAGGGGGGGTCACATGCCAGGTTTAATGTGATTAAAGGTTCCCCCGTCAGCAGGGGGCAGCACTGACCCAACAGCCTGAAGATGAGGTGTAGCTCATCCTCCACTGTGGAACCGGGGAACAGGGGTCTGCCGGCAGCCATCTCAAAGAATATACAGCCCACACCCCTGGTGGATTAAGGGGGGGTCAAAGGTTATCAGGAGGATCATGATTGTTCTCAATCTGACTCCCACTACAAATGTCTGATTCTAACAAATTATTAGTGATAACTCTGTTTTCAGATGATTCTATCTGCATCTTTGACATGTTAACAAATAGAAATACCCCCCCCCCCCCCCCCCCCACACACACACACACACACACACTCACCACATGTCTATCTGTGTGGAGTACTCGGAGGAGCCCAGCAGCACATCGGGAGGCCGGTACCACAGCGTTACCACCTCATTAGAGTAGGTTTTAGTGGGCACGGACTTGGCCCTCGCCAGGCCTGTGGAGCAGGTGACAAACACAGAAATCAGGGTAAACAGGCTTTAAAATGAAAAATAAAGCAATAACTGGATCTGCTGGAAGGAGAAATAACTGACTAATAATGTTTCAAATCATCTGAGATATATGAATATTCTCTGATGTCAGAAAGTCTCACAATTAAAGGAATTAAACTCTATTATTATTATCTGGTCTCTAAACAATCACAGTTTAAGAGATTCTGAGGTCATTCTGATCATTTAGACACTCCTCCCTATCTACAGTAGGGTTGGGCATCAAGCACTGATTGGAACCAGGACTCATTTTCAGTCTTTACCAGACTCGTTCAGATTTTTTAATTCCGATTCCTATTTTCGATACCCGGTCCAACGACCAGAAGAAGAAGCCTCCGAATACCAACAAAGAAGAATCAAGCGGAAGTGTTTGTGTTACCACGTTCATAGAATTAAATTTCATGGAGACTTTCAGGCCATTTCATCAAGTAAGACCCTAGGTTAGCTGGTTCATTTAAAACATTTCACGTTCTTTGACCCTGCCTATTGAAAGAATCGAGAATCTCTAGAAGCCAGAATGGTTTAAATTCAAACGATGCCCTAATCTACTGAATCCTTATGAAGCATCTGATTTTACCAAAATCAGCCAGTTTGAGTTCTCCTCTGTCGTTGATGAGCAGATTTTGGGGCTTCAGGTCTCTGTGGAGAACTTTCCGTCTGTGACAATAAGCCAAACCTCTCAGGATCTGGTATAAAAACAGCTAAAGAAAGAAAAGAAATTATCAGTTAAATATTATTATTAAATATTATGATTAAATGCACATTTTCCACTCATTTTAGCTTTAAAATAAAATAAAGACAGACATGACTACATTTCCCCACCAGGGGGCAAACAAACAGGGATTGTGGCATCATCTTGATGAAGGTGGCTGGGCCAGCGGGCCATCTGCAGAGGCTCACCTTGACATTCTGCATGCTCAGGATGTTCCCGCAGTCATCCATGTACTGCTTCAGGTCTTTGTCCTGGAAAAAAGGAGGGCAGAGAGCAACAGTTGGTAAACAAGCAGTACTCTCCAGAAGGTCATGAATAATAATAATATGTTTCAGCATCCATGAGTCAGAAGCAAGGTGACTGCACACGTTCGTCCAGCCTCACCAGGTATTCAAACACCAGCGTGAGCGACTTGTCCGTGTGGACGATGTCGTGCAGTGTCACGATGTTGGCGTGTTTCAGGTCCTTCAACAGAGACACTGAGAAAAATAACAGGAAAAAGACAAAAAGGAGCAAACAAATGAGTTCAGTGTGAAAAGGAGCAAAACGTCAACACAAACTTATGTCTGCCCCTTTAGGGTTTGTGAATAAGGATGAACTCTAACTATGGATCGACCTGAGTTTGATTTTTTTATTCTAACCTTCTCTGATAGCCGTGCATGGGGCCCCCTCCTCGTGCTCGAGCCGGATCTCTTTCAGCGCCACAAGGTTGTCCGTCAGTTTACTCCTCCCCTTGAAGACGGTTGCGTACGTACCCTGGAGAGCAGAAGGGGGAAAGTTTAACAATAGGCAAACTGTCAGAGCTGCATTTATGTTTTATTAGGTGAACCATCTCACATACCTCCCCCAGTTTGTCCAGTTTGACGTAAGTCTCCAGCTTCCCAAATCCAATCTCTGACTGGAGGAAGGAAAAGGACAGACAGCGTTAACGTTTAGGGCTTTTTTATTAGCAGCGACGAGCTTAACGGACACCAAGACTAATTCGTCTGACTGTCCCGCAGCATCTGAGAGGAGTAAGGAGGCCAAACACCATCAAACTAATGTGTTGTGACTGTTAACTCTGTGCCTTTATAAAGTGTTCATATGCAGAAGAAACATAACAACAAACTTTCTTCATAAAGCAGGTTGAACATAGTCTAGAAATCTAGACGAACTGTAGCAGTAGCAAAGGATTTGCTCTGCAGGTCGGTCTAGCCACGCTCCAGTTTACCCTCAGCAGGTCTAGCATTGGCCTAGAGCTGCACGATAAATCGAAAATTTATTGTTAGCGAAATTTCTGACTCTAACTGATATAATTTTTCCCATGTCAATAAATTTAGTAATAAGAAAATAAAAAGATGTGTGTAGGTTGGCGACGTTCATGTCCCTTTAAGAAGCTGTACCACCACGAGTCACATGACAACGTAATACACGTGACAGCCCCATCTAGTGGACAACTTTTGTTTTTGCGCATACATGTAGTTATCGTCCATTTATCGTTATCGAGGTGAACTCCTCAATATACTGTGATATTGCCCAGCCCTAGCCTGGCAAGCCATCCTATATATGTGAATATATAGTCTGGCCACGAACCATTGACGGCTCTCAGTCGTGAGGCGGGATCTACGGTTGTCTTTCAAAATGTCAGCACGCAATTGGATAGCGCTAGGACCAATCAGAGTGACGAACAACATGACGTAATCACGGCGACGGAAAAGCGGGAGGCTTTAATGGCGTCTAACATCAATGATTTCTGTCGTTTTTGTATGAAAAACACGCGAATATCAGGTGTACTGGGACATTGCACTACTTTGTTTGATAAAAATAAGAAGCCGCTAAGTATAGCCGACAGTCTTACGCACGTTGGAGTCTAAATAATCCAATGTTGATGACAAAGCCGTTTCAAAAGAACGTGTTTTCCGAGTTGCCGCCATGTTGCTTGGGTTCGCGGCCGCAGCGCTGACGTCATCGGCTACTCCCGCTCTGTGATTGGCCCATGATATAGAGCGCTGTGATTGGCCCAACCAAAACTATAGCGAGTTGTGATTGGATAGACACAGCAGTGGTTTGGGCTGCGAGGGTTCCAATGAAGCGTGCCTAGACCAAACTCTGCAAAGCAAGAATTGGTCTAGTTCACTAGGCTAGCCCAGCCCTACATTGGCCCGAACAATTTTAGGTCCAGCCAACCACAGCGCTCTATGTGTGTAGAGAGACGTTGGAGGGCTTAGCGCCAGAGCTGCGACAGAGAAAAACTACAAAGATGGCATCTGCTCAGAACGGTGCTTGTTTGAAACGGCTTTGGCATCGCCTTTGGACGATTCAGACTTTTCTTTGAAACATGAGCAGATAGAGGTACTTAAGTCATTTATTTTAAAAACGGATGTATTTGCTTCTTCTTCTTCAACGATGCATGGCGGACTGCCTTGTTGACGTATTTCCGTAGTGATGAATACGTTCATTGCTCTGATTAGCGCTGTCAAATTACGTGCGGACAGTTTGAAAGACAACCGTAGATTACGCCCCACGACCGAGATCTGTCTATGGGTCATGGTCAGACTATATATTTACATATGTAGGATAGCTTGCCAGGCTAGGTTCAAAACTCAATAAATAGTAACTTTAATACTCATTTGAATTAAAATGTACTCCCAGATTTTGATTTCTTCATTGTTGAAGCTTGGTATTCCTTTGCATGAGAAGCATTTAGCTCCAAAACATCTTAAGTTTAGAAAGAACCTCGAGACATTTTGTGCCTCAGGGGTTAACGCTTGCTGTAAGTCACAACAAAAACTTCATTAAGATGTAAGTCATTACTGATAGAAAATTAAACGAAGCAATCAGGGTGATTTGCAGCGACTGCAGGTTAAATGCCACTCAGAGCTTTAGAAACACTGCAGAGCTGCATGTTTGTAAATCATGTGAAGCAGGTGTTCCTCCTCTGTTCTGCTTTAGACAGATGCAGAGTCAAATAAAGCCACAAGCCAATTACTGAGGCTGCTGACTGGGCTGTAGCGTAAACACACGACCACAAGCAGAGAGGATGAGATTAGATGGTCTAAAGGCTGAGCGTGACCTCTCACTTCTGCTTCTTTAAAATAAAACCTGATCCACAGCTGTCTTTATCAGCCTCCCTTGACCTTTGATCTGTTCCTGTTTAACTTTTATTTCTTGTTAAGAAATCCTCACACTCAGACAGGAGGT
The DNA here is from genome assembly GCA_006937985.1 of Aphyosemion australe. Classification (NCBI taxonomy): domain Eukaryota; kingdom Metazoa; phylum Chordata; class Actinopteri; order Cyprinodontiformes; family Nothobranchiidae; genus Aphyosemion; species Aphyosemion australe. Next base: position 1,465,379 of record SSNS01000061.1, read on the forward strand.
GGAAGAAAGTTTGAGAGTTCATCTTCCAAGGATTTATCCGGAAAAAACGGTTTTTGTTACTTCTTCTCAAAGGGGTTATGTTAAAGCTGCAATGGCAAATTTGGAAAACAAATTAGATTAAAACATTTTTTTCATGCCTCTTAAAGTAACAATAGATTTTAAACTTTAAGCTAGAGCTTTAACATTGATCTCAGTGATTGTTGAGTTAGAAACTTGACCAGTTTCATATCTGACACCACTCTGCAGCCCTCTGCTGACCAAAAACCGCACTTGATATTTTTGTGGAGCGGATAGGTGCCCTATAGGGGGCACTCTTTACCTGCTTTACGACATTTAGCTGTAATGCTAGCGGTTAGCCTTTTCAGTTCATTGATCATCAATAAAAAGCACAAGAAGAAGAAAAAGAAGTTTGCTTTTTCTGTTGGCATCATGGCGGAGCCTGGAAGTAAAAGTAAGAGAGTAATGTCTTTGGAGGCGAAGAAAAGAGCTAAAACAGGAGTGAACATCAATGTGGCCTCCTAGTTTGCGGGAGCTAAAGGAGGCTACAAAATCATTGGCTGATGATGACCTGGTTTTGATGCTACTGGACTTGTAAGTAATAATATTTTTTGTCCAACAGTGTGGATCTTTTTACTTCATGGCTTATTTAGTATCAGTTGGCTTGTTTTAGCGTTAGCTCACTGTTAACGCTAGCTACAGCAGGCAGCGGCAGGGTCGTTTAGGGCAGGTGTAATTCCACTTTCAACCAGCAGGAGAGAGAAGCAGGAAACTTATTAAGTGTTGCTTTAAAATTGTCCCAGAGATTCCAGATTCAACCTGTCTGCATGAGCGCTTTGGTTTTGTGACTAGACAGATGTGTCTAAAACAAATTCACACGTGCGTTTACTTCCAACAACCATTTATGTGAGAAACACTAAGCAAACTACAGCATCTTTAAAGCATCTGAAACTGTTCTCATGCTGAATTTTTTCTATCATCACAGCTCTTATCCCAGCAGATTTTTCTGAGGTAAATCTACTTGTTTAGCATTTTAACGAGTGAGAAAATCTTGTGAAGCAGCTCTTTTACTGACGCTAAATTCAATGAGCGAGTCCTCCAAACAAAGAGGCTCCAACAAGGACTTTATTGACTGGGATGCCTTAAATCACTGCTCGTGATTGATTCACTAGTTGACAAATGTTTTACTGTCGATCCATTCATTATCCTTTGTGTTTAGGCAGCATTTGTTCTTTTAGTTGTTTGTGTGTTGGGAAAATATGTCATGAACCATTGAGCAGATTTTAACGAAGGTTTTCATTGGATACAACAGATTTCTGGAAGTGTACCTACCACAGCTTACCAACCATAGAAAACACAAAAATGGCTCCAAATCAGTCACCTTTACAGATGTTGAGCTAAAATTTGATGTGGTATTAGATAAAAATCGTTCATAATAACCGTGTGATAAAGCAGCAGTAGAAACATGCCTGTAATGATTTGAGTTTAATTCCAGTTGAGCAAAATTAAGAAGCTGATTTCACGTTTTAATTTCCTATATCTGGTTTATTTGGCTGCTGAATCTTTTCAGGTTAACTCTCAAACTTCCATAAGTTAAAACCCATAATATCACATTTCTGTAATCCTCCCACAGGAAATGCCCCTTCTGTCCATTTATGTCACATTAGCTGTCCTCTCATCAATCTTTTTCTGTCTAATCTAATCAGTTCCCGTCCATCCCTACTCCTCTTCCTCACCAGTGATGCTCTGCGGGAGCGTCGGCTCAGCGGCTGGTCGAAGGGGGGGCTGCTCAGCTGCAGCTTCTGTAGGTAACCGTCAGGTATCCGGATGTCGGCCGGCAGGGACAGACGTTTGTTCAGGTCCTGCGTGCAAACACACGACAAAAACCCTGTCACAGCTGCAGTAACGAGGAAAATAAATAAGAGAAACAAAACGAAATATCAGCAATTAATGTCAGAATCTTTGACAAACCGTCTCTGATCAGAGAACATTGCGGGGTTGTGTATTAATACACACTCTTTTATAGGTTTGATGTGTATAAAAACTGTTAGCTTCCACAGTAAAGTACTAAAGCAGGAAGAACCTGTTACATAAAATAAACACAAAGCAACATCTGGATTCTTCCCATCATGCATCTCTGTTAATCCTGAGGTCTCATTAAACATTTACACTTGTCCTCCTAACCCAACACACACATTTTCAACTTTTAACTATATTTCACATTTCAACAGATTCAGCAGATTAATCTATAACTGGAGGTGGTGAGGTGAACACCACAGATTTATGATGATGGTCAAATTAGCTCAAAGTTCATATGTAACTTCAAAACTGTTGTTTAAAATACTTTTTGCTCAGCTATTAATTTATTTTATAGATTATATTAATATTGTGTTTTTTCCTTATTATTTCTACTCTTATTTGGTAAAACAATGTTAATAAATCATTTACAGGCTCAAAAAAGTGAGTTATTATTATTATAAAACATCAACATTAGCTTTTGGAAACTAACAGACAATATTTTCTGTGATTCCCTAATTATTCTGTAACCACCGACTTCTGGCAGATTATTTAATAGTCACATAAATACCAGATGCTGGGTTTAGTCACAGCTGATATGTTTGTATGATAGAGACATTAATCCCAGCTCTGCTGTCCCGTCCTTTCTCTCTGCGCAGCTAGACCTGGTGATTTATTCTCAGATTGAGAGATGCCATCCATCACCTGACCTCTGCACCCGTACCACCCTCCTCCAGTCATCCAATCGACTTGTTCTAATCTGTTACAACAGGGGTCCATCTGGACCGTATTACACTAATCCTTGTGATGTAATCCCAAAACAGTCCTGCTTCCTCTGCAGTGAGAGAAACATGCTCCACCACCTGACCACAGGGAGGGACGATCTCACTCCTCCTGCCACTTCCTGTCTAACGCTTGTTTCTCTGAGTGTCGTGTCGCCGCAGCATTAAAGAAACAAAGATGGCCACACAAATTTCACAGCTGGATCACCTCAGAAAGAGAGAGAGCCATGAGTCGATCCAGCTGTTGCACACAAAGTTGGCTGCCAGAAAAACGGTGTCAAAATTGCAATCAAGCAAATCATTCACAGGAAGTACCCCCCCCACACACACACACACTTCACAACAGGAGGTGATGTGTCACGTATGTGTGTGGGCAGGCCAAACAGGCAGAACACTGCCTGACTGCGTTTTGTTTTTTCTTCTGCTTGCATGCTTGGTTTGTCTCTGCAGACGCTGCTGGCTGCTTGTTTATCCCCAGTGGGTCTAATCAGCAGAGAACATCTTCTTTCTTGTTTACTGCTAAAAATGCAAAAAATAATTTCATGTTAAAAAAATAAGATTCTAAACCTATTTCTCTGCTCTTTTATTTTATCTCAAACAAAGAAGAACTTATTAAAGCAGAAATCCATAGTTTTTTGCCATAAGGCACCATCTACAGGCAGAAAAAATGTATCTCACCTTAAGCTTCCTTAATTAAAGACACATTCCGCAACTTTAACACATTAAAATAATGGTTTTTGTAAAGTTTTGGCAGCATACTATCACCTATAATGTTCATTTTTGGAGTTGTGATAGTGTTAGGGGGTCCCACATCTGATACCGCACTATACAGTGTTTGACCCGCGGTCCACCGCCGGAAGTATTGACTCCGTGTTGCTTTACGGCACTATATGGCAAGCCTAAGTGGTCAAAAAAGCTTGTGTTCTAAACGCGTGTTATGTCCGCCAAAACGCACATCTTGACACCAAAGGGGGCAAAAAAACGCGCGTTCTCAAAGTATGCGTTGTCAAAGCGCGTTATGTCCACCAAAATGTGTGTTTTAGCGGACATAACGTGTGCTTTTTTGATCCCTTTGGCTTGCCATAGTAGTATAACGTAGACCCGTGGTTTAGAGGCTTGAGCAATGGCAGATCCACCAAAGAAAGCTAGAAATCCCTTATCAGAGGAATCTAGGAAAAGAAAAAGAGAACGCGATAGAGCAAGAGCAAAGACCAGAGTTATTATTGGGCCGTCTTTTCCTCGCTGGAGAGCTCTTTTAGAAAGAAAGGCATGAACTACGGACTCTAACCTAGCCGTGCTGCTAATGGCTAGGTAAGTAATAAATGATTTCACCAGGGTTATTGTGTTTCGTCGGGCATAAAGTTGTTATACAGTCCTGATAAAACTATTTATTCAATGTGTGGAGGTGGAAAAGTTTGTTTTCGTTGTTTTGTCTGATATTAGGAATGTAAACATGCCTCTTATGCTCAAGAGAGAGATTTGATTTTACGACAGTGACGTTACGCAGCAAGCCTTGAGAGGGCGACAAAGAGCATATAGCTGCAAAGTTCAGGCGTGTGGCTTTAAAGCTGCAATGGCAAATTTGGAAAACAAATTTGCTTAAAACATTTTTTCATGCCTCTTAACAACGTTCTAAAATAGTATAGCTACAAATATATTGTGGGAATAAAAAAACGAAAAAAAATTATTAAAAAAAAAATATATATATTTTTTAAAGACTTATTTGTCCATAAGAAATGTCGCCAACTCTGCATCAGTCTAGGTACGTCCTCGCACATTCGTTCACGATCTATGATTGACATCTGTACGTAAGCGGATGTTTAACGCTATTGGCTAATGCTGAGCGGCACGTCAACTGGATGGAGGGGATTTGAAAAAAAAGACGTATTTTCTACATTATATCACAGTACAGGGTGGGACTATCACTTTCACAGATTTCTAAAAAATCCTACATAATTCTTGAAAAGGGGTAAACTCTGGATTGCTGCATTGAAGATGTGAAGCTAATTTGATTTATCTCGAGTAAGTCAACAACCAGCTGCCCTGACTCATGATCTATGCCATTTGTTCCTCCTTTAAATCCCATTAGCACCACTTAGCCCATTGAGACCCCAGTCCCCCCCCCCCCCCCCCCCCCCCCCACATACATGTAGGTTTGCTGTAATGAACAGCTCTTAGTGGTCTGAGATGGAAGGCAGGATATCAACATAATGGCATGTGATGATTGGAATCCTCAACTATCATGTAAAAACTGTTGAAGCAAAAAGAAAAGTGAAGGAAAAAATTCATATTTTATGTTGTGCATAGGTGAAACACAGAAATTATTTTTGTTTTATGATTCACTGCCCACCACCGTAAGATAAAAGGCAGGAGATTAGGTTTTTGCATGTCTGTTAGAAATTATCTCATTATTTGATGGATGGATTTAAATAACACTTTCAGAATTAACCATTGGATGTACGTCAACAACTGCTTAACTACTGGAGTTAACATGATTTAAGCCTCTATCCACTGGCCTTCACAAACACAAGCCAGGTCACATCTAAGTCAGTTTCACAGATAACGAGCTAAATTTTGGTGTGGAAGTTAGAATTAAATAAAAAAGGTTCCTCTGTGAATCACTTGTTTGTTGACATCTCTGGTTCATGTGAAGAACACAAGAGCTACCTGTTTTAGTATGGAAGGTTTAAGCCCTCAGCTCTTCTGCTCTCTCTAAATATTTATTGCAGAGTGGGTTATCCATGATTCATGCAACAGGAAGTAGCTTCTGCACATCAACAAACCTGCAGAACAGGAGAAACTGCTCTGTTTATCAGGTAATTATAATTGGCCGAGGTAATGCCCCTACATGTACATAATCTACATAACGGTGGTTTAGTTGGAACTTCTAGGGAAAGGTTTAACCCTTCAAATACGGTAGAATAAATGAGGCATTCATTTGGTGTGTGTGTGTGCGTGTGTGTGTGTGTAATCCATATTGCACTGACTCAATGTAGAGCAACTAAATTCATGTGAGAGTGGCTTTATTCAGCGAGAACACAAAAGCTTTAATTTGGAAACAGCTTAGACTAAAACAAGCAAAAGAAAGCACATGAGGTAAAATGACACTAAAAAAGCAAAGAAAATCAAAAGTAGTCTTCTAACATTCTAGATGTTGTCATATTAAAATATTGTTTAAAACTGTGGAAACAGTAAAAGCTTTTCAGACCACATTTCTGCTCAGAGGAACAATGAGTGGAAGCATTTGTGGGTCTGAGGGTTCTAAGATGACGTGAGAGGTTGGAGGCCTTGCGCGTGCTCACGATGAGAGCACGCCCACACCGAGTCACAGGATGGAGCCCAGACTCCTCTGAATGCAGCGAAATCTCTGACTGAATGAATGATTCAGCCAGAAACAAACAGATGATTGAATGAGTTTGAACAGAAACACACATCAGGGTTCTTTCAGCAGGAGGTGACTCATACAAAAAAAACAAGTCTATGATTTAATAAACCAAAAGGCTACACAAGGACACCAACAGCAAAGAGAACTGAAGCGGAACTCACCTCCGCAGAGATGCGTCTGTTCCCTTTGTTCCTCAGACAAACGCCTGTAGGCGACTGCACCTCGTCAGAGGACGTACCCGACGCCTGGTCGCTCTCCCCGTCCGACCCCATCTTCATATTCTCGTGGACGATATCTGAGGAGGAGGAAGGGCAGAGATAAACAAATCTGTAGGAGTTCTTTTGGTGACTTTATGAGCCGACCAAGCTCCGGCATGAATCAAGTCAGGCACACAGAAGAAGTAAATAAAGTTTACCGAGTCTGACAGTTTTTATTCATGCCAGTGACTCAGAGCCTTATGAGGAAACCGTACGCATCGAACATATTTTTACCCACGCCTGAGTGATGTCAGACATCATCATCCTGGACCCTGTTCCTGTTGCTGACAATATCGTGGTTTAACCAAACAAATTAAGGCTCAACCTCCACTGTAGAACTATGTAACTCAAGGATGTGTGAGGGTTTCTAAAGTTTACGGTCAGATTCATACAGTTTCAGATCAACTCAGGAGTTAAAATCAATGCTGACATGGAGACATAGGTTTTGTAAATGTGAGCGTGTGCAACGTGATGCATCTCACCTAGGCGACTGCTGTTGCGAGGCATCAGCGAGCCCAGACCTCCTCCGATGACGCTCTGCGGCCGTCGTAAGGGAGGCTTTTTAAAAGACCCCGTGTACTGGTGGAGGAAGGAGTGGACACTGTGGGCTGAAGGAGGACGGCCGTTCTTCACAATGGGCTCTGCAGAAGAAGACCAACATCCACTTAGAGACTAAAATAAACCATCTGCTAGGGCTCTTGTGTCAAAAGAGGTGAGTTTTAAAAACAGAATCCATCTCTTTGCTCATAGAGCTGGTCTACAGGGCTGGACGTCATTCATCATCTCTGAGGGAAATTAGGTCAGAAACAAATGAAAAGGCACTTTTCTTTGTTAAATCTTGTAAACAAAACTGTCCACTTCACAGACAAGTGCTGGTTTAATCCACATAGAAATAGGACGTTTTTAAAGGTTTTAAAAAGCCACAGAATATTTTAATATCACATTCACCAGAGTGTGAATGTGTTTGTGAATGGGTGAATGACTGTGTTGTAAAGTGCTTTGGGGGGTTCTAGGACTCTGGAAGGCTCTATATCAAATACAGATCATTAATTCATTCTACAGATTTCTATTTAACTTATATAATAAACATTTAAAGAGGTAAGCTATTTTAACTTTATTTTCTTTACTCTTCTTTTCCTAGACTGAACTTAAAGAAAAAACCTTGTTAATCACAGGCTTCTGACTAAAAATGTATAATTTAATATAAGAATACTTTATATTTAATGTTTGGGTGTAACTATTAACTCATTCACTGCATTTTTTTACAGGGTGGGCGTCGGAACGAGCCTCCGCACCGTGAGAAAAAAACATCACGTGTCTAAAACGGATCTTCATCCGTGTATGTCACACGTCACGTGATCAGGAAGCAGAAAATCAATGAATTAGGACATTGGTTCCCAAAATTTTTTCTTTGAGGACCCCCTTGCCTGTGTTCAAGACAAGCCAGGACCCCCAACCCCAACTCCTACACCCATAAACACATTAAATGTGATCATTTACAAACTTTATACAGACGTACAGAGTTATAACTTTTATATGGAGTTCTGATTATACTGTAGGGTGTGTTATTGGGATTTCATAAATGTAATTTTTACAAATAAAATCTTGCTAACCTCACAACCTCGGCAAAGACAAAATTGTGGGGACCTCCTGCAATCTTGTGGGGACCCCCTTGGGGGTCCCGACCCCCAATTTGGGAACCCCTGAATTAGGAGACCGTTTTGGGACGCTGCTGTGAAAAAAACAATGCGCCAACCGGAAATGCTTCTGCAGCTCACGCTTCGACAACAGATTGTGAAAGAACAGATAAAGCTAGAAATACGGTGATTCTTACTGATGTAAGAAGTGAGTCTACTCTTTCTTTTGGTAGTTTTGGCGTTTACATGATCATAGAGCACAATGTTCTGTGACTCTTCAAAAAACAGTAAAAACGCTCAAAAACGCTGGCAGTGAATGAGTTAATGCAAATCAGATACAATAAAGTTATGTGCATAAATTAGCCAAACTAAACGTAAATGCAGAAAATCTGTATAACTACACTTTTAGTTGCGTTTAGATTTCTAAATGTTTATCAGCTGATATCCACACGAACTATACATCTGATTTTCACAAATTTCAAGCATTCAAAACTTCTTTTAAAGTAAAGCAGAGAAGCTAAATCCTGGAAAACCAAACCGCGCTGACCTCTGGCTAAAGACAGAAACACATAAACATTTTCTTTTTCTAAAATTTCAGATAAAAACTGCAAAAATGCGTGATAAATAAAAGAAAAGTCTCAGTGTTTGACCAAATGTAGGCCAAGGTTCAGAAACAAACTGATTTTCTAATGTGAGTGGAGCTGATCATCACTGTTTACTAACCTTTCTCCTGCAACAATAAACCGCCTAGGTCACAGTGTTATTGCTACTCTAATATAATAATTAGCAGCACATTAGCAGGCTGAGATTAGAACTTCCCAGTGCGCTGACAAAACACCAGACTGTAAACAATGACCAGTGTTACATAAGAGCAATGCTTTAACATTTAATCTGTTACAGATTAGCATTGTGAGGCTGAAAAACCAAACAGTTCCGTGAACAAACTGTTGCATCTTTTTTAATTCAGTGCAAAAAAAAATTCTGAGAAAAGAAATTAAAGCAACGAAAGAGAGAAAGCTGTTCAAACGATTGAACAATGTGAAAGTTTATCACGCTGATGTGGTTCAAATAATCCAACCTTAATCTGCTTTTTCTAATAATAATCACGGAAATCCCACTGTTCTGGGCGCTGGTATTAATAAACTTAGACAAAGCCGGGGGGATGGTGTGATCTGTTCTCTCCACGTGTTTCTCGTGTGATCTAAACTGCAAATATAAAAAGTAGAAACATAAATAAACACATTTGTGTTCTGTTGTTCAGGCTGGTATCAAACGGGTCTGCTGACTAACAGCAGAGCGTTTTGTCCAACAGGGCTGAAAGATTTATTAGGTATAAAAGAACACCCAGTTAAACAGCAGCTCTGCCACCGAGGAGAATATGCAGCTGCAGAGAGGAGGTGGTCCAAGTCTGGACCAGAGGAGAGGCTCTGGAGATGATACGGTCCTATCAGAGGGCCGAGCTATGGATTACACAGATTAGTGTGTGTCTCTGTCAAAGCAGGGTCAGAGGGAAAGATGTTTTCATGTGTTTATGGTTGACGGATTTGTCTGGTTTCCAGTTTTCAGCATCAGCAGATCCCCAGAGTGCTTTTGACATAAATCTTCATGCTAAAATGAAGCTAAAATGAGGCTCAAAGTGCCGTGGCTGTTTGGTTGGAGTTATAAAATCAGATTTCACAAATAGTCTGGCTAATCCCTCGTGTCAAAAACTTTTGTCCCGCAACAAAATCAAATTAGAGTTTTTTCTTCCATCTTGTACCACTGTTGAGCACACGCTGGCTTTATGTAAGCCGTTCCTAGAATTTGCATGACAACAGGAAAACATACAGCCGTGTAATTTCAAAGTCCTTATGTCAACTCTTCTTTATCTCCGAGCAGCTGGGCCTAGTTCTAGGGTTACGTAAGCAGATCAGAACCAGAATCGCTCAGTTCTAACCAAATCTCATCTGGCTACTCCATCATGCCTGGTCTCTACCCTGCTGGCTGTTAAACAGCCTGTTATGTCCTCGCATGTCTCCCACACACAGCAAGAATTGCCCCCCCAAGCAAGCGCAGAACACTGCGACCAAACTCGGCATTTATTAAACACAAAAGGCTCGTTACAAAGCTCGGTTGGTTCTCAGGAGGAGGAGGTGGAGGAGGAGGCGCGGTGAGAGGAGGAAGGACGGGGGTGCTCAGATGATCTCACAAGGTAGAGGAGGACGATGGAGGGTGGGACAAGGGGGTCAAAGCTGAAGACAAACAGCAGAGACATGAATAAAGATGCTTGGCTGGTTTCTCCAAGTTATCGAAATCGCCGTGGCAATGTCATGGAAACTCCAGACCCCAAGCGCCATGGCAACGGCGTGGCAGCAAACCCAGGGGTGCCCCCTCCCTCGTGACTAACACATTTGGTGAATCTAAACAGTGATGGGTGCAGCAGTGACACCCTGAAGGCCACATTCTTCAGCGGGATCCACACCAACAGTGAACCGTTTCAGTGTCAGACCCACCAGAACAAAGTATCTAGAGAAGTAAAAGAAAGATGGACGTCCGACAGGCCGACCTCAATCAACCAGACCTGTGTCGTAACAACCAGTTGTTTATTTTACATTCTCTTTGTTTTTAAACTGTTTAAGACAAAATAACAGAAGCTCAGTGAGCAGCAGACTTAAAATAAAGAAAGAAAACCTTTGGCTGTTGACTTATTAATATTAAAGAGGAAGTCTAAAGTGGTGATGCTGACTGAAATCTAAAGAAAACACCTGGTGGAAACTTAAACGGTTTTATTTGGTTTAGTAAACAATTAGAGCTGGGCAATTAATTATATTTGTTTCAATTTCAGTTTTACTTCCACATGACGTTTAACCACCAGTAAACAGCTCGACTCTGCTTCTCATGGATGTAAACTGGTGTTTGCAGGATACTTCAGACTTTACATAAACCGTAAGTGTCAGCATAAAGTAGACGTACTTTAAAACAAAACATAGCTGGTGATCAAGGTTTACATTTACAAAGACATAGAATCTAAACATGCAGCTGCAGCCGGCAAGGATGGAAAACTTCACTATAGAGGCTAATGCACCCTGCAGAGAGACAGACAGAGAGAGGTGGGGGGGGGGGGGGGGGGGGGGGGGGTATTTTAAAGAGATATTCCACCCCTAAGTGAAAACTAGTCTGTTTCCATATTCTCCAGAGTTAGATAGGAGGGAAAAAGCATTTTTTAACCACGCCAGTCAGTCTCCTAATCTGGCAGTACTCTGTTAGCTTTAGCTTAGCATAAACAATGTAAGTGAATGGTAACAGCTAGCATTTTGTATGAAAAAGTCACGAAAACACTCAATAATGATTCTAATTGTTTCACTGTAGTCCGCTGGTGTGACATGCTCCTCCCAAACCAGATATTGATTTTTTTCCCCACGGGTGTTGGAGGAATTCCCAGGGCGGAAAGCCGTTTTCTTCTTTGTTCCACATTGGATGGAATTCTGTGAAACATCGTGTTGCTGTATGTTTTCACAACCCATTGCTACTTAAGCAAGAACCCTTTTCTTGCATTAGGAATGTAACATACCCAAACTATGGTAGTAAAAACTCAATGCAGCACACGCACTTGTGATTAGAAGTAGGGGTGTTTTGGGGCCGCTGCGTCATGTTCTTGCTCCTTGCAGCGGTTCTTTGTCGTAATGAACTCCCAAGTCTAAATCGGCTCCTGTAATTCCTTTGTGTTACTTATTATTTTCATTTGCAGTCAGTATGATTATTGAGTAATTTTAATGACTTTTTTCACAAAAAATGCTAGCTACCATTCACTTACATTGTTTATGCTAAGCTAAAGCTAACAGAATGCTGCCAGATTAGGAGAATGACTGGGCTCGTTACAAAATGCTTTTTCCCATTTATCCAACTATGGAGAATATGGCAACAGACTAAATTTCACTTAGGGGTGGAATATCCCTTTAACCGGCTGCAAAGCAGATTTCCTGGTATTTTCACCAGAAGAAAAGGAATAAATTCAATGTGTTTTTGTTATCATGTAAAATAATTGTGATTAAAAGGTTTTCTTTAGTTGAGCAGCTTAACCCCACCTCCTGTTTCAGTCATGCATTTCATTACGTAATCATCTTAATAGTGGTGTATTGAATCACACAGAACTTACTGAATCATCCTTGACTTGTCATCAATTATTCAAATTTTTGTTCTCAGATAAACCAAAATAAAACAAGTATCTGCTATCTTGAACGACAGAGATTCAAATCAGGAGTAATAAACAGCCATAACAGAGTCACGCTGTACACATCAGCATTCAGACGCAGCTAATAAACCTCACCGCTGTCCTTCAGGCCGTTCTCCTCGATGGTTATCTGCTCGGCCAGCTCAGACAGCGACTCGTCAATCGTGTGGCTGCCTCGTAGCGTCTGAGTGAGACGCCGCTTGAATCTCTTCATCTTCTCCATGGAGCTGCCGGGACGGGGAGGCCTGAGGATGACAAAAATGAACAAATAAATAAATGTCACACATAAGACGATGACAAGAAAAGAAAACGGCTTGGGTTAGCTCCAGAGGAACAGTCTCATCGTCTGTTTTATTGATGTTTGAATAAAAACCACATCCACCTGCCGCTGTGTTTCACATCCCACACCACAAGCACTTTGATGGTTAGACCATCAGTGATCTGACAGTGAACAATAAAAAGTATCAACACTCAGATGTTAATCATGACTCAGCTCATCCAGACATCACTTTGCATTCCTCCATGGAGCTGGTGAGAGATTCCTACGGATGATTTTAGAGTGCATTTCCTGGCACTGTGGACTTTAAAAGCAAATCCTAAACCAAGAGGATTAGCAGCTGAATGGTGCAGGACGGGCCCAGGCTGCAGCGAGGAGAAATCACACATTCCTGCAGCGGGTTAAAGCGCGTGAGAGCGGGATGATTGTAGGAGCTGGGGACTGTGCATCTGTCCGCGGGCGAGCGAAACCCAGAGAGATAGTGAGTGTGAAGAGAGGAAAAAAGGCTTCAAATCAGCACAGATTATTCACAGATTACAGGAAGCCTCTGTGTGAGATCTGATGTGGAGCTCCAGACTCTTCTGCAGATGTGGACACACACACAGTCACACACACACACGGAGGAAAAAACCCTCAGGGTTCATGTCTGTCAACTGTTGCCTTTTGACAGCTTTTTGGCATTTAAATACCACTGACAGCTGAAGTTTGCCAAGAGAAACAACAAACTCACTTTATTATTTAAGAAAGCAAGGAAGTGAGGTCAAAAATAAACTTTCCACAAACAGATTTGTAACTTACGGTAAATACTTTTTATGTGACGAGTAATCTATGAGCTGCTGTAAATAAAAGACTCTTTGTTGGAAACATGTCTCTCTGACACATTTATAAAATACTGATCGTTCTTTTCCTGCATTATTATTGGCTGAAGGAGGCTAAATAGAGTAAACTGGTCAAAAGCAACAACGTAACTATAACGTTTAGGTTTCACATACACAGCCAACAGAACTGCTCTAGTTGAAGTTTACAGCTGGTTTTTAAAGTTTTACTAAGTGTGCAATGAGGGTTTTCAGGGCAGAGCGTCTGTCCTCTTTCTCTGCACACAGCAGCAGACGGAGCTGGGCTCAGGGCCAAAGCAAACCAGGACGGGGCAAAACTAAACACTAATCTCTACATCACAGCTGAAAACATTCACAGCTCCAGTTATTAGGACTAAAGAGCAAGTGTAGATTTCATATTTGGCGTAACTGTTGTTTTTTAGCAGGTTATGTCACAAAAAATAATCTAATTTTTCATTGTTTTCTTTCCTACCCAAGTTATTCTCAGTCAGAAAATATAATCAGTCTAATTTTCCACGAGACAAGATGAACAATGACTCAGCTGTCGTAACAAGTCCAGATCAGTCAGTTCAGTTTCATGATTCGTCAGCTTCAGAATGAGCGTGCAGGCCGTCGTCACCCAAGAAGCTCAGAGATGTACCTACTCTCCCGCTGCAGTCCAACAATCAGAGTCAACCAGAGGCACAATATGTATAACATAAGTGAAATAAAGATGAATGTCACTGACGACATTTTTTGGAGCAATTCCTCCTCAATATCATCCAGATCGAAGCAAAAGGGTTACAGTATGCAGTGGAGGGATTTATTAGTGTCGGCTCCGCTGAGAGAAGCATAGCAGGGAACAAGGAGTTTGGGAGAAGGTCCGGCGTCCGGGGACGCGTGGATCCGAGGAGCGGTGGCAGCGATGCGGTGTCCCTGTGAGCTGTCAGATGTCAGCTGTCAGATGATCTGCGCTGCAGGCAGCTCTAACGGAGAAAAGCTCCCGGCGCTCTGCATCGCTCCAGTTTATCATCTCAGCTGAGTCTGTTTATAAAATGTAACTTTTTATGCCCGTGTTTACTTTCATTTTCAATTTAGTTCCCGGCCGGAGCTCGTCATTAATTCATCACGTGATCATGACACCATCCGCTGTTGCGCCAATAGGCTTAATGTGCGTTTATAAGACACACGGTTGAGGTGATATTACGCTGATTGATTTGCCGGCACGGTGTGTCTTATCTAAAAGGGTCCTGGATAGTCTGGGAGGCGGACCTCCGCCCAGCCGCGGGCGGGGGGAGCACTCATGCTTGGCTGTTGCTGGTTAAGCTCGATGAGGAGGTTCTGAAGGGGAAACGAAGGAGACACGACTACTATCGAGGCTAATGCTTAGTAGTATAAATTAGGCTTAGCTTCATCATTTTGTTTGGAGTTGTCGGATAGTAACGGTTGCTATGATGTGTGATTGGACAATAGCCGTTCTGGGGGCGGGGCCGGCAAAAGGCTAATTACATCCTTTTTCAAAATAAATGACTTAAGTACCTCTATCTGCTCGTGTCTCAAAGAAAAGCCCATGTCTAAATCATTCAAAGTTGATGCCAAAGCCATTTCAAACGAACACTGCTCTTGAGCTGACGCCATCTTTGTAGTTTTTCTGTCACGGCTCTGGTGCTAAGCCTGCCCAACGTCTCTCTACAAACATAGAGCGCTGAGATTGGCCTGACTGTTTGAGCCAATGGTAGACCTGCTGAGGCTACAATGGAGCGTGGCTAGAATGACTTGCAGAGCAAAATATTTTGCTACTGCTACAGTTTGTCTAGATTTCATGTTTTTTGCTGGTTATAATTCTGTTATTCCACTGAAAAGCAAAAATTCTTTAATGTGTTTACAATCAACAAGAACAAATCGTGACAGACTAACCAAAAGGGGTGTGTATCGACAAGAATCTGGTGATACGATATATACCACAATACAGAAGAGAGTACGATAGGATAAATTGCGATACTAAATGACAGACGATATTTTCAATTATTAAGACTAGATGCTTCCAAGACACATCCAGTGTTATCATGAAATCTCATCTTTTCATCAGCATGAAGACGGTAGTTTGAATTGCACCACACAAAGGAAATACAGTAAATGTTGGCATATAAATTCTCAAAAAATCAATTCGCTGCTTTTAAATCTCAATTCAGCATCATAACAAATATTTTCTCACATCCTTACTGACCAGCCTTTCATCGTTCTTCTTCCACAGCATTATTGTGAAAGTGCACATCTCATAAATAACCATGACGTGGACTCAAATCCAGAAAAGCTTCTCCACATAAGGAATAATAGCATCAATGGAGAAAGAAGTGTTTCCTGTGCTCCCAAACCCGCTGGCCAACATTCCGGTTCTGGGATTGAGTTTGGAGCTTTGGACATGATCCCTGTTCTGAGCTTTATCCCTGCTCTTGTAAGTAGGCTGGTTCAAGGTCTGAGCTCCAGATCCGGCGGAGGGGGGGGGGTCGTCAAAAGGGTTTGAGCTCTGAATCGTTTCATGATTTGTTGCCATGGAAACCCTCACAGCTTCTTCCATGTTAAAAAATGCAGAGCACTGCAGGAGACCACGTGCTTGCTGATTTTCCGATTCCCTTCATCTTGTATCCTGAAGGCAAAGACCCCCCTCACCCCCCACACCAAAATCCACCTTGGTTTTATAAAAAAAAAGTGCCAAGGCATCTCCTGTAATTTATCTGATTTCTTGCAGGAAGAGAGCAGCGAGGACAAGGGGATGCTGCACTGTTGAGACAACAACCATATGTCCTGAGTGGATTTTGTCCTCCTCCTGCTATGCTTACAATCAACACAGAGCTACTGAGAGCCTTGCAGTCGGTGCAATCATCACATTTCTGCAGCACACACAACCACACGATCACTACTGTCTGGGACAAGCAGCGAAAAAAGGAAACGAAAGGTCACAACCTCCGTATGACCTCTGTAGGACTCAGCAAACCTGCAGGACAGGGCAGCCTCAGAAAATACCCACTTCTTCTTCTCAGATTTAGATGGAGGACAAACAAGACAGTGGGCATGATTCACAGCTGAGCTCAGCCACGGATTTCTAAAGAGCAGCCTTTTCTCAACCTGACTGAGACAATGAGGACATGAGCGAGGGAGCTGGCTCCATTATGAGGTCTTACATAAAGGATGCATTGTGCAGAGAAAGAAGAGGTCCTTTCCCCCCCCCCCCCCCAAGAGATGTTAGATGAAGTGGGGGTGCAGTGTAGTGCTGAGCTAAGCAGCAAGGTGATCAGGCGAGCATGCACCCGTCACTCACCGGAGCAGCTGGAAACCTGCTGGAGCTGCACAAAATGGGTCAATTTGCCACTTATTTTAGCTGTTTACAGCCTCACACACAAACACACACACACAACCGACCTGACACTGTTATCACACCACTCACACGCATCACCTGTGTTCACAAGGTTGACTGGTGCCAGCAGACGGGTCAGTGCTGATGTTTATGTGGATCCAAGAGTCGCATCAAGCAGGCAAAGAGCTCCACAGCAGCTGATTAACATGGTTGCCATGGTTACAGCAGCTTGAGTGACAGGTCTGGTCCCTCCGAGTCCAATCAGACTGTAAATGATCAGGAGTTAAACTGCAGGTATTATTCACTATATTGTGTGGCGAAAAGAACAATTGATTTGTTAAAGTGGAACAAAAAGATGGCTGACACTTCAGTTTGATGAATGGTTTTACTCGACCGGTTCTTGAATTGTTTTTCCAGAGCTTTTCAACCGCCGCCTCATGACTGTAAGCTGAAGTGATTAGTCACAGGAATGACTG
The DNA here is from genome assembly GCA_006937985.1 of Aphyosemion australe. Classification (NCBI taxonomy): domain Eukaryota; kingdom Metazoa; phylum Chordata; class Actinopteri; order Cyprinodontiformes; family Nothobranchiidae; genus Aphyosemion; species Aphyosemion australe. The sequence continues at coordinate 1,482,586 of SSNS01000061.1, forward strand.
ACACGTTTATTACTGCAGCTGATATTGTTTTGTAAGCTCACATATGAACGAGTTCTTGGAAGTGAACGTCCAGGAGGAAGTGCCTCCATGATGAAAACATCCAAACAAAACATTACAGTCAGTCTATTATTAAGATTCTTTACATAAAATGGTCCAAACAGGAAGGTGTTAATGTGAACGGAGTGAGATAAAAAATTACCGTAACTCACGGAAAACGTTATTTTAAATCCTGAAGAAAAACATTCATGTTTTGCGGTTGGAAATATTTCGGGATGCTAAAAAATATGTAAAAGAAACATGAGTGTAATATTTTAATCTAAATTGCAGCACTGAACACATAATTTGTCTCTAGTTTATCTTTTTAATTTTTAGTGAAAATTTTATTCAGCTGCTTTTCATTTTTTTTATTTGCATTTATGTTTTATGTCTCGTATGGATTTTATCCTCATTCGTATATTCTTTTATGTAGCGCTGTAAGCTAACTAGTTCAGTACAGTAAATCTACACACATTCAGAGATGTTTATTGTGAGTATGATGATTATTAAAGCCTTCATTATGGAGATAATCACCATGTCATGGACTCCTTTGATCCGAGTCACCTGTCATCCATTTATGAGCTGAACATTAGCATCAGAGGGACCCACAATTAGCCTCTTCTCACTCTGGCTATTTAAGCAAAACAAGGAGCCAGCAGCTTTCTGCTGCAGCTGAGGCCCGCTGGCAGGAGGGTGCTATCAGCTTATCGTGTTCATATCAAACTGGAAACACAATCACAGCTGCATTTCAATAAAACAGATACTTTTGACTTAATCTGCAAAATTTAGCTAGATATTTAAAAACCATTAAAGCAGATGTATTAACAATGTGGTGCAGAGACACTCATAAGCCAAGCTGGTTTGCAGCCATGCACTTCTAAAAACTAATCATTATTGTGGTTTTGGGTGCTGATTTTTGATTAGTAACCAATAAATCTGCATTAAAGGGATAATTTCACATCTCTAATCAAATGCTGTCAAACGTCCAAATTAATTCAAACTGTTTCCTTTGAAAAAGGAAGAATTAACCACCATCCTACTCTGGTATAAATCATATCGTTGATGCAAACTTGTTGGCTGCATCCAAAAAAGTGGTAAAGGCAACAGACCAACACTCCTTGTTCAAAGTTCAATTGTAATTCACTGACACCATCTGGAATAATACAAATAATTTGAGTAAACACTTATGGAGGGGGGCCATAAATTCAACCAAATAAAAAAACAGCACACTGTGATCTAAGAGTTATTTATTAATCTGAAGAGAACGTGGTTATTGCCACCAGACATGATGCATCCTGGGTATGTGCAGCTGCCGGCAACACTGGCTCCAGTAAATGTGCATGTTTCAAAATAAAAGCCCAGCAAATGTTGATAAACCTCCCACAAAGCCATTTTTCTCAGCTGTCTCAGTAATTAACACAGGCTTTCCCGGCACGTTATTTCTGTAGGAGCTGAACAAGTTCTGGCTCCAGACTGGACGGGGATCTGAAGTATCTACAGATGCTTGAATTAGACGGAGACAAAAGAATCAGGGAGTGGAGCTGCCAAACTGGCCTGTGGGGGCGACTGAGCTGCATGCCGGCTTTAAGGAGGAAGAGTTTGTGTTTGTGGCTGCTATCTATAGACGGGAGTGGTGCCCGCGACATAGCAGCTGCCCCCTGACAGCAGCGACACATTAACCTTCAGCCAGCTGTCCCGGCCCGCCGCTTCAACATGACCTCACTAACAGAGAGCCCTTACTCACTTTTTACTGTAACTTTACCCATCCTCTTTAAACTTTTATTACTGACGTAACTGAGAACGTTGTCCCAACAAGGCAGTCTCTAAGAACCATCTGTGTAAACAGAATTAGCTCATCATCAGGTAAACATCTGAGACACAGACAAATATGTCGTTAAAATCTGAAAAAAGTACGGTTTCAGCTAAGTCTAGTCATGTGTGTGCTCTCACACACCCCAGCACACACCCGCTCACCGGATCATCATCTGATCTGCAGTGGGACTCGGGGGGGATCAGCACAGCGTGGCTACAGCTGTCTCACAGCGGGTCGGGTTACCCTGCCACCGCCATCCCCAAGGCCCTCACCAAGGGAACGACCCCACGTCAAAACAACACACTCCGACCCTTCCTCGCCCTCCGACCCGGTCCAAGAGCTCAACGCGGATGCTCTTAGAAAAGGTGCTCACCTATTAACACCTTGTGAGGAGGCTGAGTCAGCATCTAACAGTCGTGTACGGTTGAAAATAATAGTTTTCTTATTTCCCCTTTTAAGTACAGCAGAGGGAAAAATGCATGAGATTTTTTTTTTAATGTTGCACCATCCACGGCTTTAGACTAACAGAATAATAGAGAACACTGAGCCAAAGCTGCTGCTGTGTATTTTAAGGCCTCTGCATTCATATTTGCTCTGATTATGAAATTATGTGGTTTACATCAATAGCTTTGGATAATTCAGATGTTTATAATCATGTTACACATCGTAGCAGTGTGCACTGCATGCTTAAAACTGAAAGAGTGCCCATAACATTATGACCTAACGCAGAGAACTTAGAAATCAAAACGGTGAAATTACAGACAAAAAAAACTATCTATGTCTATCTGTCTGGCTCCAACACACCTGATTAGAATAAACCAGTAATTAACAGGATGTGTTGAACTCCACAGGTGATTACATCATTTGATTCAGGTGTGCTGAAGCAGGTTACATGAAAATCCTGCAGCTTAGTAGCCCTTGAGAAGTGGAGTTGTTCGCCCCCCTGACCTAGTGATGCCAGGATGTTAGCAAACAGGTGAGTGGAGTTTTGGTTCCAGATGGTCTCATGTAGGTGTCTGATGAGTTCAGATGCCAGAGAACAGACTCTTTGAGTCATCTGGATCGTTTTAAAGACTGTGTTTGAGATTTCTGCTGTTGAAACCGGTCTCAGAGCATCAAGAAACCTTCGTTCTAGAAAGCAGGTTTTTCCAGGAGAATGTTGCACGCTAGGTAATGTCACGACTGATCAGTGTAGATGATGTGATTCAGAGAGAAACAGAAACTGGAAAAAAAAACCTCTAAACATCATCTTTTTATAGGAACACTGCAAAAATAACTCCTTAAACTAACTTGGTTTGACTTTAATGACCCAGTTTAAAGTCAAACTAAGTGTTATCTGTTTGAAACACAGACGGTGTGCTGCTTTAGAAGCGGTGCTGGGTACACTTCACCTACAACTGCAAAATTATAGGGTTATTAATGCTTTTTAACATACGGTACTGTACAAATTCTCAAGCACTCTTACTAAACTTCTAATGAGATCAACTTTCTTGTAGCTGAAAGAACGTTTCAGATAGTCTTAAGTATTTATCAAACACAGATTATTAAAAATCTGGTTACTCAGAAAAAACATGTTAAAAAGAAAGGGAATACTTTTTCTTAGTTCTGTTTAGTCAGCAGACTCGTATATGAACAAATATGTAACTATAAAGTTTTTGGACACATTTCCATTAGTTTTAAAGCCCTGATGACAAGGTCCTCCTTTCAGAGATGCTGCTGAACAGACTCAGGCTTATTCCCTCCATGAGGGAAGCCTGAGTGCAGGAATTCACTGAAAGATGATTAGATTCATAGAAATTATAGGAGTCTTCCCCCAAAGTGTTCCCCCTGCAGGCTCTTTCCTGTCCGGGCCTTCATACAGCAGCCCGGACGGGTTAAAGCTGCTCACCCGGGCTGCAGGTGAGCCCTGACAGCCGTCCAAGTAGTCCATTGTGGACCCAAAAGGTGGAACATCTCAGAAATGTGGGCCACTGAATGTTTTGGTTGCTGCAATGCAAGATGATACACGCAGAGCAGCCACAGCTAGATCTCTTTTACAACCAAGCCTCGAACAGCTCAATGACAGCCGCCCCCGCCGACTGTTTGTTCAGCTCTCAGTGGTGTGAAACAACAAAGCTGACACTAATGTTTAACTATGAACTCTCCAGGACAGAAATCTCCAACCACGAACCTCGCTTAGACTGAAGACCACCTAAACAGCTCAGAAATCCTACATTCAAAACGAGTCAGTGAAGTCAACAATTCTCTATCGTCAAAGCAGGCTAAAGGAAGTATGTCCGCACAGGAGTGGCTCCAACTTGTGCTAAATTCACAGAAATTCACTGGAAATGTTGAGAACCCATACCAGAAGCGATTAGCTCCGCTCCGACCGGGGTCCCCGACCTCGGAGCTTCTTTTCAAGCCGGATGCCGCCGTCTTTCCTTCCAGAGTGTGAAAAAACGCAATCTGCTTCTTCTTTGTGGCTTTTCTGTGTGGTCGGTACTTTCTCCTCCGCAGTGTCGCTTATATCTGCGGGCTAACTGCGTCCGGAACCATGGTTTGTTTTAGCCGTCAAAGTTTATCTCCCTGTAGAAAATAGTACGCTCTGTCGATGATTTGGTCAAGACCATCGCGGAGAAGATTACTAGTTGATCTGAGTGAGTCCACTACGCCAGTTGACGCTGCCTTCTGCCACCAATCCGTCGCTGAGATAACGAGCTGCGAGGAAGCAGCGACCCCTGTTGGTAGGTGCAGGAAAAGGGATGACTGCACAGCAAGTGGCGCTGCAGCGACCCCTACAGGATGAAGTCTTATTTTCACAGTGTGTTACATTTGAAAACTTGCATTTTGGGTTTCATGCAATGACTGTAAAAATTATGGTTTCATGTCAACTTGATGTTTGTCATGTACTGTTTTGTTCTTTTCAATAAAATGTTTAAAGATCCTTAGGAAGCAGTGAGATGGTAAAACCCAGAGTCAGAACCAACCAGGGTGAAGCTGTTTTTTGCTACTATGCTGCACACAGAAGAAATTGGCTTCCCTGTGACCTCAAACATGCCCCCAACTCTAGCAACTTAGACATTAAAATTGAAATATTTGATCTATTCATCTGCCTTGAGTGATCTCTTCTTATGCTGCATCTTCTCCACTGTAACTGCTTAGACTTTTAACCTTGTATTGTCTTTTTAAATATTTACGTATTAAATTTTATTGTAAAGTCCACATTTTTATGATTTAACAGTTTTTTTCCTTGCACGTGAAAAGCATATCAACCTCTGTGTATGAAATGTGCTATGTAAATAAAAATGCCTAAAAATATATCAGGTCCTCAGTATCTTAAAGCCATACTATGCAACTTTTTCATATTTTAAATAATTTTCTTGAGCCAGTATGTGCTAAAATGACCCTTTACAGGGATAATGAAATGTCACTCAGACCCCCACCGCCCTCTGTGGCCAGAATATTGCACTTGCAACTTCAGAGTGGCAGGCCGCCACCTATTCGACTTAGTGAAATGGAGCTGACATGCCTAGCGCTCCATTGTGCGTCCAGCATGTTTCCTGCATGTTTTGTGAACAGCTGACTTGTTTGATTTAGTGATTAATTGCTTCTGTAGACACTAATGAAGGCTGAGGAGACATTTCAGCAGTTAGATTAAAGTGGCTGTCCGGAGTATTTCTTTTATCTGATGGCACCATCTAGTGGCTGACAAGCATATCACACCAAGAGTGTTCGATTTGGTTATTTAAGATGGCGACTGCTCGTTTCTTGTTTATGAATGTGCTTCTCTAGCCAACAAGCAGAGCTAAAACATGTTGTTTTACAATTATTATTCTCATGTCATGTTGTGTTTTCATATATTTATATTTTAAAGACTTACTTGTCTGTGAAAAGTTCATCAACTCTGCAGGCACTTCCTTAACTCTGAAGCACGTAAGCGGTATTGGTTAGTTCTGACTGGCGCTCAGTTCATATTGCACGGAGCTCTACGAGGCAGGGGGCGGGCTTAGCAAAAAAAAAAAAAAAGAGGTATTGCTTACTTTATATCACAGTACACGATAAGACAATCACTTTTACGGATTTCTGAAAAATCATACATAATTCCTGAAAGGGGAAAACTCCGGACAGCCACTTTAAGGTGTTAAAAAGAAGAAAACACAGCGAGGAGATAAGTTTCACTTTTGATTCTAATAAACTGACACTAGGGGGTGCTAAAAGCAAGCCAAAACTGCATAGAATCCCTTTAAATTGGTCTTAAAATGAATAAATTAGTAAGATTGTGCTCCATGTGAAATTACATAAAATTGCATTATTTTAAAACAAGAGACAAACTATATTTTAGTAGGATCCTGGAGGATGCGTGGGAGTTCGCCCAACCAATCTTCACGTGTTTTGTGGATTTGGAGAAGGTGTTGGAATGTGTCTGTTGCGGAGGCCCTGTGGGGGTACTTTGGGAGTATGGGGTATCAAGCCCCTTGATATCAGAGTGATCTCCAGCTTTTTACTGGAGCGGTTCACCGCCGAGTGTGAAGCAGCTGGGATGAGAATCAGCTCCACCATGGTCTTGAGTCAGAAAATGGTAGAATGCCTTCTCCTGATCAGAGATGATGTCCTGCCTCAAGTTGAGGAGTTTAAGTATCTTGGGGTCAATAAGACGAAGATCTCGATTTATTTATGTTTCAATCCTCATCTATGGTCAAAAGCTATGGGTAGTGACGAAAGAACGAGGTCGCGGATACAAGCGGTTAAAATGAGTTTTTTCCTATCCCCTTAGAGATAGGGTGAAAAGATCAGTAATCCAGTAAGGTCTCGGAGTCGACCTGCTGCTCCTCTACATCAAGAGGAGCCAGTTGAAGTGGCTCGGGCATCTAGTTAGGATGCCTATACTGGACGCCTCCCTGGTGAGGTTTTCTGGGCACGTCCAACCAGGAGGAGACCTAAAGGAAGACCCAGGACACGCTGGAGGGACTATGTCTCTCAGCTGGCCAGGGAACGTCTTAGAATTCCTCTGGAGGAACTGGCCCAAGTGGCTGGGGAGAGGGAAGTCTGGGCCTCTCTGCTTGTGACCTGACCCTGGATAAGAGGAAGATGATGGATGGATGGATGGATGGATGGATGGATGGATGGATGGATGGATGGATGGATGGATGGATGGATATAAACACTAGAAATTACAGTCAGAAAGTCAGACGTTTGAGTTTATAGACAGTAGCCTGATTTGGGTAAGAGATCCTTCAAAATGGTCAACCTCAAAAATAGAGAATGCAAAAAATGAGGATGTGTTAAAATGTTTTGAGATAATGTTATTTATGGTGCGTCTTGAGATGACTAGAAACAATTTTAAATTCACCAACACAATGGTTGTTTTTTCATCAGCAATCAGGACATGAACTAAATCAAACTGTCTCACCAGGGAACAACCGTCTCTGATCCATGTTGTAAATCATCTTCCTTATGAACGTGATGCTGAATGGAGAAACTGGATGAAAGTATTTATTGACCAAGTCGTTCTTGTTCTATTTTATTAAAACTTGCGAAAGATCTCGGTAAAACAGGTAAATTTAAATATAATATTAAGTTTATGCAGCAGTTTCCTAGTGAGAGGGGTTTTCCTCATTTCTGCCACTCTTACCCGAACAAAACATCCTTTCTTCTTGAAGCCGTCCTCCAATTTCCTCTAACTTCCTAGAGCCCAAGTATCATCACTTTAGACTTCCTCACAAAAAATCCAAAACAATTTAAACATTCATTCTTTTTCTGGGGCACAGCCAAGATTTAGGAAGGAAAAAAGTCAAGCAAACACAGAGCTGCATACTTCCTGGTCTAGTGTTTTTCAGAGAGAGAGGGAGAGAGTGGTCCGTTTGAGGGGCCCGCTTCAGCTTCGTGTGTGGAGGGGAAATCTGTGCACCATTTCTGGGCCTCCTCTGTTTTCTGTCACTTTTTTCTCCAGGAAATTCAGTATTTGTCTCGTCACATATCCATCTTCTGCCTGACAAGTGTTGGAATCCCTCAGACTGAAAAGTCCTCTCAGACCAAATCAGAGGATCACTACATTCTGAAGTTGAGATTCAAAATCTGGAAAAGATGCAAGAATGTTTTTTTGAGTCTAAATAAGCCCTCCTCATCTTGACTTAAAGCTCTGTGGCGTTTGTTGAATTTCAGCTCCTATCAGATGTGCAGGGACACGCCCTCCATCCCCGTGGTGTTGCTCCAGCTTCTCCACCCCACTTCTCACCTCCCCTCTTCCTGCTGCTTTCTTTCACCTTCACCGTTGCTCTACACTTCAAACCAAGAGTCAAAGATGTCTTGGACGTATGCAACCCTCCTGGTTCTCCTCGCTGTGCTTCTTACACTCAGCTGTGAGTCTGATGAAGGAGAATAAAATAGTATTTTTAGAAAGCAATTTGTTTTCTTTGCACTGCATTTTAATTTAGACTTTTCACATCTTGTCCTGAAATGCAGTGTCTCCGGAGGCCGAGTCTGCAGCTGTGCGCAGGAGAGCAGGCAGAGCTAAAAGTCCCCAAGGTGAGGAGTCACATCAGGTGCTCTTGTCTCTGCTCTGCATCCTCTTTCTTTATCGTGAACCTGCTTCCACTGCAGGTCCAGCCAGGAGGATCTTCATGAAAGAGTCTGAAGCCTCAAACTTCTTCAGGAAGCGCAGCAGGCGGACCGCAAAATCTCAGGATGAGATGAACGGTGAGTTCCCGTCCAGACTGTGGTCAGCTGAGCTGTTTGTTCAGGTAGTTGGCGTGTGGCTGTGGTCGTGGGCCAGATTACACACATAGATCTAACTACTAAATATAGTTCAGCATTACATTCAGCTCTGTGGGGTTTTTTGTTTTTGTTAGAGCAAAAGACATTTCAAGGTCAATTATCATTCTTGAAAAAAACAAATTTTATATATATATATATATATATATATATATATATATATATATATTATTGTATATATTACAAGATTCAACCCCAGAAGACTAGACTGACCATTTGATGGAGCACATTCTTGTCTCTATTGATATATTCAAGAATATGTTTGAAATATTTGAAATAAACCCTTAAATAAATCACCTTAGATTACATTATAATTTTCATTTTTCTGAATAAATTAAATATAGAAGACATTTGCACTACTTTTTTCTTGCCGTAAACATTTAATTGCTAACAACTGAAAAGGAAAATTGAGTCATGGCCAATAATTACCTATATGGGACTATTTTGGGGGTAATAAATATGCAACCCAGTGCCCTTCTTCATGGAATTTTACATATTAGTATGAAAATAATCTATCAGCTATAGGTAGATGGGTGTGCTGTGCAGCATGACTCATGCCAGGAATCTTTTATCTGATATAAAATGAAAACATCATAAATTTCATCAGGAAAATAATGACTAGTATTATATAAACAATTAGGTCAGGTATAACCAGTTCTGGTTCTGCATGTTTTAGTTGTTTCCCTGCTCCATCACATCTGAGTCAATGGCTGAATTACTTGTTCAGTGGCTCACCAAGCTCCGTGGTGACTCTGAACATCAACACAAAGTAAAAACACAAATCTGTCACAAGGATTTCTTCTGATAAAGCTTCTATTGTCCCTTTTTCAGTGGTTAGTGCTGCTGCCTTGCAGCAAGGAGGTTCAGGTTCGCATCCTGGCCTGGGGTCTTTCTGCATGGAGCTTGCATGTTCTCCCTGTTCACGTGTGGGTTCTCTCTGTGGGCTTCCTCCCACAGTCCAAAAATTTGACTGTCAGGTTGATTAGTCTCTCTAAATTGTCCTTAGTTGTGAGTGTGTGTGCATGGTTTTGTGTTTCTGTGTTGCCCTGCGATGGACTGGCAACCTGCAGACAGCTGGAGGTAGGCACCAGCCCCTCGCAACCCTACGTGGATAAGCGGGTATGGGTGGATGTCATTTTTTCTGAAGCTGAAGAAATTTGGTGGCTGATTTATTTTGTTTTCTTGCAAAAAGAATCATATTTTTTTCTTCACAAATACTTCAATAGGGACCTGTTAAGTTGCACATCTCTTGCTGTCTGCGCACAGTGATCTGACTGTTTTTTGATGCTGGTAGCAGCCAGCAGCTGTTGAGTGTTGTCTGCACTCAGACTTGTTCCTCTGCTGCAGCAGGAGCCACGGGGCAGCATGGAGCTCACACGCACTCATATCTGTCAGCTTTCCCCAAGCAGCCATGCTCTTTACCACGTTTAAAAATCTCAACTGAGTTAAACGACACCTTCTCATGCAGCTTCGCAAGCAGGGAAGTGGGAAGAAAAACATCACTGCTGCTGATTCTGAACTGAAGCTGTGTAAGGTCTGTGTTTCTGGCAACAAACTGACATTTTGAGCAGTCAAAGGAGGGCTACAGTGAACACAAAGCAGAGAGCAGATCTGGACGTGTGAGTGGGCGAGCGGTTGGGAGATGAATGTGGAATGTGCAGAAATGCTGCCAGACAGGGGTCAGAAAAGTGGGACAAACAAGCTGCTCAGAAGAGAACCTCCTGCAGAACAACACCTCTCCTCCTGCAGGTAGGAGCAGCTAAATACAGAAACAGATCAAGTGAAGATTCTGAGACTATTAAACTATAATGGAATGGAGCTTCCTGCAGGAGTCATGTTTAATTATCATGATTAAGCCAAAGGATTAATTCAATAATCCAAATTCATGGCACATATGGTTATCACCCATAATAGGTTAACTCTGCTCCACTGTGCTTGCAGCGGAGCAGAGGTTAGTCCTGGCTGCAGACAAGCGGAGGAGAGAGGTGTACGAGGAGAAGAGGAATGAGTTTGAGAGCTACGCTGAGGAGGAGAACGACGGTACGAGAACACTTTACGTCTGATGCACCTGAGAGAGGAGTTTATTACTGTTCACGCTCCTCTCTTCTTCCTCCAGAGCAGAATGAGAGGACCAGAGAGAGCACCGAGCAGTGGAGGGAGTTCCACTATGATGGGATGCATCCTCCCCACGAGTACAACCGTCACACCGTCTGAGGAGGTGGAGATGCTGGAGGAAGATGAGCTCAGACAAATAAAGCTTCATTAACCAGGCTTTAATTATAAAAATATGTATTCATTTTACCAATTGTTCTGTTGATATGAGGGCGAAAGCAAAATGCTTTTTAATATTTCCAATATTTTTTTCTTTTTTCTGATAAATCGTGTGGTGAAACCTTTGTTGTAGAAAAAAGCTGTGCTAATTATGCAGCAGAACTAATTATAATCTTTCTTCAGTGAGCTAAAGCTTTTGTTCTGGAATTAATCAAATTACAAACTAATTAAGAGGCTATTTTTCCCCACATGTTGACAGTTTTAGGGTTCAACCACGAGGTGACTTCAGTCCCGTCTAACTCTGAAGTTGGTGATTTTATCACAAAACTAAGAAACATTTACATTAAAAGTATCATACAAGTCATTTCAAGACATATAAAACAAAATTTAAAAGTATTTTGAAACTCATCTATAGATTTAAGCACAAGGACCTAAAGATGATTTTAAAACCATGATTGTACAAATCAGTAGGAAATTCAGAAACATTTTGAAATTTATAAACTGAAAGAAAACAACCAAAATGAACCGTAAGTAGCAAAGCTACAGTATATTATCCTCTTTGAGCAGTTATATCTGATTTTAAACAGTTCCAGTGAGTGTTAAATTAATCCTTTAGCAATTTTTTAACACTGCAAAACTGATTTTCAAGAAAGTTTCTAAACATTTTCTTCTTTTTATTCTAAAAAGAAAAAAGTTGTTATCTGCAAAAACACTTTTTGCACTTCTTGAAATAACATAAATATTCTTAAATATGAATAAAATCTAACATTTGATTATTTTGCTAGTTTTGAGAATTCTAGCAACTGTTGTGAACCCTACTGGCACATTTTTTTACTCAAAACAAGAACATTTGATCATATTTACCTTATTTCAAGCAAGTAGTGTTGTTTTCGAAGATAAGAACATTTTTTTAGATTAAAATAATATAAAAATGTGTAAAAAGGCTTTTTTACTTAGTTGAAAACCAGTTTTTGCAGTGTGAAGGGTTGGGATTAGGGTGAGATTTATGACCAAACCATGAAACAGCTGCTACCATGTTTTCCTGATAGGATTTTTTAGCCCATTTCAGAAGTATTTCCAGTTTCATATGAATGTTGCATCATAGTCAAGTTGATTAATAATAAAGTAACTGAGTTGCATCATTTATTTGCATACTGATCTTTATTAAATCTTCTCACCATTTTGATGGTGGTATATTAATACAAGTGTCTTTGTGTTTACTGTAGATTTAACGTGTGCAAACTGCAGTTTGATATTTACTGTTTTGCAGGTATTTGCCGAACACTTCTGCAACATGTAATGAATGCATATATATATATTTGTGTATTTGATAGAATCCTAAAATAAACACACAAACATCAGCAGATGTTGTAGAGGTTTGTATTTACAGTAAGTAGATGCACCACATTTTTAAACGATTCAAGACGGCAAAGCCCCGGATTCTGGCCATGCACGGCAGGAGCAGTATCTTGTTTTCGTTTGTTTTCCACATTCATGTTGAGATTGAAGTTACGTAGAACGACAGAGGAAATACAGACAGATCTCTTCTCTTCTGTGTGTGAACGGAGAGAGACGGACAGAGTCCTCCTGCTAAATTCAACAGGCTGATATGAAAGCACAGTGATTAAATACAGAGTGACTGAGCTGATCTCAGAGCAGACACTTCAAGAGTGGAAGCAACTGTACACCATTAATCCCACTGATGCGGAGCAATTTTAACCAGGATTCCTTTGCATTCATTAGTCGTTTTAACTTTCTCTTTCTTCCAAAGGAGATTCAAGGTTTTGAAAAGTTCAACAAACGTGTCTCCTTGTGGACGAAACGGGTGTTTGGTTCACTTCCTGTTCAGATCCCTGAGAACTGGTCATAAAGCAACAACCTGTGGCACCCTCCTGTGGTCAAAGAGGACTTCACAGTCACATGAAAAGGAAAACTTTAAATAAAACAGCAAAATAACAACTATTACATATTTATATATCTGACAGTACAATAGTTTTTAGTTGAGCCTCATTAAACATTTACACATTTCTTACAAAAGTCATAATATAGTAATAAGAAAATAAATATTCCCATAGATGAGTAGAACGCACCGGCCGGGCGGTGACCGCCGTGACTGATGCACATGGTCCCACTTTAACGTCCACACACTAAACAGCAAAGATACAACACATCCTGTTGGAAGTTATGATGCTGTGCAGCAGAAACCACAGCAGACTGACACGAGCTGTCCAAACGACAACACGTCCAGAGTGCAGAAGATGGCACGAGTATTCACCACAGCATGAAGCTTATGTTTCACTTGACTCCACGCAGCAGATCCAGGCAGGATATTTACACAAGGCATACAGCGGGACGTCCCAACAACACTCACACCAGCTTCAGTTCCCTTTTAGTGTAGCGAGAGAGTCTCAGATAACCATCATTTCCACAATAACGACCTCAGGTGGAGTTTCCCCTCCTGTTCAGGTCAGAGGGGGACGAAGCAGTGGGCGCCGCTCTCAGCCAGGATAAATAGAGCTGAGCCAGCGCTCCGTAAATTCCTCCCGGATTGTGCAGAAATAGATGGGAGGCTGCGGGATGGGCAAACTGAGTAACCACGTTGAATGACGAGGCCTGGGGTGGTTAGTTTTTAACCCCCTGGTCTTAAAGCTCTGTGGTCTCCCAGCTGACCTCCCGCGGAACCTGGCGTCATTTAGTCCCAGTGTGGATGACTGTGACGGTGGAGGGGCGGGGCCGGGGGATCTCGGGCACCACTGGGGGGTCGTCCTGGGGAACAGGACCGTCGGAGTCCTGGTTACACACTTTAACGGCAGAGGGAAGAGGAGCTATGGGGGGACCTGGGGGACAGAAAAGACAGATTCACCACAGAGTCAAACACAAGAACCTGAAAATTACACTAAACTTTGATAAACCGAGTCAGTAAATTAATAAAAATAACTTTCTTGAATGAGTAGAAGTGACAATAATGAGTTTTTAAGACTGAACCCAGCTGTTTAGATGAAGTTAATTCTTTACATTTTTCTTTAACTTAATCTATTATTACTGGAAAACTGTAATCAGAGCTGTTTTTTATTCCTGCAAAACCTTTTGATAGAATTTATTTAAATGTTAAAAATTAGATTAAAGATTCGCAGATCAGCTTAACTTTTAAACATGATCATTAAATGGATAGTTCAGATTGGCTGCAGTTCATGCAAAGGTGATTTCACAAATTAGCTACATAGTTAATATAAAATGTGCTTATTAACTGCAGGAGGTATCTGTAGAGCTAACTCCTGCTAGCCTGGCAAGCCATCCTATATATGTGTAAACTCTGCAAAGCAAGAATTTGGTCTAGTTCACTAGGCTAAACTCCTGCAGCATCTCAATAGAATTTCATACTAATTCTGCTGAAATAACTATAAAATGTCAAATCAATGGTCATGTTGAGATTATAAAATAGCAAATGCGTGAACAGATTTTTGCTGAGAGTGAAATTGAGACTAGCTGTTAGCTCATCTGTTATATAGAACTGACCTGCTGCCTTTCAGCTTCCACAACATGAAGGTTTAGCTCAACATCTGTAAGTTTTAAAGACCAAGTTCACTCATTTGTTCAACACATCTGCAGTGCATCGTCTCTAGTATAAATGAACATCTTGTGAATCAACCTCTGTGGAAAAAAGCTCTGGTGCTCCTGTTTCAGGAACTAGGAATGAGCCAGAGGAGAGGTGAGCAGCAGGATTTAGACTCTTCCTGATATTCGGACATCTTGCCTCTGATTGGCTAACAGCAATGCGACTCTACCACTGTCTGTTTGTTCTGCAATGTTGAAATTTTATCTCCACATACAAGCCTGAATGAGTTCTGCCATGTGGTGGAGTTGCTAATGCTAACAGTTAGCTTCTACTAGCTGAGACGCTCTCTGCTGTGTCCTGGATGCTAAAACAACAGCCTTCACCGTCGTGAGCCAAGATGGGTGAGTCCATGAATTTTATTTTTTCAATGTGACGTGCAGTTGACAGGCTTTTCTAAACCGAGCCGAACCATCTATTTTCTATTAGCGACTAATGCAGGAAATAGGGGTAGAAGACTATTTTCATGTTTAGCCTGCATGTCTCAGAGAGACCAATCATATTTTAAAAATGACAAGTAAAAAAACGGTTTCTCAGTGAATTTTAACGTTTATGAGTTTCCTAAAGCTGATGGTTTGTGAAGGTGAGGCTGAATTGGATGGACTCTATGGAAATGAGTGGTAGATGTGCATTCTTTGATACTTTCACAAAAATTCCTTAAATGTTTCTTTAGATACTTTGCTAAAACGGCAAAAAAAAATTGCCCACTTTTTACATCTCAGCATAGAGATGTAGAGACGCCAAAGATGAACAACAGGAAACAACTGGAAAAATGTTGTGACATTTAAGATAGAGAAAAAAGTTGGAATTTTACTTTGAAAAGCCAATTTTGCTTTAAAACCAACACAACTGTAATAGAGAAGTGAGTGCAGCCACTCAGGAGCACCCCAGCTGCATCCATCCACACAGCTAAAAATCAATAAGAAGTTAAAAAAAAAAACATAAACCAGATTCAAGCAGACCCCCCACCTGGAACTCAGTGCAGATAAAGCCAAATGAAGCAGAAATCAAATCTCTGGATGCTGCTTTAACTTAATGCTTTCAGGAACATGAATGGGTTTAAAAAGGCCCGGTGCTAAAAGCCAAACATGTTTGCGCTGGTCTCAGTTGGCATCTGAAGAGTCACTCACAGTCCTTCAGGGAGAGCGGGGCACAGTCCACAGACTGGCTCTTGGCCGGAGCTCTGCTCTGGGAGCTCGGCACCGAGTTGGTGCTCTGGATGCTGCTTCCAAAGCTGGTGCCCAGCTGCAGACGCCTCATGTGCCGGATCACAGCCGTGGCGTTAAACGCTTGCTGCACATCAAAGGACACATTGTAAGGGGAAAAAATCACACAAACATAAAAGTAAATGCGACTGTGCTCACCCTCCATTTGCTTTTGGCAAAGTTTTTCCGCATCTGTCGGCTGACTGATTCGTGGATGTTCTTGCAGAGGGCCGTGTCTCCAGCAATCCTGAATTAAAACAGCAGAAATTGTAGTAACCACTGACACATACCAAAACAGCACCAGATTATTTATTTTTGCTCCTGTCACACCCGAGGAATCATCCTCATGCTGTTTTCACATTTGCTCCCTTCATTTGTTTGGCTCCTGATCGATGGGCCTCTGCTGCTGCAGGACCCATTTTCACATTCATCATAATATCTCTTTATGAAAGCCTGTCAGTGGAAGTCATTCCTCTTCATCATTACAACATCTGTTACCGCTGTCACGCGCACGTATCAGAGGGTCCACCTGCCCACGACCCAAAATGCCCATTACTGCCTTACAGACTTATCGCCACCTCAGCTGGAGACGCCGACCAACGCGGGCTCAGCCTCATTAGCGCCAACGCGACTCGAGAAGACATCTCAATTGTTCATTAGGCTTCGAAATTCTTCAAGGATCCTTCAGGAGATGAGCTGCTAATTGGCAGCCATTTATTCAGCAGATTTGTCTCTGCAGAGGTGGGCCCGCGGATCGGAGCCATGGTGACAGATGATAGTGGGAGGACAAGCTCGCCATGACAAATGCATGAGCCTGGCAATCTGCGTCACACTGCTGTGTGAGCGCAGCCCGGTGTGTGTTTCCCTGTGATTGAAGGGCTGTGGCGCAGTGTGGTGCTGAGTTGTCCTCACCAGGGGTGCTCCAGAGCCTGATCACACGTGAATCTCTTCTCTGGGTCCTTCTCCATCAGGCAGCTGATGAAGTCCTTGGCTGTGGAGGGAAATGGTAAAAAGTCAAGAGCACATCCAGCTGAGGAGATCTTCTTCACTTTCCAGCACTCAAAGGTGTAAATTTTAATCTGATGCTTTGCTTTACGTGTCCTGCAGCTCAGTGGGACGAACACGTCGTGGATAAAATAAAGTAAATTAATGTTCTTAAACTGCAGGAGTTGCAACAAATGTTGCGCAACAAGTAATTCATTTTAACATCTAATCTGTAAATAATTTAAAACACACTGAGACTTTTTTCTACTATTGAACAACAAACAAATTAGACTGAATTCAGTGTTGTTTTTATTATTTCATTTTTGTTCAATTCATCACCATAAAATATTTTCAATGTTTTCTTCATAAATCTGAGAAAACGGTCAGAGTGGGAGCAGACTGTAAAAGGTTTTGTTGCTGCAGCGAATAAACAACAAAACATGGAGCCAATTAATGTTGGCTCAGCTAACAGCCTTCAAAAGTGAGCGTGCTGCTGATCGTAGTGACAGTTTTCTCAGCGGCCAAATCTCTGTTCATTCATGCTGAATCAAACAAACAACAGCAATCTAGAAAACAAGCAAACCCTTAATTTAGAAACAATAAATGATCTAAAAGTTACTACTATTTTCTTGAAACGCCATACATTGCAGTTCCCCCTTCATCCACTAGGGGCTGGCTCCAGAAAGGAGCAAGTTCTCATTGACTCTTGTGTTAAAAATGCCAACTTCACCACCTCGTTTTAGGTTTAACAGGTCAGGTTTACCATGATTTAGATGTAAATATTAATTCTTAGGGGCGTGTCTATTTGACAGGTAGCAGATGAGCTGCCAGCACTAGCGGCTTCCCTCCTGTTTGCTCCAGGGAAGGCCTCAGCCTATGCACCAAGCTGTTATTTCTGTACTTTTGAAAAAAGATTTAAAAAATCCTCATGATGTGGTTCTTACAGACTGATATCTCTTTTCAGAATCAGAATCAAAAGATTTTTATTGCCATTGTCATTGAATGCAGCTCACTGACTAGGAACTTATTTTGGTGATAAGGTGCAACATAAACACATAGTTTTGAACATAGATGTTAAAATTCTCGCAAAGGTCCTGGCCCGGCGCCTTGAGACGGTGCTTCCCACAGTTGTTTCACCTGACCAGACAGGGTTTGTGAAAGATCAACAATCTTGTTTTAATGTAATGTGCATACGCCTGCTCCACCCGACCAAAAGGTTGACAAAGTAGTACTCTCCCTAGATGGGACTACTTCTTTGAGACTGACGAGATTTAAATTTGAACCCAAATTTATATCCTGGATAAAATTGCTATATCATTCTCCGTTGGCAGCTGCCCACACCAATTAGCAGTTTCTATTGAGCCTTTGGCTATTGCCATAAGACAGAGCCCGGATATAGAATAGAATAGAATAGAATAGAATAGAATAGAATAGAATAGAATAGAATAGATCACTAAAAAAACCACAAATAAAAGATGAAAACAAACTTGGGTACTAACAGTATGCAGCATACTGTAAGAGACACAGACAACAATGTGAATCTGGTATTGCACAAGTATAGAACACATACTGAATATTGCATTGGTGTTATTGTGTACCAGGATGATACCAGCACAGCTTAAACTGAGGAGTTCTACACTCTTACAGCAGAAGGGATGAAAGATCTGCGATAGCGCTCAGTTTTACATCTGGGATGTCTCAGTCTACCTCTGGAGGAGGAGGTATCAGTGGCATCTTGCGTCTGGGATCTACTCATCAAGTCTCTCTTTATGCCGATGATATGCTTTTATATATTTCAGATCCTCTTTCTAGTATGCCCAAGCTGCTGATTCTTCTTGGTACATTTGGTCAGTTATAAGGTTAACATTTAGAAGAGTGAAATGATGCCTGTAACTCTTTTGGAAGGACAGCTCACTGGCTCAATTCCATTTAAAATAAGCCCAGATCATTTTAAATATGTATGTATTTAGATTGGTATTTAGGACTAATTATAACCCTTTATTGGCTAATCTCAAACAAGATATTTCCCGATAGAAATCCTTGCCCCTGTCCTTGGGAGGGAGGATAAACACCGTTAAAATGGGGTGGGTGGTGAGGAGGTTTCTGTTGTTCATTCTGTTTTTAAAAAAACTGTTGAAAATTAATAAACAAAAAAATGTTACAGCCTAGAAGGCAGAGGGTAGCAGAGTCTCTAAACCGTGGTTTTCTGGCTAAAAGCACCCGATAACCTGTTAGCTTTGGTTAGTTCTGTTAGCTCTTAGCTACATCGGCTCAGAGTTTTATTGGTGTCAGTCATCTGTACTTCAGAGCTTCTGCTTCTTTAATAATTAAAGTTTGATGAACATTTGGGGGTTTTAAGATTTCAAAAAGCAAAAAATAAAAATAACTCACCAAAAAAGACTTGGATGATTTTGAATCAAGGCAAAAACCACTTGATTTTCTAAATAATTGGTGCTTCAATGCTAAATGTGGTATACTATTAAGCACTAAGTTACCATAGCAACTGTGCCCTGCTGAACCTTTGATCCCCTCAGTAATTTATTTTTACTGTTTCGTGGCTTAAAACATGGGTATTGAAAGCAGCTTGAACAGATTCAAGGTGATATTTCATCTCATCACAGGCACACCGCTTACCAGAGTCTGATATGTCATCCCAATACGGTGCGTCAAACTCATAGTCGGCTTTGAGAATCTGTTCAAACAGCTTGGAGTCATTCTCGTCGTAGAAAGGAGGGTATCCACAAAGCCTGGGAAGTTCAAACATTACACATTATTGTGTGTGACAGTAGGCATCAATAAAAAGTCTCAATTCTGAAAGTGTCTGCTGCGGTCGGATCTCATCTACTGGCCGTCTGATGCATTTTTCCTGCAGTATGCAACAGCGGACGGCTCAGACGGATTATCGAGAACGCCAGCAGTGTCAATAAATCCTTTTTCACAGCATATATGAAGGGAAATGAGCATGCCAAAATCCATGGTTTGCATTTAGGTTTTGTGTTTGGTTCTAAAACATCAAATTCAAAGCATGGTGATGAAATAATAACACTGAATTTTCTTCTTGGCTCCTAACAATTGACTCCACTTAGCTTTATTAAGCTGGCAGCTTTATGCAGTGCGTTCTCCTGAAAGCCTCACAGGCTCTGTGTTATAGAAGCAGCAGATGTTAGCGTCCCTCAGGCCGCTGACAGGCTGCCCCTGCACTAAGTCACTAATGAACGGGTTTTCATTTAGAATCTGGACGTGTTTTTGTTTAATTGCTTAATTATTTTTGACTCATTTTAGCTTTTCCGGGAGAAGAGGCTTGTTTTTCATTTTCTTTATAGCATTATAGTTCAATCAGACAAATTTGTGTTGGTTTCAGGCACTCACAGAATATAAGCGATGACGCCGATGGACCAGCAGTCCACTGCTTTGCTGTAGGGCTTCTGTGCTAGAACTTCAGGAGCTGCAACATCATAAGAGTTTCAAAGGTTAGAAAAGATTGTGCATGAAGGGAAACAATGCAAACCTTTCAAGAATCATCTAAACATTGAAATCTAAAAAAAAATATCATTTATAAATCTGCAGAGAGAACCCAGACAAGAACATTAGTAAATATTAAATAATATCCTCAGAACAATGTTACCATCAAAGGCACTCTGAAGCATTGGATAGGGGATTTATTTACCCCAATCTACAATAGGAAAGCAGCTTAGTGGGAAGAGAGCTGGAGCAATTATTAGAAAATGAAATAAATATAAGATCAATGACAAACTCCCTCAACCTGGGGCTCCATGCATGATCTCATCTCGTGTGGTACAAATAATCTTGAGAACGTGAGGAAACGGCCCAGAACTAAAGGTCCTCCTTGCTTAAGCCAGCACATGTCCAGGCCCGTCTAATATTTGATCCAGAGAAGGATGAGACCAAAATATAACTCTTTGGTGTAAACACAACTTGCCGTGTTTGGAGAAGGAGGGGGGGGGGGGGATGCTGAGTTGAAACCCAAGAACACCAGACCCATTGTGAAGCATGGGGGTGGAAACATTATGCCTTAAGGCTGCTTTTCTGCAAAAGGGACAGGGCGACTGATTCCCTTTAAGGAAACGATGAATAAGGTCATTTATTGTGAGATTTTGGGTAAAAACCTTTCATCACTGAGAGCACTGAAGATGAAACGTGGCTGGATCTTCCAATATGACAATGATCCTAAACACGTCGCCCGGGCAACAAAGGAGTGGCTACCTAAAAAGTATTTCAAACATCTGGAGTGACCTAGCCAGTTTCCAGATCTCCATCTAATAGAAAATCTGTAAAGTGTGTCGAAAGTCTGGTTTGCCCAGCGACAGCCCCAAAACATCACAGTTCTAGAGGAGATCTGTATGGAAGAAAGGGCCAAAATACCTGCTACAGTGTGAGAAAACCTACAAGAAATGTTTGATCGCTGTCATTGCCAACCATGATTAAATTACAAAGTATTGAGGTGAACCTTTGTTATTGATCAAATACTTATTTTCTGCACTATTATTCTTTAAAAATCACACAATGTGATTTCCTGTTTTTTTACACTGTCTCATAGTTAAAGTGTGCCTATGATGAAAACTAAAGATCTTTTTAAGTGGGGAAAACTTGCACAATCTGTGGCTGACCAATACTTTTTTGTGCCCTAGTACTTGACTCAATATTTATTTTAACAATATCATTTGGATTTTGCCAAACTATTTTTACATAACATCATAATTTTATCAAAAGCTGTAGGTCAAAATAAATAATAATAAATATAGTAAAAATAGTAGTTGAAAAAGTGCTAAATGTCACAATATTTAGCTATTAACATGCTAATTACAGATAAACGTAGCTTAAAATTAAAAAATAAAGCTTTTAAATGGCTAAAAGTGGCCAAATGTAGCTGTTACACTCCCATATATGATAAAATGTAGCTTCTTGTCTTTTACTGTATTTCATAATCATGGCCTTGTAATGCCTCAGGCTACTGGTTTATAATTTAACTGGGTTTTATATCATCTAATAAACATCCAGTTATCTCAGAGACCATTTCCACCAGTGTCAGAGCTCCGAGGGCACCCTCACCCACGTATCCAGGAGTCCCACAGGCCGTGGCCATCACTCCGCCCGTGCCCTCCATCTTGGATAGGCCGAAGTCACTGATCATGATCTTTGAGTCGTCGTCGGGGCTGAAGTAAAGCAGGTTCTCAGGCTGAAAGTGAAACAATAAAACAGTCAAAAGGTCAGCCCACGCTTGTCAGTAAAATGCGTTTCTTTTTTTTCCTCCTGTGTAGACTAATGTTAAATCATCTGGACAGTAAAGATGTCAGGCAAAGGATTTGTCTTCTAAAGAGCTTCCACAGCTCAGTGCAGAGCCTTTAACAGTTTTCTGAGGAGGAAAATCCCTGACATTTAGCCTCAGTGGGTGATCGCTAGCATATGGGAGAGAACCACAAGTAGAAGGGATTTCCCCTCTAGGCAGGAGTGTGCAGACAACAGATGCATATTTTAATGTGAATATGAAAAGCCGCCGTACCTTCAGGTCTCTGTGCACTATAGCCATAGAGTGCAGATAGTTGACGGCATCCAAAACCTGCCGAATGAGCCGACTGGCGTCCATCTCCGTGTAGAAACCCTTCTCTACAATCCGGTCGAACAGCTCCCCTCCAGACACACTGATAGCAAAACAGACAACAGGAGACCAGTTTAAATATGTTATCATACATTATGAAGCCATGCTGCATTTGCTCCAGCCTTTTTTAGCCCGTTTCTACTGCAATTAGAAAAAGCAGAGAAAATAACGAGTGACTCCTTAGATTAGAATAGAGTTTAAGTGTGTGCCTGCTTTCTGAGTGTGACGGGCAATCAGACTTTATATAAGAGAGAAATCAAGTAAGCATTAAGCCCGTTTCAGAGATAAAGAGAGGAGCAGATATTCACCACCTAAAAAACAGGTGCATTAGTCACAAATGTGGGAAAGTTGTGCAGTGAGGAGAAAGGTCCTGATGACAAACGCTACATCTGTGCTCCTTTACCAACAGTGAGTAAAGCATGTTTCACAGGATATTTAATAAACATTGATGTGAATATAATTGCTAAATGAGATTTATCCAACTGGATCTAATATAAACTTCTATAATAATGTTTGGCCTTTTTCTGTTTTAAACACATTTGGATGCCAAATAATTAAAATTAATTTACTAACTGATGGATAAGTCACATGAAAACGTTGACAGACAACGCTGCTATAAAAGCAGAGGAGCGCTTCTACGGAAGCCCAGATGTGTAAGCCGGAAGTTGTTGTGTGTTATTGTGCATCCCAAAAATCGTTTCAGTCTAGGTCACACCCTCCTACATCTCATCAAAACAACTATTGTAACACAATAGGACCTAACGACATCAATAACTCCTCAGGGGTAGAGACGAAGGGTATTCATAAGTAGTTTCAGCTCGTTAAGCAACAACAGACAGTTTATAAGCTCGACCCTCCCATATTCCAGTCAGAATTCACAAAGCTACTTGGATGAGAAGCAAAACGTCTTCAAGACACCAAAGAAGCCCAGTTGCCTTCATTTGAACCCTTTGGATTGTGCATTAGCTACATTAGCTGTTCCATAAGATAACATAAAAATATAAACTATATTGACTTATGTCTTCAAAAACAGATGAAATCCATGTGTCGTTAGCTTCTTTGAAGTCTGAAGTTTCTTTGCAAGTTTCGTGCATGCGTGTGCATGTGTGGGTGTGGGTATGGAGGTGTGTGTGTGCCTGCTCTGTCTTCTCAAACCCCAGTGAGTCGTGGCTGCTCATACTGAGCCAGGATCCTCTGGAGGTTTCTTCCTGTTAAAAGGGAGTTTTCCTCTTCACTGTCGCTACATGCTTGCTTAGTATGAGGATTGCTGAAAAGACACTGACGCTAGCCAGTGACTTGATGCAATCTGCTTGGTTTCTTATATAGGAAACGTTTTTAATGATTGGCTTAATGAACTATACTGCATTGGAATGTTTACTTTGTGAAATGCCTTGTCGTGATTAGGCGCTATATAAATAAACTAAATTGAAATTGAATTGAATTGAATTTAAGGAACACCTGAAGCTTTTTAAGCTGACACCTAGGTTTTTGCAGCTGCTCATTATCACATGTGTGCTAAACTTCCACTAAAGGCAGGTGAGTTAGTCAAACAGTAAATGCATAATTCCCCATAATTCCCATTTGGAGCTTTGTGACTGGAGAGGAAAACTGTGGGGTGGAGGTTAGGGTTTCAATCCTTGGCCAAGACACTTCACCCTCCTTGCCTGCTGGTGGTGGTAGGAGCTGCTTGTTTTTATTTTTAGGTTCTATTGCAATAGAAAAATGAGCATTAAAGTCTTTATTTGTATGTGACGGGATTTTATTTCCTCACAAGCATTACAATATTGTTCTGAAAAGCTCACAAATGAAACAGATCAGGGTCTAAAAATTCTGTTTTTCAATGACCAATTTTGGTATTAGTTGCATTATTTAGCCTTAGCATTGTGGAACACACCTTATGAAAAAAGGACTGGTGCTTTCAAAAAGAATAACTGCCTTCACTTAGACGCCTCAAGGACACAACAGCTGCTCGCTCCGGCTCGGAACACAGCACATTAACAAAATGACAGGACAAATGGGAGACCAAGAGCTGACCTAAACAAACAGCATGGTGGGTTGATGTACTTACAGCTGCATTATCAGGTACAGGTGATTGGAGCTCTCATAGATGTCCTCCAGAGCCACGATATTCTCGTGCTTTATCCTGGAGGGAAAGAACAGAAAATGATGCTCCGCCGACTGAAAGCAAACCCTGTTTTGCATTTCGTCACACAGTGCTTGTCAAGCACTGGAAAAGTCCTTTTTATCAGATGAGGAAAACATTTTGCAGGTGATGGAGAGCTGGGGGTGGGGACTCCTAAAGGATGCTGATCAATGAGCTGTGAATAAATAAAGTGATGGATGAAGGTGTTGTGAGTCTAAGTCCATGCAAGCAAAAAATTAAAAGGCAGGACAACAAAGAGTCTTCAAAAGGGCTGGTGTTTGAAAAGGGAAAGACTGAAGCTGAGGAGGAAGAGGAGGAGGAGGAGGAGGTCTCTAAGGACTAAACAACCTTCACAGCTTTGCTTCTTTCTCAGTCTGGAATGAAAATGAGCTTGCAGTTTGAGGAGTGTCAGAAAGAAGAGGATTTTTAAAAAAGAACAAGCAGATAAGAAACCGACAGAAAAAGAGAAAATATTGAGCTAGTTAGAAGATAGCAACAGTAACCAAGCAACTACACCCAACCACTGCAATGCTCACGTTTAAAGTGACTGGTAACTGAGCTTCTCTCAGAATTTTACCCATCAGGCCCTGGAGGACGATGTGTCACCTGGTGTCAGTGCAATCCTATCACAGGTTGTGCAGGTGTGTGTGTGCGTGCGTGCAATGCGTGTGTGTGTGTGTGTGTGTGTGTGTACACTCTGTAATCCCACAAAGGTCGATAGATGGGATCCGACGGGGCGGTTACTTAAGCCTGTCAGCAACTGTTAAATAAACTGAGACTAAATAAACCAGCTGAGAGCCGAGGGAGCAGAGGAACACAAGCTTCTCAGAGAAAGCCCAAAGCCGGCCGCTCTTTTCTAAAGCACTGCTCTACTTCTGCAAATACCTTCATCACTCAGTCATGCAGCACCTACTTCCTGAGAACGGCGATTTCGTTCTCGATGCTCGTCTCCTTCCCCTTGAGCGCCTTCTTTGGAATGCACTTGATAGCGACCATCTTTCCTGTGGCCTTCTCCTGAGCCATCACCACTTCAGAGAACGCACCGCTGCAAGAAATAAAAAAGAAGTACACATTAAAGTCCCGTTTGTTACCAGCTCAGACAATATTGACACATGGTCAGGGGCACCGAGAGGCCGACAGGCCAGAGTACACAAACAGCATATTGTGAATATTTACTGAGAACTGACAAAGTCCGAGCATGTGGTCAACAGCCTGCTGCACTGGGCTTGTGTGCAGCCAAAAGCATGACAAACACTTTTAAAACCACCCATTTAGGAGGGCAGACAGCGCGTCTTTTCCTCTGCCATCTGCCGCCATACATGAGCGCCTTTAAAACAAATACAGAATTAAGGGAATATTTGCTCAAGCAATCTATGTGTTGCTATGATACCAGATAGATGATAAATCTTGCTGAGCAGGCACTGTGATCACCTTTTCCCTCCCTGCTCGTTTCCCTCCAAGCATCTTAAAGGTTGGCTTTGTGCCAAGATCCTGGAAATAAGCAGTAATCTTCAACTCTGGGTCAAACTCACAAGCAGCAAGACTTTAATATGACCAAAGTCTGCACAAATCCTTTTGTGACTTAAATACAAACAAAGGAGCTTTAAAATCTCCAAATGAAGCTGTAGATCATGTCATTTACAGCTGTATCACATGATTTTCCAGCATGAGCTCAAGCACAAACTTGGGCCCAAGTAAAGGTCAAAGAGCGTAACTTTTCTTTGAAAAGAACAGCAGTCCCCGACTTTCCCTGTCAGAGCTCTTACACATGCTGCTACCAGGTCAAATTAGACACTTAAAGGAGACATTAGAACTTTTTTTCTTAAGTTATAATGGTTACAAAACATGTTTATGAAATTCTTTAACATAAAATCCCTCTCACATAAATCGATTTCAGCATTTTTATTCTTGACATTTTCAGTACCTTCCAGAATGAGCCGTTTCAGGGCTCTGTGACTTTAAGAAAACAAGCTGCAGCTGGCCACGCCCACCCCTCCCCTATAGGGTGCTATAAGTCGAGAAGCTCAGATTTCTGGGAGGGGCTCGTAGTAGAGCTGCTGGTCCTCCAGCAGCAACTCTCTCTTGTACATGAGAGGTGGTTCTATTATAATTTCCCCATTTGTTACATCACAATCGGGGACGTTTTGAAACAGCTCATTTTAGGCACACGAACATGTTTTTTTTTTTTCACTTTTGAGTGTTTAAAGAGGCAGTAGAGACCCATATGGCAGCACAAAAGAATTCAAAAGATGAGCTTTGCATAATGTGTCCCCTTTAAACTAAAAACGGAAGGATTTTGATCATTCGATGAGCAGTCGATGCATCCTTAGCTAAAAACATATTAGAACCAGAGTGAAGGTTGGGTCAGAGCAACTCCAAAAATGTCCCACCTTGCTGCATGAACACCGTAGGACAAACTGGTGAGACAAAGCAACATTGCTCAAATCCTACAGAAGAAGTCAAGTTGCATAACTTGCCAAAACCTTAATCCAGACTCTGAGAGAACACAGTTTATCTAGGATTGTGAGGCTGCGGATTAACCTAAACATACCATACGGTCTTTGACAAAACCTCCAACAGAGGGAACATCACAGTTAAACCATGAGCTATAGGAGGTGATGTTCCGATGGCTGGAGCGGGATTTACATCATGTTTTATTCTTTTACATCAGGCGGTGTTTGCATCATTTACCTGAGGAAGAAATGGCTGCAGGCGCAGCAATCTATACGGGAAGAAGCTGAAGAGGATTTACGATGTTCTGTGAAACGCTCTGCTGGCTACACTTTGAAGTGTGTGGACTTTAAATATTTAAGGAGAGAAACTTGGGAAGCACCAGCTCTTTAAAGCTTTGTGAAAATGAGACAAACTGCTCTTCCCCTCACCAGATTACTCTGCCATGAAG
Source organism: Aphyosemion australe (assembly GCA_006937985.1). Classification (NCBI taxonomy): domain Eukaryota; kingdom Metazoa; phylum Chordata; class Actinopteri; order Cyprinodontiformes; family Nothobranchiidae; genus Aphyosemion; species Aphyosemion australe. Next base: position 1,509,920 of record SSNS01000061.1, read on the forward strand.
CAGAGACTCTTCTACCTTCAGATTAAGATGAAAGAAGGATGACTAGATTGCTTTACAATAACCAGGGCTTTTCCTAATTTCACAGCTCATCATCCCTATATGCCACATTTTTTAGCCAAAGGAAGTCATTGCCTCAACTGGAGGAATATCTTAGCGTCTTGCTCACGAAGGATGGATAAATGGATCAGGGCGTCATCTTGAGTAATGAGAGCTTCTATGCCCGTCTGTCATGGTAAAGAAGGAGCTGAGACAGCTTTCAGTTCACTGGTCCATGCACAATCCAACCCTTTAAGTCATGAGATTTGGATCGTGAACAAAATAATAATATCCTGGATCCAAGAGGCTAAAATCAGCATCCTCTGTGAGGTGGTTAGGGTGCACCTAAGCTGGACCTCATTTCATTTCAATTATTGTATAAAGCAAGGTCCTGCCTCATCTTTGTGTTTGTTTTAATTGCTGTAAAGCACATCGAGTTGCCTTTGTGTAGGAAATGTGCTATATAAATAAAGCTGTCTTGCCTCAAGTGGAGGAGTTTAAGTATCTTGTGGTCTTGTTCATGAATGAGGGAAAGATGGAGCGCGAGGTGCGGGCGTTGTACTGAAGAGAGAGCTGAGCCAGAAGGCAAAGCTCTCAATTTACCTGTCAATCTACATTCCTAACCTCATCTATGGTTACGGGCTTCGGGTAGTAACCGAAAGAACAAGATTGCAGATACAAGCGAGTTTTTCCTGCAGGTCTCATCCTTGGTGAGGTTTTCTGGGCATTTACCACAGACCCAGAACTCAGTAGGAGTCCTATATTACTGGTAAGTGTTCTTTCTTTTTATATTTATTTATTTCATTCAATCAAGCAAATAAAAGTTACATTTAAAACAATTCACATTCACAAATAATCATAAATGAAAAGGAGCAGAAAGAAGCAAAAACTTATAATATCTGCTCCCTCTTCACATCAAGACATTAGCTGTTCAACTCAATTCTTGTCGTTAACCTACCCCCACCCCAACACAAAACAAGTCTATCAGCCTACTTAAGATCTTATTAATTCATCATGATACGTTTAACACTTTTTTTAAATGCAGAAAATGATTTAGATTGTTTTATTTCACTGTCGAGACTATTCCATAAACAGACTCCTTTTACTGAAATACATCTTTCCATTATCGCTGTTCGGAATCTTGGTTTTGTAAAAATATTAGTTCCTTTCAGATTATAATTACTTTCTCTTTTTACAAATCTTTTTTGAATATTTATTGGTAGAACTCCTTGATGTGCTTTGTACATAAGTTTTAATAAATGATATTCTACTAGTTTGTCAAATTTCATTAGGTCTAGTTGTGAAAACATCGGATCCGTATGATCCCCATATCCACCACCACTAATAACTCTCACTGCTCTTTTCTGTAAAAGAAAAATTGAATGTGTATATGTTTTGCAGGTACTTCCCCATACTTCGTTACAGAATGTCAGATATGGAAGAATTAACGAGTTATACAGAATATACAAAGCTTTTTTGGTCAACAATTCCTTCGTCTTATTTAGTACTGCAATAGTTTGAGATATTTTAATTTTAATAACATTTATGTGAGACTTCCACGATAAATGTTCGTCAATAGTAACACCTAAAAACTTAACTTCTTTTACTCTTTCTATCTCAATTCCTTCAACATATAATGATGCATCAGCACTTTTTTTTACTACTACAAAAAACTATAAACTTAGTTTTATCGATGTTTAAAGAAAGCCTATTAATATTAAACCACATTTAAATTTTTGTAAATTATTTTCAACTACATATAAAACATCTTTTATATTTTCTCCTGAATTAAATAAGGTAGTGTCATCTGCAAATAGTATACACTTAAATAATTTAGAAACCATAGCAATATCGTTAACGTACAAAAGAAAAAGTAATGGTCCAAGGACTGATCCTTGTGGTACTCCACAACTAATACTATATATAAAGGATTTTATATTATTAATTTCCACAAACTGTTGTCTGTTCATCAAATACCTTCGGACCCACTCATGTGCTACTCCCCTAATCCCGTATTTGTATAATTTATCTAATATTACCTGATCCAGCGTATCAAACACTTTTTGTAAATCTACAAAGACACTCACCAACTATTGTTTATTATCTATTGCTATTGAAATCTCCCCTGCTAAATCAATTATTGCTGTTGCAGTTGAATGATTAGAACGAAACCCATATTGACTATTATGCAAAACACTATGCCTATTAACAAACTTATTCAATCTAACAACAAATAATTTCTCCAGAATTTTTGAAAACTGCAGAAGCAGTGATATTGGCCTATAATTAGAGTATTCATGCTTATTTCCACCCTTATAGAGTGGTATTACTCTAGCAGTTTTCATATGTTCTGGAAATATTCCTTTAATAAATGATAGATTGCATATATATGTAAATGGTTTAATAACTAGGTCTATGATGTTTTTTACAAGAGACATATTCATATCAACATAATCGTTTGAAGTCTTGTTTGGACACTGTTGCACTATTTGTAATAATTCACTCTCATCCACTTTATCAAGAAAAATACTATCCACAATATCTTTTATTATTTCCCCTGTGTTGCTGAGGAGAAGGATGTCTGGGTTTCCCTGCTGGATCTGGAACCTCCTTAATCAGACCTTAGATAAACCAGCAGAAAATGGACAAAATCACCCCCCACCACTCCTAAAAAGAGAAAAGCAGATGTACTCAAGTGTTTCACATTATGTCTAAAACCACCACGGCGAACGCTGGAGGGTTGATTATGTGCTCAGAGTGTAATCAGTTCCTCCCGACAAGCTCTGAACTCAGCGCCACAGTCGCCTGCGGTACACCATCAAATCCAAGATAATCCCTCACTCCTCCATCACACGGAGGGCGAGGGGGGGGCAGGGTCAGTCAGAGCCACAGCACACAAACAGCCTATTGATACAACACAGCACCTGGCTGCAGGTGTGACGAGATGGAACACAATCACGGCAAACAAAACAGCGTGAGCTCGGAGCGTCGGACTCCTCTGACCTGACCTCATTCTGGCACATGATGTGGGACAATATGTAAATACAGTCAAGCAGCCGGTGGACTATTTGTTGGCCCATTACGGCGCCGTCTCCCCACCGCAGCTGATGCCGCTGAGGATGACGAGCATCATTTCTATTCAGCAGACTCCACAGATTTCCACAGCTGCGTGGACGTCAGTAGAAGTGCAAAATTCCTCGACCATCTGCGCGCCGAGCCTGTCAGGCAACTTGTTTTGTTGTTCGAGAGGTTGCATTCTGCTTTCTGCAAGAGGAGAGACACAATGATGAAAACCACAGGAAACCTGTGATCTAAATGAGCATGCTGCTGAGCTCTGCTTCACCCCCCCACCCACACCTCAGCTCACCACACTGACAGGCAATAACATCACTTCCTGTGAGTGACAACTTGACACAATCCAAGGCAGCCATTACCCTCGCTTTGTCAACACATGACGCCTGACAAACTGGGCCGCAAGCCCCAGAAAGAGGCAGAAAAAGGATCTGGTGATGTTGCCACCACTCAGCTGCAGAGACAGCTGTGACAAACTCTTCCAATTATCTTCTTTCCGATTCTGAAGCAAAAACAATGACTATCCATCTGAGGTGAAGCTCATCTCGGCCTGCTTTGCATTACAAATAACTGCTAAATGTTCCTGACCTCATGTCACAGGCGGCTCAATCGAGTCAGCGCATTCCGCTGAATAATAATCGTTATTGAATATTAAATTCCTTGCAGAGCTCTCTGTGCTCACAACTTGATGCCACTATGAGCCGAGTGTGACAGTCTGCAGTCACGCAGCGAACACCACACAATGTGCAGAGAGCCACGGCGAAGCGGCTGACGAATGTGGGCTGCTTCAGCTCTGGGTGCAGCTGTTGCTGCAGATGCAAGGCCAGTCTTATCTAGCAAACTTTCTTTTTTCAAGGCCAAGACCCCAGCCGCTTATTCTGAAGGATTAAGAAAAATGCAGACTGATGGTGACAGAGGAGGCTTGTTGTTTTTGCAGGCAAAGGTTTGTTTATGGGTATTTGAAGCCGGTGTGTGTATTCTGCTGCTGCTGCTGCTGCTGCTGCTGAGTAATCACACTGAATCATCTTGGGCGAGATGCATTACAGCAGCTGGTTATGCAACACGATGGAAACGTCAAGGCCTAATAATCGAGGTGAAGCTGCTGGATGGTGAAGCCTCCTGGTCAAAATCACCTCGCTACAGATATAAACCTGGAAACCAGACAGAGTAGACGAAACTAGAATTACAGGAGGGAAAATAAGCAGTTATTCAGGAGCCTTGTTTAAAGAGCCAAGTTCCTACAGATGAACATCTACTTATAAAACCATTTACCAGACTTTACTCTGCTGCTCATCTGTGTCAGTTCTCTAGTTGCTAGAAAAAGGCAAACAGAAGGGCACCGTTTATTTCTAACAGGGACTCGTTCTGCATAAAGCTCATCAATCATCATCATCTGAGCCATAAAGGTGTTCTAAACAGTTCAAGATGTTCCTGTGAGGAGGATGAAGCAACGAAGCAGCGAAACATCATCGAATCCACCAAGTGGCTCAAAACACCAACAGGAGAATACTTCAGGGGATTTTGGCACATCTTTGTTTAGCTGAGATGCTCACTCCAGACATGCACGATCCTCACAGTGAATAAAATCACCCACTATGCTAAATTTGTGGTTATTGTTAAGGAGTATGCATGGAATAGTAACTCCTCCTCCAGTATTAAAAGATTTATTAATGACTGGTAACATTCAGCAGCATTTAAATAAAGTGTTTGTAATATCTCCACTTCTACAGTTTAATGAGTCCGATAAATTGATATATATATATAATAATGTCATATGTGGTCCTGCAATGCATGTTACCATGACAACCAGTAAGACAAAAACTAATAAAACAAAAAAAGTACTCTGCAAGTTTTAATTAGCTCCCAATTTCTTTATATTTCCCATATTTTATTCAGAATCTTTTGAAAACTGCATATTTGTGCAGTGTGTGCTTGGAAAAGTGAAGTTTAAAACATCCTCTTAATATGGTCAGGACTTAGAAGTTGGTATAAAAGAAGGTTTGATGACTTATTGATAAAACTCAGTTACAAAAATGACAATAAAGTCTAGCTAATTGGAGGCAAAATATGAATAAACGAGACGGACTCAAGCAACATTTACCTGACCGACAGGTATGAGGACCAGCAGCCTCTGTGTTCTACTACAGCTTTAACAGTGACACAAAAAATGCAACCATCCATCCATTTTCATCCGCTTATCTGGAGTCGGGTCGCAGGGGCAGCAGCCTAAGCATGAGGTCCAGACTTCCCTCTTCCCTGGCCACTTGGGCCAGATCCTCCAGGGGAATCCCAAGGCATTCCCTGGCCAGAGGAGAAACATAGTCCCTCCAGCGTGTCCTGGGTCTTCCTTTGGGTCTCCTCCCAGTTGGACGTGCCCAGAAAACCTCACCAGGGAGGCGTCCAGGAGGCATCCTAACCAGATAACCGAGCCACCTCAACTGGCTCCTCTCGATGTGGAGGAGCAGCAGATCTACTCTGAGCCCCTCCCAGATGACCGAGCTTCACACCCTAAGGGAGAGCCCAGCCACCCTGCAGAGAAAACTCATTTCTGTTTCATAACTGAAATGATTCATCAAGTTACAAAAAAAGAGTAAAGGAGCCATTTGTTTAATGAAACCTCTGAACTTTTCTCACTCTTTTCTTTCAGACGTTACAAAAATCAGAAATCCAGCAGCTCTCCCTGTCCCAAACAGAGCTGCTGGGAACTATCATGATCCACACATGGGCCACTTTTCAGGAACTAACAGCTCAAGTTCAGACAAACAGACAAGAATGAGGATTTTTACAGGCTGACGAGAGCCAATGCTGCTCATAAAACATTAAAAACAAATGTTCCTGCAAAACTCTCCCTGGAAGAATCAAGATAATCTTGTTTGAAGCCACTGAACAATTTATCAGTCAGAAGTTGAATAATTTCACCAATGACATTGACGGCCCTCTGAGACCATTCAGTTCTGTCTGGAGGACAGCGGTGATGCAGGTGGTGGTCTTCTTCAGAGGGACTTCTACAGTCCTTGTTGCCTAGCTGCCATTTTCCCTGCATTCAGATGGTTTTCAAGGCCTCTGAGTGCAAGCTGCGTTTCAGAGAAGGATCAGTGCTCAGATGCAGCAGCGGCCAATAAAAACCTGTTTGTTAATACATGACATTCATGTCAGAAAATTTCCTTTTTCCTCGTTCCGAGCGATCCGTGTTTGAACTGTTTTTAGCGCTGCACTGGGAGCTGAAAACAAAACAACGGTGGCACTTCCTCTTACAAAACAGGACTCTAAAATACACAATAAAGCCCTTTGAGCAGCTGAAAACACATCACCAGCCTATGCTTCTGCACGTGTCTATTAACCTGGATGTGTGTGATCAAGTCTTTAGTCACAGCTGCCTTGTTCCAAACTGGCTGTTAAAAGGGAAGCAATCATTGCATTCACTTTCATTAGTTGAAGATGCACTGAAGAATATAAAATATATGAGGTTGTTTGAATAAAACGTTATTTAACTCAGTTAGGGTGTAAATGCTGTGTTTGTGTGAAGCAAACGAACCTCCAGCAGCTCCGAAAACTCAAGCTGATGCCAAACGAACAAGAGCAGGTCACAAAATATGTCAAAGTGTTTTCTGAGAACCATTTCCTCACTTCCTCATATTATTAGGGAACAGCAGTGGAGAGGAAGGAGCTGAACTCTGAATATGTGAGAAAGGCAAATTAAATCCACTGTTGAACGACTCTGTGCCTGATTACAGACAAGTGCAATGCATTTGCTGGAAGCAAAAGGGTGTGAGACTCCTGTTGGAGAACATCTGCGCTGTTAAAAACTTATTTATTCATAAATGCATGAGTGAAAAAACAACAACTCTCAATCCTTAAACAGCTCAGAGGCAGATCCTGTGGATCTGGAAAAGACTGTTACTCTGAAAACCCCTAAACCGGGTTAAGAACTGCCCAAAGCACTATTAAAACTTCACGGAATGGAACGGAACTGTCATCTGAAAGGATAAAATGTGGTTGGGGAAGTAATATTTGAATGGATATGATATTAATGCAGATTTAGGACTATTTCCATATGCAGAATGCAAAGATAACATGACATTTAACTGCTAAATAGCTGTTTGCATCTTAAACAAATAGTTATGTGTAATAAAAACATTCAAGATGTTTCAGTAGAGAAGGATCCACCGTTATTTGTTGATGAATAAACCCGAGGTGGCAGTATTATGATACAGGGTCATGTTTAGTAAGGCTGTGTGCCCACAGAACCAGGTCAGGTGACTTCATGACTCCAAAAGTGCTGTCAAAATGTTTTTATACACAGATTAACCACCACGGAGAAAAACTGCAGAGATAAGCTGAAAAATAATTAATTAGTTTGACTTTTTATGCATGGATTCTTTGAAGTCATGAACATTTCACCAGAAAGGAAATGTGACTTTGAAATAACTTATCAAAACTATGAGAGTTAGAGTCATAATTAAAGCTGCAGGTGGTCCAGATGGAGCCACGCTAGGAATAAAGATGCAGTCATGCTATAGACTGCAACCAGAGGTATGAAGAAATAAAAGATTTGGTTGGTGGAAACCAGTTCCCCCCATTTCAACCCTACCCCAACATTTGGCAGGTTCATGCCAAGAATTAAAGCTGCAATCCGTAGTTTTGCCCCTTTCTGGAATTATGTATGGTTATTTAGAAACCCTTACTAGTGACAGTCTTACCCTGTACTTTATATAATATAGGTAATACGTGAATTTCTTTTTCTGCTAAGCCTGTCCTTTAAAAAAAAAAAAAGAGAGAGAGAGAGACTGGGTAGGCCTATCAGAAACTGCTCTGGAGTGGTTCTCCTCTTATCTGTTGGAGCTTTCCTTCTCTGTGGCTGTCTCCAAGTTCCGGTCCTCCACCACTTGCCCCGCCCATGGTGTACCACAAGGTTCTGTGCTGGGCCCTCTACTTTTCCTCCTCTATCTGCTTCCTCTTCAGCACATGATGAGCTATTTTAATATCCAACTGTACATCTCCTTCAACCCATCATCTCACGCTTAGACTACTGCAACTCGCCTTTCACTTGTCTGAGCAAAACCTCCCTGAACAGTTTACAGGTGGTCCAGAATGCCTGTGCTCAGCCTCTGACCAAGTCCTCCAAACACACCCACGTCACCCCGCTTCTCTTCCAGCTTCACTGGCTGCCGGTTAACTTCAGGACTCATTTCAAGATCCTGGTTCTGGTTTTTAGGGCCTTACATGGACAAGCACCATCATACATTGGTGATCTTCTCAGGCCCTACACCCCCAGCAGGTCCCTGAGGTCCAGTGATCAAAGCCTACTGGTTGTGCAGCGCAACAGGATAAAGACCAAAGGTGACAGATCATTTGCTGCTGTGGCCCCCAGACTCTGGAACTCTCTCCCCCTGAGCCTGAGATCGGTGGACTCAGTGGTCTCCTTTAAAAAGCAGCTGAAGACTCATCTGTTCAGGCTGGCTTTGGTGTGACCTCCTGTTGATTCTTCATCACTACCTTCTCTTCATTCTGCTGTTTCAATAATTTCTGCCTTTCCCGGGACCCACTTTTCTTGTTCATTTTCTTTTTCCCTTTCCTCACATTTTTTAATCACAATTATTACTTTTCCCATTTTTTATGTTTTGTTTTAATCATTTTTTTATTTCTTTACTTTTTCTTTAATTTAAATGTTTTGTTCTTGTGAAGCACCTCGTGATCTTTGAGAGGCCCTATAAAAAAGATCGATTCTTCTTCTTCATCATCATAACACTTACACTTAGTGCTAATAGACTAGATGAAATCAGCTATAAAGAAATCCTCTCTCAGCATTTTAGCTTACATCACAGGTGTGAAAGGTGGTGAAGGACATCAATCAGGTTAAAGTGTATGTTAAAAACATTTATTCCTTAAATAAGATATTTTTGTTAACAAAATGAAAACTAAACTTCAAAAGGCCAGGCCTTATTTGAGTGTTATTACAGGCAAAGAACACCAAACCTCAGCTGTGAGTGCTAATCCTGCCTCAAGCTTCACATTAACAGCACTTTGCCCGCTGGGATCCCTGAACGTACACACGGTCAGGTTATTTAATTCAGTTCCTCGAAGTATCAGCAGCTTAAGGGTCTGAAATTAGCTCCAAGGCAAGAGGAGGCCTAGCGTGGATGGTGGAGATCTCATTAGCTCAATATGAAGCAACATGTGGAAGAAGTGACACTCTCACTGCTGCAACACTATTGATATCTAATCTGTTCAGTTTTCTTTTTTACAGAAGAAAGGGGGAAACATCATAATTGTTGCAGACATGAAGAAAACAAGTTTCAGCCTACAGTTAACAGGTGGAACAAGAAGCAGAGGAGGGGGATAATCTGTCTCCTCTTCCATTTTTAATCCCAGGGCAAAGCTGCAGGCTTGCTGGGCTTTTCTAGCCCACGTGTCCTGCTGTGAACCCCGCTGTGAGGCAACAACCCTACGCCTGATTAAGACACGGGAACAAGGATCGGACCCTTCAAGTCAGACAGGGTTCTGTAACAACGTGAAGCTTTGAAGGCTAAGTCGCGACAAGAGGAGATGTTGTCGTGGGCGAATGTTGCGTGTTCCTTCAACCAGCGTCTTGTGGACTGCAAATTCACCATGATTCACTGGTGTTACTCACAGGCTCCTGAAACACAAATGAAAGCCTGGGGGAAATCAGAAGTGCCTCCAGGTAAAGGAGCTCAGTCCAACCGCTGAAGAGTGGAGTTTGCTTTGTGAATCACCAACCTGTAACCTTCTGTTCAAAAGCAGCAGTCAGTCTGAGCAGTCTCACAAAATGAGGAGATGGTGAGAAGAGCCAGAAGGAGGGAAAGGTTCACACTAGATAACTCTGCATCACTTAGAAGGGAAAATCTGTGTTTTCTCATTTATTACAGATTCCGCATTAGCCGCAGAGAGAAGGGGCCATTTCTGCAAAGACTGACACCAGCTTCTGGGGCCAAATTAAAACAAACAAACGTATTCCCTAAAGGCGAGGCTTCTTCCCAGCACAGGCCCGCCATTGAATCTAAATAACATTACATATTTTTCTCAGCCAAGCAGAACAGGATGTGTCTTTAGGGGGAAACGTGTGCCACATAGATGGGAAATACACCATTAAATGTGTGATAACACCTAGCAGCATCAGTAAACTTGACTAAGCGCGTTCAGGGGAACACTCAGGGTCTCTGTTGGAAGAAACAGCTCAGAACAAGGCAGCTCTGACAGCATGCAGACAGAAATAAACTCAGGAATTTGACTGTTCTGAGCTCCAAGAGACTAAATTCAGCCAAAATGGTCTCTGAAACCCACTGCAGAACGGCTCTCACCATTGTTTACAGCAGAAAAAAAAGAATCAGAAAGTCAGACATAATGTTTTTGTCAGCCCAAATCTGTTACACTGTTTGAAGAAGAGAAGGAGGCTGAGCACAAAAGTCCCTGCAGATGGTGACAGCATTTCAGAACAACTTCATTATTTTGTGTATGCAAATCAGTTTCTTTTTACAAAATGAGCCAGGCCACAGTTAATACATGGCTGCAAGGCTGCATGGGGTGTTGATGGTAAAGTGATATATTATTTAAAAAAGAACAGAGAACTATAGGCTAGTTTTATACATTTAGCTTCAAATAATAATTTTTAAAAATAAAACCTGAATATATCAGGTTAAATCTAAATAGTCAGAATTTTAAAAATGAATATTTAAATCCACCTTTCCATCCATTTTCTGAGCTACTTCTTCCTCACCAGTGTTGAGGGGAACTGGTGCCTGACTCCTCATTTCTATCATACATATTTACTTTAAAACTGCCACATTTAGATTTCAACACTTAGAATTCAACTATTTATTTAGATTTATTTACACTTAATTTACATTTTTAGCATTGTATTTTGGATTTAAACATTTAGACACAACATTCCTCTATAAATGTGGTAGAGACATGATTTTGAAAAACATATCATGTTTTTAATATTTAAATGTACTGTTTTACAATCGGCTCCCCATACACGTGTACAGGCTGCAGTAGTTCTGAATGAACTGACACAAAGAGAACACCACGCAGTTGTTGTTTATTATAGGGCATCTATTGATTATTATAAGACATATTGATTATTATAAGGCATATATTGTTTATTATAAGGCATCTAGTGTTTATTATAAGGCATCTATTGTTAATTATAAAGCATCTATTGTTTATTATAAGGCATCTATTGATTATTATAAGACATATTGTTTATTATAAGGCATATATTGTTCATTATAAGGCATCTAGTGTTTATTATAAGGCATCTAGTGTTTATTATAAGGCATATATTGATTATTATAAGACATATTGATTATTATAAGGCATCTATTGTTTATTATAAGGCATCTATTGATTATTATAAGACATATTGTTTATTATAAGGCATCTAGTGTTTATTATAAGGCATCTATTGATTATTATAAGACATATTGTTTATTATAAGGCATCTATTGTTTATTATAAGGCATCTATTGAGTCACCACCCTGATGAATTGATGAATTACCAGATCCTAGTGGACCTGCAGCTAAAGGGAAGTTTAAACACATTCAACAGCTGTCAGTCTGCTCGTTTCCGTTAACGCTACAATGTGGTATTGTTTTCTGACGCTCAAATGGGTGCAAACTTTAGGAGGCTGTTCTTGTTCGGTTACTCACGTTCCCAGGACTTCTTTGAAGTCGAAGATCTTCTTGATGTCATCTACATGCTTTTTCCAAGACCCATTGCTGGACTCGCCGTTTTCTTTCGCCATGATTACGCACCGGGGGAGCAGGAGGAGGAGGGGAGGAGGAGGTGAGGAGACGCTGCTGGAGGATCACCACAGTCAACCAAAAAGAGAGACACGAAAAAGAAAAGTAGTGTAGTTGTTTGCGCCCTGCAGCTTCCTGGCTATGTGACGGTGTGTGAGTCCATGCATGCAGCAAGGCGAGCCCATGAGGGGGGAGGAAGGTATGTCCTACCCCCGAGAGGTTATTTGACTAATCTGTCTGACGTAGCGGTTCCCGAGCCTGAGCCTCCACGCTGTTCACATCACAGGACGGGGAAACACGGGCTCTTCTTCCTCCTGCTGCCCGGGCGGGGATCGGGTCCGTGCCGAGCCGAGAGTGAGTGAGTGAGTGAGGTGAGGTCGGGCTGCAGCAGCTGGAGGATGACACTCAGCAGTGGAGCTGCGGTGCCATCGAGTCACACACACCGACCGCCCTGTGGTTGTTATAGCAATAGGAGTGGGAGGTCCCCGCCTTTCGATCTGACAGCACATGCAGCGGTTCGCATTGCACCAAATCTCAGGTCCGCTGGAAACTCCACATCCCTAGGACCGCTGTCTGCTTTGCATGAGTCCAGTTTGTATGTTGGGCTGCAGCACGATCATGCCTGCTCTTAACTGGTGCACTAATCAGGGACAGGTATGCAGCCTGGGGTGGGGGTCACAGGTACAGGGGTGCCCAGTGGCGGATCTAGGATCTGAGTATAGGGCCATCAAGGAGCCAAAAATTTATAGAAGGGCCAAGTATTAAGCTGGGAATATACCTGCTTATTTTTGTTGTTAAGAGGGCGGGGCATAAAACACAGCACAGCAGCCAACCAAGGGCCCATGGGCACTAAAAAATTAAAGTCATTACTCTATAAAAAATAATCAGAACTGATCTAAGACTGATTTTTTTTTATTTGTTAAATATAATAACTGTTATATGATAGAATAATTAGGCACAGAGACTTTTCAGTTTTTTCATCTTTCACTCCATCTCATTCAGATTCAGAAAACTTTATTTGTCCCTCTGGGGGTGATTTAAGGCCCAAGTGAGCATCACAACAATACCAGTTATAAGGGTTATGACATAAATGTTATAAAAGCCTAGATAAAACTATCAGAGGAAAATATAGAGAACTTTTTTTGGGTATTAGAGGATCAAAGGTTTAAATGCTGTTTTCATAGTTGAAATAACTTCTGCTTTTTCTTTCGTTCAATTATCTCATGGCTAATAAGTCCTACTTTAGGGTAATAAAAACTCTGTATAAGAGCTATACCTCTGTATGTCTGTATAAAGTTAGTAAAAATCACTTTTAATGCATGTAAACAGGTATGAGTTGGGGTTAAGGAGTCCTCCAGGGAAAAGGTGGGAACCACTGGCTTAGCTCACCACAGTCAGACAGAGGATTGGTTTGGAGATAATGTGAGTTTAGGAATATTTGTACAACTTGCAGCCCGATGTCCAAATCCATGCACACACTTTCTAAAACTAAGGGTAAGGATAACAAATCTAATCTAAGGGAACACATTCTTACAACTTCACATTTATATTTTAACACCCAACCCCTGCAGGGCTTTGTATGGAGTTTATTTGCAGCATGGTGACCTGCATATTCTAATTGTGTTTTCTCCATTGTGTTGATCCTGATTGTGTTTTTCTAATTAAAAATGAACTGACCTGAGTGTTGCTTTAATATTAACTTAAGCTAACCTGCTGACTCGCCTGTGCTAAAGAAGAAAACCTTGATATGCACCAGATGCTGGACCAGACTCTAATGATACTGAATAACTTGTGAAAGCACAGTCTGACTCCCCTCCACACGCACGCACACAGTTTTCTTTTGGGTTTTTGTATTTGCACCTCTCTTACTGTAAACCCTTCTTCATACACCTTGTCAATGGTTGTGGAAAATAAAAGAAACAGCCAGATGATACTGTAATTGCACAGTCCCTCCAGTGGAACTCAAAGAGCCAAGCTAAGGAGAAGAACAGCTTAACCATTCCCTTTGATGCAGCATAAATTAAAAGACTCGTATCTTTTTGCAGGGACAGTTTTTATGTCTGTTATTAAATATGTATTTTTGACACATCACCTGTTAAAGTTACACGTATCAACAGTTACAGAGATTTTTTTTTACATCTGCAAAAAAGCTGATCTAGCATGTGCAATTGATTTTGTACATACCAGAGGATATAGTGGAAATGTTTTGCACTTTGCAAAAACTTTTTACTGCATAATGCAAATTGTTTCTTTTTTTGTTGTATTAAACCCTCACAAGTGTAAATACACAGGTCACTGTGCCTGTCAGTATGCTGGTGGTGCTGTATTGTTAAAGCTGTTTTGCATTAGTTTTTTTTCCATCTTCTCTAACGTTTCAGTCAACTGGTTGTGCATTGTTTTAGCTTTGTTTTAAAGTAAACATTTCAAGTGTTCCATATATCTAAATTGCACAATTTATTAAAAATAAAAGCACATATTGAAAGTTTTCTAACTTTGGTGGTTCATATATTCAGCCGAATGTTTTACTATTCCTAAAAGACGTTTCTTTTTATGTGTCTGACAAACTGAAGACTGTTGCAGTTTGGAAGAAATTTTATTAAACAGGCTTTTTGTTTGCCTGAGGTGTACAGAATGTTTTAGACTCTAAGCTGTCCGTTTTGAAGCCATCAGTTCTGGTTCTGCATCCTGACCTTCAGTTTGATTTTTAGCTGGGAGCAAAGCTGGGTTCACTGCAGCTCATTCAGGACTACTGGAGAACACATTTACAGTATGTCAGTGAACGTAGGCTACTATTTTCCCCCAAAACATCTAAGGATCTTTAAAAATGTTCCGCCAGCCAATCCGGTAGTGGGTGTGTTGGGTTGGCTCTGCACGAAGCTGACCGCCGGGGAGCAGGTCCAAAAAACCCAGTCGGCTGCTCATGGAAAACGCAGATTACCCAGATGTGATACCAGGGCTGGTCCGGGCCGACCCAGATGTGAAAGTCCCATAGGACCAGAAAGATAACTGATAGTAAAATGAGGTACTGAAAAATAAAGCCTGATTTATAATAGCAACATGATTTTAAAAAAGCTCGAATCTAAATTGGACAAAGTTTAAGTGCAGATGTTTATGACTTGGTACACTGAAAGTTTTTATTTTAGTGATGATGGATAACATATATCACAAGTTTACAAGGTTTTTATGGTGGGACGTGTAAATAATAAATATGCTAATACTGACATTTCTTACTTAAGCCTGACAAACAACCATTTTTATTTAGTTTGCAATGTAACGTTGTGTAAATTAAACTGTGTTCTCATGGGAAACTAAAGTGTTGTTCCTGTTTGTGCTCATATCCAAGCCTCTTCTGTTCTGGTGCAAAAAAAAAAAAGAAATGAAAAAGACCAGATCCCAAATGGCCCAGATTCTCAGAACCCAACTCAAGAGTGTGACACTGAGATGTTTCCTTTGGCTGCACTCATCTTCAACATAAACAGAAGTTACAGTCCCAAATCACATCAGATTAGTTTTTCTTTGGCTCCTTTATTTATTCAATAGGTTAAAAAAACATGTATTGAAAAGTATTTGCGCAACAAAGGACGTAAACCTCATTAATAGAAATGTATAAAATGTGCTTTCAGAGTAAAATAATACAAAAATAAACATAAAATGAGGTGATTATGGGTTAAATGAGTACATTGTATGTTAAAAAATGGAAGATTGTTGGTGAGTCGCTTCCAGCTTGTGAACAATGCAACACAATAGTATCCTCTACCACAAACACGTGAAAAATCAGTAAACCATGACTACAACTTCACTTTTTTAAGTCATGTTGGGGGAAGTAGCGTGTTGTGCGTAATGCATGCTGTGCTTCTGTCTCACAAGAGGGATGTCTCCTCTGTTGCTGTTTTTATATGTTTTTCCAAATTGTGCTCAACGTTTGGCTGTAAAATATGCTCGGACAATCAAGAACAATGAAAAGCTGGAAGCTGAATCCACCCGAGTCATTTCTTCAAGTACCAGAGAGGTCATTCAACAAAATCACTCCTCTTTTGAAGAAATGTACGACCAGATTTAAAGTACTTGTGTTTTGTTCCAGTATTTTTTTTTATAATCTGGCGTAGATTCAGATATGACTATCTGAGCTCAAACCTCCAAAAGGTGTAAAGAGAAACCAGTTCACTAGTTTTTTTCAACACATTTGCAGTGGTCTCTAATAGAAATTAATGCCTTTTGAGTCGATCTCTGTGGGAAAAATGTTCTGTACTCCTGTTTCAGGAACTAGAAATGAGCCCGATCAGAGTTGAGCTGAAGACGGCAGGATCTGGAGTCTTATTTCCTGATATTTGGACATCTCGCCTCTGATTGGCTAACAGCAACACGACTCTACCACTGACTCTGTTTGCTCTGCAACGTTGATGTTTTATCTCCACAGATAACACAAGCCTGGAGGAGTTCTGCCATGTGGTGGAGTTGCTAATGCTAACGGCTAGCTTCTACTAGCCGAGACGTTCTCTGCTGCTTCCTGGACGCTAAAACAACAGCCTTCCCCGTCGTGAGTCAAGATGGGTGAGTCCATGAATTCTAATTTTCAGTGAGACGCGCTAACGTCACTGTTTGTCTAGTCTGAGCGTTTCCCCGTTTATTTTCTATCTGTGGTTAATGCAGGAAATAGGGGTAGAAGCCTGCATGTGAAAGTCAGAGTGACCGATCGTATTTCAAAAATAAGTAAAATATGGTTCCTTTTCATATTCCTCCAGCATCATACCCCCGCCCCCCATTTTCCACTGACCAGTTAACTGCATTTCTGGATTTCTTCAGCTCTAAAATCAACACCATTCACCAACAGCTGGCCTCATCCTGCACATCTTCAAATGACCCACCCTGGATGTTTACAACTGGCCAACCTCTTATTAGCACTCTTTCCAACTTTACTCCAGTCTCAGAAGACGCCATCTCTGACCACCTCTGCAAAGCCAAAGTCACCCCTTGTCAGCTTGATCCTCTTCCCTCCCTCCTTATCAGAGCCTGCTCTCCTTCCATTTCTCCCATGATCACCTGCATAATTAACTCCTCCCTTACTACTGGCACTGTACCTCCTTCTCTCAAACTGGCTGCAGTCACACCCAGGATAATGGACCATGTCACAAAGCTCAGATCATCTCTAACTGGTTTCTAGAACATGACCATGAGTTCACTGGACTCCAGTCCAGTCCAGAACCTTTGGGATGTGGAGGAACAGGCGATTCTCATTATGGATGCAGCTGAGACGCTGTCATGTTCATGTGGACCAGAACCTCTGAGGAACGTTTCCAACTCCTGCTGAATCTATTTTATAAAGGAGTAATGAGCTTCTGAAGGCAGAAGTGGGTCCAGCCCGGTACTAGTGAGGCTCATGTCTGCTGTAAAAAAACACCAATAAAAACATGAAAATAGATTTATTTAAAAACATTCAGTTTGTTGTATTTACATCAGCCTGTATGTTTGAATTCCAGTATCAGTTAAATAATTATTAAATATTACTAATGGTTGATCCAGGCAGCTTGATCATATTACAGTACACAAATCTATTTTTAAATGTGACATTTGTGGTATTTTCCTTCAAAATCCCAAATAACTGCCCAGATATTTAAAAGCCTTAAAATGATCTTTTTTGTTCTCAACAGTATAAAAAATATGACCAAATGGTTTAAATTCTTAGAGCCAGAATCTCTTATGAACACTAAAACGCAACAATCAGCTGTCTCATCTCTACCCTGACCCTGTAAACAGTCATCTAAGGCTTTGATTCAGGTGTTTTTGTCATTAAACACAGAATGAAGACATGTTGAAAGGAGGGAAATTAAAACGAATAAAACTACAATTAAAACAAGTTTAACCGTAAAAGTCTAATTATTAAGGTGTCAGTTGATCTTCACACATGAAGTAAACATCCCAGCAGCAGATGCAGCATGTAGTGTAGTACCACTAGTTTCTGTTGGGTCTCAGGTAAACGTAGCTGTGAGGATGGCCTCCTGCTGCTGATGGTGAAGGGTCCCG
This sequence comes from Aphyosemion australe, assembly GCA_006937985.1. Taxonomy (NCBI): domain Eukaryota; kingdom Metazoa; phylum Chordata; class Actinopteri; order Cyprinodontiformes; family Nothobranchiidae; genus Aphyosemion; species Aphyosemion australe. The sequence goes on from SSNS01000061.1 coordinate 1,527,812, forward strand.
ATACCGACAGCAGGGGCGGGCAGGGCCGGTCGACTCACCAACCGGAGCTGACGAGGTCAAAGGTCACCATCAGTTTACCTGAAACCAGCTTTACTTTTATACTTGAGACAAACTCTACCTACCTTACAGGCCAGCTGCTTCTCAAACCTGGGGGCCACGAAGGACCAGGGACCCATGTTCTGCGGTTCCTCCTGACTCCAAATAAACTCTGTAGGTTTAAAAGGAAAAACACAATTCAGTCGTTTCAAGGTGAGTTTAGACTAAAAAAGTGATTTTTAAAATCATCTGCCGAGAAGTCTGAACATAATTTTAAAACCGGGAACAAAACAAGAATTTTCAAGGTTTGTTTCATAAGAAAAAACATTTTCAGAGTCACCCTGGGAGAAAAGAACTGAAGTTGTTTTTTTAGCAGATTACACTGAGTCTGTGCAGAAAACGGAACGTACTTATTATATTTATTACTTATTACAATAATTCATCATCTTAAACTTCTAAAATACACGTACAAATAACATAAAAGCCTCATAAACAACTGGATTTTACAGCATTTACATTCATGACCGATACAGTTTAGTAATTATGTAGATCTATTGTTAGCATCAGTAGCCTTTAAACTCACATTTTATTTGTATCCTCACTAATAAAGAACACATTAATATTAGTCAAAAACAGGAAAGCTGGAGCACACGAGTGAGCAAAAATGCAATAAGTGCAAGTAAAAAACTGACGTTTCTACACTGGATGTGTCTTCTTCAGTTACCTGACTCTGAAGACGACACATCCATCACTAGTGTGCTCCAGCTTTCCTGTTTTTGATTTTCGATGTCCATCAGCTGTGCAGCACCTGTGTGCGAGTGGATGATGCGCTGAGGGTTCTACTTTGACATTAATATTAGTATTTGTGGGTGATTCATTCTGAGATCTGTTGTTTTATTTTCAGAAAGAGAAATGTGATTTTAAAACTTAAAGGTGTTTCTGATCAGTTTGCACAAACAGAAGCATAAAAAGAATCAGACACTCTGTTGGGATCAGGACTTTAATTTACCTCCACTCATCCCTGATGCTTCTTTTGTGACCGTCTCTTTACACTCAGCACTAAGTTCAATGACAGCGGTCCCTCTCAATATGAGTACAAAGCCATTCAACTCAGATGATTTCTGGGAAAACGTGGAAAGGTCACAGCTTTCTGCAACGGCGACAAATTCTAACTTCTTCTTTTCAGACCCTTTAAGCAAGTTTTTCCTCCAGAAAACAAAACCCAGCCAGTGAGAGCTCTGCTCGGTTTTCCTGTGATGATGAACGTTTTCTTTAGTTTTACCCAGCAGATGCTCTGATGAACCAAACTAGTTTCTTCTGTGAGAGCAGCAGCAGCTGACAGGGTGAGACAGGAAACACCAAAGCTTCCTGATGCAATCATGTGTAACGTTACTTTACCTGGAAATAGGCTCAAACGTACGCCTGTGTGGCTGCAATAAAACCCCGACGTTCATAACCTACACGGTGATCAGAATACATGTTTCAGCTCAGTAAATGAAAACTAATCTGTTTTTCTTCATTTTAAGTTTCTCTTCTAGTTGGATGTCAAAATGAACACAATGAAACTTATGCTGACGGCATAAATAAAGGAAATAAACTACGTTTTTAGTCTGAGTTTTGCTTTGTCAGAGATAGATTATTTTTCCAAACTAATTAAAAAATGTTCGTGACAGATCAGGAAATTCAAACGGACGAGTTTTCCTACATTTGAATTCCTTCTGCGAACAGCTATAATTAAATATAATCCCTTCCTTTGTGCATCAGTCAGTGTGTCCTACTGTGTTAAAGGGGAATTCCTCAAGCTGGCATGATTATGCAAAACACAGGATAGGCGTGTTATTAAAGAGGAACCGTGGACAAAGACTCCAGCCATCCATACCTGTGTTACCCACAAATGGGATTCTGACTGCAAATGAACACATTTAAGGGTTAGAGAAAAAAACTAAAACATTAAAAAATACTACCTTTGGCATTGGGGTACTTTTTGAGCTCCTGCTGAAGAGCGTCCAGAGGGAATGGACACAGCTCCTCCAAACGGAGGATCGCTGCGCTCTGATTGGCTGGCGATGTCTCCCTCTGTTTCAGCAGGGCGTAGTAATGCTTCCCAGAACACAGCACCACCTTCTGGACACTGTGTGGATGACATAAACACCTAGTCAGACCTACTATATGTGGTTAACACATTCCAGCTGATTTAATAGGTTTGTACCTTTTTGCCGGGACAGAATCGTCTCCCAACACCGGCCTGAAGGTTGTTCCTGGCGCTAGTTCACTCAGGCTGGACGCTGCTCCCTGGATTATAAAAACAAACATCTTTCAGTTGTGATAAAAAATAAAAGCACCTGTGTCTTCATCTTCATGCCGTCTACACTCACAGAGAATCTGAGCAGCGTCTTGGGTCCCACCACGATGAGAGGTTTGCGGAAGTTTCGGACCATCTGCCTCCTGAGCAGGTGGAAGTACTGCGCGGAGGTGGTGGGGTTCACCACCGCCATGTTCACACTGTCACCATCCACCCCCTCCTCTTTACTGTCACACATCTGATGGACAGAAAAGGGTCAGTTCTTCTAAACTCAAAAAGCTGCACTTTTATAGAGTTTATCTCATCTGTCAGCAATAATAAGTCTCTAAGATCTAAACAGAGTTGGGAGAAAACAGTCTGAAAACGACGAGCTCAATCTAGTCCCACGTCTCTGCTGCGGTGAGTTAACATGATATCTGCTGGTTTCTTTTGGATCCACTTCTCCTCCTTTCATAAATGCCGGCATTTCTAACATGAATTATTGTCTGAAGTCAGCCTAACACTGTGTCAGCTCACACACTGATGAGATAAAACAAAGGACAGTTTTAGGACAAGCAGAGACAAGAAAGGTCACAGAAGAAGACAAATCAGAACCCTTGAAATTCAGCTGTTTGATAGAAAAATGAGGCGAAGGGTCAAATTCTGGGTAAAATCTGTGATGTTGGAAGAACTTCATGTGTGGTGTCAGAGGTCAGAATCTCCACAGTTAAAGAAACATTTACAATAATAAACGTGGGACATGTTGGTGTCAGCCGGACCTGGAGGAAGCGCTCCATCCTGCAGGAGGAGTGTTCGGGTCCAGCTCCGTCGTAGCCGTGAGGCAGCAGGATCACCATCCCACACTGAAGCAGCCACTTAGCTTCACCTAGGAGACAAGGGTTTCACGTCTGATGTAGGGGGACTTTAGGGAACTGTGAGCTAAAGCAGGCAGACACTCACCTCCTGAAATGAATGTATCAAAGATGATCTGCGCTCCGTTGAAGAAATCTCCAAACTGAGCTTCCCAGATAGGCAGAAGCGTCGGCTGAGCGATGCTCATTCCGTATTCAAATCCGAGAACCGCCTCTTCAGACAACGGGCTGTTACATACCTGAACACACACACACACACACGATGACGTCCGACACATGAATCCCCAGCTGAACTTCCTGTTGGTGTATTTTTACCTCCAGGAACGCCGTCTGCTGGGGGCTGATGTGGTTCAGAGGGATGTACATGTCGTTGGTGTCCTGACACACCACCATGGCGTGTCTCTGACTGAACGTTCCTCTCCCAACATCCTGTCCACTGATTCGAATATTAAAGCCTATGAAACAGATCATTTCAGATTATAAATGTGTTTTAAGGCAGCAGCGATGCTCAGGTTATGTTTTTGTGATGGACAGACCCTGGCTGAGAAGAGACCCAAAGGCCAGGGCTTCTGCTGTGGACCAGTCTAGTTTGGAGCCCTCCTCTAGCTTTTGCAGTCGAGTCTGATTCAAAAGAACAGAACAGAATCCAGCTGCTGCTGCAGAAACACAGAACCTCAGACTAAAGACGACAGTCGTACCTGTACGTGGGTTTTCAGCAGGTGGCTGTGCAGCTGCACTTGTTCAGGGATGTCCACCGATTTTGCACCAATGAACTGCAGCAGTGGGACGGGGACCCCCGTGTCCCAGGTGGTGACTCTGGCCTGAGGCTCCACCAGATCCCCCCAGCGGCCCTGAAGGTTGGTGGGTGGAGGACTGTACAGCGTCATGTTGGACAGCTTGTCGTTGAGCATGCTGAAGTATTTGGATTTGATCCCGGCCCGCTCCTCCTCGCTCATCAGACCCTCTGAGATCAGCTGGTCAGAGTAGGAGTCAGGGACGCTCTTACGGGACCTGAAAGGACACGGTCATTAAACGGATCAGAAAATTCTTTATTTAAATATTTAATAAAATCCCCTGGGATGGAAGTTGATAGTTTTTGTACATTCTTCCTACATTAAATACAAAAACACACAGATATCCACTGAAATAGTCTCTGATCAACCTGAAACATGCATGTGAGTGAGGACAAACCCACCTGATGATCTTGTACATGGCCGGGTTGGTGAAGAAAGGCTCATCCAGCTCGTTGTGGCCCCACTGCCGGTAGCAGATCAGATCAAAGATGACATCTTTTCTGAAACGCCGCTGGTAGTCCACGGCCAGCCGAGTGGCCCTCAGCACCTCCTCAGCTTCATCTCCGTTTACGTGGATCACGGCACAGTTCACCATCTTACCTGTAGCAGAGTAAAATAATCAGGAGTCAGGCCCGGTTGTTCTTTGATCATCGACGTGGTTCTGAGGCGTTCACTGACCAACATCACTGCAGTACAGAGAGGACCTCCCTCTGTCCGACGGCGTGGTGTAACCCACTTGGTTGTTCACAATGAGGTGGATGCTCCCACCAACTCTGTAGTGGGGAAGATTTGAAAGCGTCAAGGTTTCTGGAACAATGCCCTGACCGGTGAAGGAGCCATCCCCGTGGATCTGTGGAGAAGAGGCCAACAGGAACATTCAAATGATTTTAATCATAAAGTATCTAAACCTTCAAAAGATTATCCCAAGATGCTCTAATTGTGTGGAAACAGCAAAGACAACTTCCATGTGTTCCCTCCAGTCATGATGCAGCACCTGTAAACAGATGACCTGGTCCCCAGGCTGAGCGTTTTCCTCCGGGGAGTAGTCGCCCTCTTTCCTGAGCTGCTGCCTGGCGCGGGTTTTGCCCTGAGCCACGGGGTTGATGGCCTCCAGGTGAGACGGGTTGGGGAGCAGGGTGACATGAAGGGGGTGTCCTGCTCCTAAATCCAACTCCACCGAGGAGGTCAGGTGAGACAGAACGTCCCCGATAGCAGGCGAGGTGTCGGGGAACTCGCTGAGGCCGCGCATCTTACGGAACATCAGCTGTGGGGAACAGAGCGAATTGTGATTTAACCACGAGGTTCCTTCCGGATCAGAGAGGAGTTCAGGTGTCTAACCTCTGGTGGAAACTGGAGGAGGCCGGTCAGGAGGTTGAGCCGGCCCCTGTGAGGCATCCCGATCACGATGTCGGTAACGCCGCTGTGGGCCGACTGGTGGAAAAGCTCATAGAAAAATCCCATCATGCTCTCTGCTCCTTCTCCTCCATAGCGCTTCACAGTAGCAAACTTAGTGGCCAGAAAGTGATCGAATTCCTACATGTAGCAAACCAATAATAAATAAGTAATCATTTAAAACGTGACTTTATCTCACTCTGCAGATGGATTTTATCTCTGCTTCTTCTCAGTCGTACCTGAGACTCCAGCATGAGCTTAGCCAGGTGTTTCCTCTCCTCTGAAGAAAAGCTTTTGCTCTTGAGCTCCTCGAAGCGGTCAGCGAACCACTCCCTCTCCTCCATACTGCTCAGCTGACTGGTCTCCACTGACAAGAACCCACAGTAGACTTTCTCCAGGTAGGCCTGAACTTCTTCTATCGGAGCCTGGGGCTCTCCAAAGTGCTGCAGACCTGAAAAAACAAAAGGTGTGAGGTCAGCACCAAACATAATGGTACATTCTTATAACAGAGGCTGGGAGGTCTCCTCCACGTAAACCAGCTGCTCCAGATGTTGCTTAAAAACCCAAAACATCTTATTTAAATATTGGAACAGCCTCTTTCAAATAGGGGTTTATTTACAATTGGAAACTGATCTTTGGGCCTCTATAAATTATATAAAATTTAGTTGGAGCTTAAAATGTCCCAGGAGCCCTGATAAATGGCCAAATAAAAGACACATGATAAGGCTCATTATAAAAAGACCTGTTTTCCCCGCCTACTCCACCAGGACATCAATGTTCAGTGAGCTGCATGCTGACTAGCAGTTGACCCCTATGACTTTATGACTACCTGGGAATAATAATATGTGTGTGCTGGGGGGGTTGAGTGGCGATTCAGCCGACAGGGGAAGGGTTTGAAGAGAGACAAGTGAAAGCAGAAAGTGAAAGTACAGTCAGGGTTCTTAAATAAGTCCCTGCTTACTTGATGAGTCAAGAATGAGTGTGCATTCATCACCTCCTATCTGGACTATGCTAACTCTGTTCTTATCGGAGTCATCCGTCTAGCCAGACTCCAGAAAGAACAAAACGCTGTGGCGTGGCTTTTAACCAACTTTGATAGGCCCAGACACGTAACACAGATTCTGGTGGCGCCAGTGCTCGGCAGCCTCGCCTCTGTCAGTGCGCCCCAGGGCAGCTGTAGCTACGTTGTAGCTCATCCCCACCAGCGTGTGAATGTTTGTGTGAATGGGTGGATGACTGATTGTGTTGTGAAGCGCCTTGGGGGGTTGTAGAACCCTAAGAAGGCGCTATACAAATACAGGCCATTTACCATTTACCATTTCTACACTAACTCCCTGTGGCTTACAGGGTACCGTTTCAAATTCTGACCCCCGTTTACAAAGCCTTGATGGTCCGTCTCCCCCTTACATAGTTGAGTTGCTGACTCCATACACTCCTGCGTGCTCACTTAGGTCGGCTGATCATTTGCTCCTGTGCGTTCCTGACATTCGCTGTAAATCGATGGCGGAGCGAGCCTTCTCACATGCAGCTCCTAAGCTCTGGAGCTCTTTGCCACTTTAGGTGCGACAAACCCTCTTACCAGGTTGAACTCTGCTCTCAAGAAACATTTTTAGTGCTGCTCACAGTCAGTGATCAGCCACCTGAGAAGCTAGACCTTTCTGGGGCCAATTTCAGCAACCTGGCCTTTACCCCAGTCGTTTTCCACGCTTGCTGACTCATATTTGCTCTTCACTACATGAGCTGTGTCGTATCATGGTTTCTTCTATATTTTAGTAATTGTATGCCTACTCCTTGTTCTTAGCCACTACGTTGTTCTATTGTCATTTTTCCTACATTGTGCATCACTATTGTTTCATGTTTATGCTTTTTAGCTGTTCTCAGGTTTCTCTTAGGTTTTTGTCTCTTGCTTTGTTTTGAGCAGTTCACTCTTTTAATGTACAGCACTTTGGTTAGCTCTCATGCTATTGTTAAATCGTGTGCAACCAGGTGACTAAGGTCATATTCTTATGTTTATTCTAAGATGGTGTTTCAGAATTCCAACCGCAGGGGGTGTTCATGAATGCGTCACAGCTCACAGGGTGTTTCTCAATCTCAAGGAACCTCGCCTTGATGCCTTGGTCCCGTCCCGCCCCGGTTGCCTAGGAGATACGTCATCAGGAACCGCCAAGGCGTGTTCCAATCGGTTCCAATGTTCCTGTGCTTCCAAGGCATCTGTCCTCCGTTTGCTAGCCGTTTAGCTAATTTAGCAAGGATACACGAGAGGTGCCTTGGTGCCTTCTCTTGGTCAAAAATTTCCCAGAATGCAGCGCGGTATTTTCAAACAGATCTGATCAGGAACCTGCAGCAGCTTCAGGGGCAAATTTCCAGTTTAAATGTAATTACTAATTGTAGCTATTGGGCTTATATGTAAAATGTTTATTTAAATCCAAAGCAGTTATCTATGGTTGGCTAGTTGCTTAGTAGTTGCAGCTTTGGTGGTTAGCAGGTACTAACTCACTTATACATTTGATTTAACCAATATATACACAATTAAAAAAGTAAAAGGCTCGATATTAAAACTTAATATTACTATGATGAGAGGGCCATCATCAGTGCACGTAAGCAAGGGGCGGGCTCTGGCCAGCCGCGGTCACGTGGGGCAAGTCTGTTTCATTTAACCATTTTCTTTCACCAAGGAAGGACAGTGTCCTTGTAAGCAAGGCGTCTGGCCTGGCAAGGCAGTGTCTTGGCAGGCAAGGCAAGGCGAGGTTCCTTGAGATTGAGAAACACTCACAGGCTGGCTGTGTCCAAATCCAGGGATTGCATGCTCATGAGTACCCATCCTCATTGGTCTCAGGAGAACGTGTTCTTCCGTGACCACTTAGACCGGATGTTAACAGCTGTGAATGTGGACGTTCTAGCCTTAAATAAAAGTCCCGCCCCTACTCCTGTCACCTAGCAACTGCTAAAAGAAAATCTATTATAAAATATGGATCCACGATGCTGGATTATTCACGCCACGGTTAATTGTATAATTTATTTTATGATTTACCAATTTTATGAACTGTAATGACGAACAAGAATACAAAAACACATTACAGGCCTAATGACAATGGGAAACGCCTAAAAACACAACCACTACAGGCTTTTACTTTTTGTACAGTCAGATTTGAATAAACTAGTCATCCTGCTGCTCTACTGCTGCGTCTCCCGTTTCTACAGAAATCAATCCCGCAGTGCATCACGGGATTTATGGAGGTGAGGAGACCACGAAGACTACACCGCACCCGTTCTCAAAATCGAGGAAAAGAAGAACGCATTTCAAGACATTCTTGGAATTTGGACGGTCTTCGACGCGGCGCTGTGAAGTCACTGGTCTTAAAATCCGAACTCGTGAGCACACAACCCCTGGATTTGGACACAGCCACAGTCTCTGCCACTCCCTGATTAGCTGATTATAAAAAGGTGTGCAGAGCAGGCAGCTGCTTTGAGAGGGGGTTGTTATGCTGCCTTGTGAGCATCTGCTTGTGAGTAGTTTTTATTTCACTATGATTTAGATGTTGATTTGGTGATTTATACATGTGTTGAATTATTTGAGGAGTTTTGCTGCAGCCACATGCAGTTGGTAGGCAGTGCTCTGAGCCTCTGTGTGAGCTGCGTTTTCTGTTTATGTAACATAAATATTCTCATTATACCTCAGGTTTGTTTAATTTACAGTCAATTTATGTGTTTTTGTCTTCATTTCAGTTTTGCCACTGCTGCTCAATTGAGTTCACAGGTTGGGTTGAGCAGGTTTTATCTGTGTTTAAGGATGAACTGTTTTTAAGGATTTAATGAATAAAGATTGCATTTTAGCACACAGGAAAATAAAGACTATATTTTGATCTACCTCTGCCTTGGTTCCTTTTGTGACCAGACCCTCCTTGGGTTTTGGTTGTGGTTGACTAAGGGGTCCCTAGTCTTGCCCCGGTTACACGTGCTTTATAAATAAATGGTATGGTAAACTATAAAAAGGGTCACATATTTAGTGTTACGATTTATCTTCAAAGCTAAAAACATGTGTAGGACTTTGCATGTTTTAGTTATACTCTTAAACAGTTGGGGGTAAAAGTTACTAAAATAAAAGTATCTTGTCACATTCAGATTTATAAGAATGCTCTTATTTTGTCATTTCTTTTAAATGATGAGCACTTCCGGCTCTTCCAAAGGCTAAACGCAAACAGCTCAACTCTGCCCCCTGCTGGTATAAACCGGTACTTGTAATCTCTTTAAAACGTTAACTCTCCCAGCTCGATTTGAGTTAAATTATGTGTCTACCTTGCTGATAATAAATGTGGGGAAAAAACATTATGAAACATGATTTGTGATCATCTCCAGCTCACCTGATGTGTTGCGAGTTCCCCTCATGGTGCCGGACAGCATGTTTATCTCCGGGACTGTGTCAACAACCGGCTGCTGGGGCAGTAGGGGGTTAATTTTAGCAGCCTTGTGTCCATGTGCTCTGTATGCCTCCACCAGACGAGCCAGACCGTGATCTGAGCAGAAAAGCAGCACAATAGGCTGATAAACGTGGAGAGTCTCGGTGCACAGCGGGTGCATTTTCGCTAGCAAGCAATAAAGAGATGGTACATTTCTCCGGCTGCAAATGGGCCGAATGAAAGTCGTTAGGTACAGGTTTATTACTGTCATATTTAGGTAGGAAGAGTCGAAGCCTCTTTAGTATAAAAGGTGATGCTTAGTAACTGAAAAGTTTACCCCATACTAACCTTGGTTTAGAGCAGCGATACGCTCGAGCTGCAACTTCTGCTCCCGAACAACCTGCTTGGGTTGGTACCCGTACACGCCTCTGTCTGTATGGTAACAGCAGCCGAAGACTTGCCGAGCAGCACTCGGCGGCAGTCTGCCCAGCGACGTTTTCAGAAGAAGCACCGCCGACATGTTTCAGCCGAGTGAAGATTTAATCCCACACGAGACAGAGGGGACCCTCGCCAGCCCTAGAGGATTCTAGACGGCGGCCATACTGCAACACCACAGGCGGAAAGCAGGACGTCGGTGGGAGGGGACGCCGCACCGGCGACCGATTGGTTCCTGTCCACGTTTTGCAACACGTCATCGAAGCCATTTTTCCCCTTTTTTTGTTTTTCTTACCTTACTTTCTGTTTTCGAGCAGAAAACATGCATTTGAAGGGTCTTCCGCGAGGTTAATTGATGGTGGTGCTGCGTTCAATTGCTCTTCAAAAAATACTACAATCCACAATGAGCTGGATGTTTTTGTGAAGGCAGCAACAGGCAAATTAAACTGTTTATAAAATTGTAAAATACAACTTCTCAGATAAATGAAATGTCTTTTACCGAAATTGTTTCTCAATTTGGAGGTAAGTGTTTTGGATGCACATTTGTTTCCTTAATGAAAAAGAATGAATGAGCATACAATGCATCACCACAGTTTAAACTCTCCCAGTTACCACAAAGACCAATTTGGTATCCCAAATCTCTTTCCCCCCCACACACACACCTTTGTCTGAGAAGCACATGGTGATATTTTACCCAAGGGATCAAGAAATCAGTTGGTGCTTTATGGGAAAAATGTTAAAATTTAATGAAGTAATAAAACTCTTTCGTTGTTCCCTTCCAGTAAAAAGGGACTCCTAAAGTCAACACTCTTCAAAATTCACAAACATTTCCTGAAGGCAAAGGCTGCACAACAGCCTCCCACACAGAGATTATCTAGCACTGCTTGGATTACTTTCAGGAAACTAGTATGAACAGTTGCTCTGTAAAATCAGTTACTATAAATGGATCCATGCAGACATTTATTTATTTAATAAAAGGGACAGCACGTCATTTACACGTTTACATCCTTGAAGTTTCATTGTAATAAAATTTTGCATTGCAGTCACAGGGTGGAGGTATTGCACGCCACCCTTCCTCTGCAGGCATTGATGTAAGGTAGGTTGAGTGTGAAACTGAAATGTTAGATGGAATATGTGTTAACCGCCTCTCTGACCTGCAGAGCAGGGCGTGATCATGTCAGCTTGAGGCTTTTGTCTCCCAAGGTCTTAACCAGATCTCTCTGGTAATTATCCTGGCACAAGACCAGCTCTGCATTCCTTCTAGGAACTTTGTGTAACTCACTAGGGACATCTTGTACAACTGTGATTTAATCACAATGGATTGGTGCTTAAACATGTTATTGTGTATACACTGTAAAAAAGACATGTACAGCAAATAGTTACAAACAAGTTTATTTTAATTGCTCATTTCTAAATTTTATGTTAAACAAAAATAAAATGTCAAAAAAGGTGTTTGAGGGCCTAGATACTTTTGCACACTGTTCCTAAAGTTATACAAATGTTTCATTAAACTTTGGGATATAATACTATCTTAGCTGTTTGATAATTGGATAAAAATATTTAAAGTTAATTTTCACATCTTCTGAAGTAGAAACAGTTAGTACCTTACCTGTTGTTCTTTTAATGACCTCAGTTTGGAGAAACAGAATATTGAGCAGATGAGCAAACTAGTCACAACAGGAACCAGTCACAAAGTGTCAGAGAAATTCTGATCTCAAAAGATTCATGTTATGCTAATGCCTTTTTACAACTTGTCATTCCTGCAGAGTCATTTTTACAGTCATTGGTCTATTCTAGTTAGGACTGCAGTACCATCAGCTGATTTTACTTAGCCTGGCAAGCCATCCTATATATGTGAATATAACTTTGGAAACTTTGCAAAGCAAGAATTTGGTCTAGTTCCCTAGGCTAGATTTTACTAGCATTAACTAAAGATTTTTAACAGCCAAAATTATTTCATTGGAACTTTTGAAATAAACATTTTTAAATATACAAAATTTTGCATAGTACATAAAGTACTCTGCGCATCAACCACTCAAACAAAATTTTACCTTTTAGCTGCACAAACTGTTGAAACTGCACTGTACCTTGGAGCTGCTTGAGAACCTCAAATATTAAATTGCAGAAAGACTAAGAAACTTTAGGCTGATGCAAATAAGAAAGGAAATTTTCTCATAAACTCAAACTTTATTTCACCCCTAATATACTACATCTGTTTACAGATTTATGCCTCTATGATGGCATAACTGGGTCTCAGAGAAGTTTCATATATACACTGCTCACAAAAATTAAAGGAACGCTTTAAAGAAACACATTAGATTCATCAGATCTCAATATGAAGTTGGATATCTATACAAATAACGACAGGGCAATGTCTTAGGAACAAAAGGATGCCAAGTCTTTTAATGAAAATAAAGGTTTTCAGCCTACAGAGGGCTCAACTGTGTAGACACCCTAAAATCAGAGTGAAATGAAGATGTGGCAGGCTAGTCCATTATTTCAAAAACTTCATTTCTGCAACTCAAAATGCTTTTCAGTATCTTGTGTGGCCCCCACGAGCTTGTGTGCATGCTTGACAACGTCGGGGCATGCTCCTAATGAGACAACGGATGGTGTCTTGTGGCATTTCCTCCCAGATCTGTGTGAGGGCATCCCTGAGCTCTTGTACAGTCTGAGGAGCAACCTGGCGCCGCCTAATGGACCCAAACATAATGTCCCACAGATGTTCTATTGGGTTTAAGTCAGGGGATGGTGAAGGCCATTCAATTGTTTCAATTCCTTCATCCTCCAGGTACTGCCTGCATACTCTTGCCACATGAGGCCGGGCATTGTCGTGCATTAGGAGAAAACCAGGACCTACTGCATCAGCGTAGGGTCTGACAAAGGGTTCAAGGATTTCATCTGGATACCTTATGGCAGTCAGAGCACCATTTCCTAGGCAGTAGAGGTCTGTGCGTCCCTCCATGGATATGCCTCCCCAGACCATCACTGACCCACCACCAAACCTGTCATGTTGAACGACGTTGCAGGCAGCATAACGTTCTCCTTGTCTTCTCCAGACTCTTTCACGTCTATCACAGGTGCTCAGGGTGAACCTGCTCTCGTCTGTAAAAAGTACAGGGCGCCAGTGGCGGACTTGCCAATTCTGGTGTTCTTGAGCAAATGCCAGTGGAGCTCTACGGTGCTGGGCAGTGAGCACAGGGCCCACTACAGGACGTCGGGCCCTCAGGCCATCTTCATGAAGTCTGTTCCTGATTGTTTGGGTAGAGACATTCACACCAGTGGCCCTCTGGAGGTCATTCTGTAGGGCACGAGCAGTGCTCAGCCTGTTCCGCCTTGCACAAAGGAGCAGGTATCGGTCCTGCTGATGGGTTGTGGACCTTCTACGGCCCTGTCCAGCTCTCCGAGAATAACCGCCAGTCTCCTGAAATCTCCTCCATGTTCTGGAGATTGTGCTGGGAGACACATTAAACCTTCTTGCTGCAGCACGTGTGGATGTGCCATCCTGGAGAAGTTGGACAACCTGTGCAACTTCTGTAGGGTTAAGGAATCGCCTCATGCTGCCAGTAGAGATAATTACTCAAGCCAAAACTAGCACGAGTGGAAAACCAGCCAAAAAAGATCAAGAGGGAGAAACTTGAAATGACCTCCACATGTTAAACCAGTCCTGCTTTGAGGGTTTTGTAATTGTTGCCACTTTAGTGCACCTGTCGTTAAGTCCATGAACACCAATACAGCTGAAAGTGATGAACAATGCCCTCAGCTGCTTCATCAACCAGAAAATTATCAGACAGGTTTAATTGATTTCATGCCAGCCCCAATAAAAATTGTTCCCTTAATTTTTGTGAGCAGTGTATAAAATGGACCCAGATTCAAATTTAAAGTCGCAATTAACATTCAACAATTCAGTTTTTTTTACTTGTCAGTGATCCACCTTGATAACCTAAAAGCCCAAAAGCAAAATATTTAATTGCAAATAGAAGCTAGACATTTTGCTTTTGACTGTTTAAATGTTAAGTTAATGAAAATGATCAAATGTAAACTCTTTGGACCATTAGCAGCCATTAAATTACTGTACTGAAGGATTCCATACCATCAGATAAACTGACCAACCTTGGCTGATGTCGGCATTTTTCTGTGTGCAGAAAGTTTTACTTTTATGGAAGAAGACAACCTTCCACTTCTCAAGATATCGTTCTGCCTATAGATTGGTCAAGAATCTGGGGGGCATTCAACTCCCCGCCCCCCAACAAACAAACAAGTGGTGAAGTGTTCCATAAAGTAAATAATATTGGGAGTAGTTCAGGGAAATTCTTATTTGGTTGAATTTCTCCTGAATCCTGATGCATAAAATCTGTACTGATGTGGGCTCATCAACAAAATCTTCTGCCTCTGGGAGCCTTTCTTCAGAGCATCTTCATCGGCTGAATTGAAGGCGACAACTGAGACTGAATTAACATTCCCCTTAAAATGAAGCTTTCTAAAAGTCTGCATATAGGCAGCCTAAGTCACACCCATCTACAATCAATAATCAATGTAAGTGAATGGGGCTATAAGTTTGCCTTAAGCGCTGAATCACACATATGTTGTACTTCAATTTAAATAATTGTGTGCATTGACTATGTCTGTCATGTAATTGGAGATTAGATTGTAAAAAATTCGTAATTAAAATGACTACAAATCAGATGTTGCATATATGACGTCACAGCAGAATCTCTTCTCCCCCAGCGTAGCTGCTACTTACCACATGACCAGATTTATAGTGGTTTTATGTCAATTTGGTGAGACGAGCTTTTGGAGTCCTCTACGTCTTTTCACACAAAACCTAAAATAACTTTTGCCGTCTTTCTTGGCATCAAAGCGTGTTTATAAAATTCATGGACATCACACAGGTGCTGGTCATAAAATTAGAATATCATGACAAAGTTGATTTATTTCAGTAATTCTATTCAAAAAGTGAAACTTGTATATTAGATTCATTCATTACACACAGACTGATATATTTCAAATGTTTATTTCTTTTAATGTTGATGATTGTAACTGACAACTAATGAAAATCCCAAATTCAGTATCTCAGAAAATTAGAATATCAATTAAGACCAATGCAAAAAAAAGGATTTTTAGAAATGCTGGCCAACTGAAAAGTATGAACATAAAGGTATGAGCATGTACAGCATCAATATTTAGTTGGGGCTCCTTTGGCCTGGATTACTGCAGCAATGTGGCATGGCATGGAGTCGATCAGCCTGTGGCACTGCTCAGGTGTTATGAGCCCATGTTGCTCTGATAGTGGCCTTCAGCTCTTCTGAATTGTTGGCTCTGGCGAATTGCATCTTCACAATAGCCCATAGATTTTCTATGAGGTTACGGTCAGGTGAGTTTGCTGGCCAATCAAGAACAGGGATACCATGGTCCTAAACCAGGTACTGGTAGCTTTGGCACTGTGTGCAGGTGCCAAGTCCTGCTGGAAAATGAAATCTGTATCTCCATAAAGTTTGTCAGCAGCAGGAAACATGAAGTGCTCTAAAACTTCCTGGTAGACGGCTGCGTTGACCTTGGACCTCAGAAAACACAATGGACCAACACCAGCAGATGACATGGCACCCCAAACCATCACTGACTGTGGAAACATTACATTGGACCTCAAGCAATGTGGATTCTGTGCCTCTCCTCTCTTCCTCCAGACTCTGGGACCTTGATTTCCAAAGGAAATGCAACATTTATTTTCATCAGAGAAGCAGCAGTCCCGTCCTTTTTGTCTTCAGCCCAGGCGAGATGCTTCTGACGCTGTCTCTTGTTCAAGAGTGGCTTGACACAAGGAAAGCAACCGCTGAAACCCATGTCTTACATACGTCTGTGTGTGGTGGTTCTTGAAGCACTGACTCCAGCTGAAGTCCACTCTTTGTGAATCTCCCCCATATTTTTGAATGGGTTTTGTTTCACAATCCTCTCCAGGGTGCGGTTATCCCTGTTGCTTGTACACTTTTTTCTATCACATCTTGTCCTTCCCTTCACCTCTCTATAAATGTGCTTGGACACAGAACCAGCCTCTTTAGCAATGACCTTTTGTGTCTTGCCCTCCTTTTGCAAGGTGTCAGTGGTCATGTTTAGGATGACTGTCAAGTCAGCAGTCTTCCCCATGATTGTGTAGCCTACAGAACTAGACTGAGAGACCACCTAAAGGCTTTTGCAGGTGTTTTGAGTTAATTAGCTGATTAGAGTGGCACCAGGTGCCTTTAATATAGAACCTCTTCACCAATATTCTAATATTCTGAGACTGAATTTGGGATTTTTATTAGTTGTCAGTTATAATCATCAAAATAGAAATAAACATTTGAAATATATCAGTCTGTGTGATGAATGAATCTAAGATACAAGTTTCACTTTTTGAATGGAATTTCTGAAATAAAATTTCTTGATATTCTAATTTTATGACCAGCATCTGTATGTTAAATTTATGGCACATATCAAATGGGATCAGAAAATAACTTATTCAGACTCCCATTACTATTTTTTGGCAGTAAGGGACCTATGGACTAGAAGTAGATGGGCGTGACTTAGGCTCCCTATAAACTTAACGCTATCAACAGATGAAGTAGGCACTACATACGACTACAATACTATTTGTCTTTAAGAGAAGCACAACAAAGAGACATGACACACTGGGGAGGGAAGAGGGCTTTGTAAAACATCTTTACAACACTGGACAAACACACAAAGACACACACACACTGTCCATATTAGGGGAAATGGTTTAATTTCAAGACATAGGCAAAGAAACACACCACACAAACAAACACTGACCAAAAAAGGAACAGAGTCTTTAAGCTATGCACTCTGTTATGGTGGGAAAAACAGAAAAAACAAACAAAAAAAATAACCTACACAATTAAAAAGCAAGGCTCAAACTAAACAGTTAACTTTTCAACTAAGACAATTATCCACACAAGTTTTCAAAAACCCTGACCGGTAAATTATGTGGAAAGCACATTTACTAACATGAACCTTACCACAATTTAGAGGATCCCAACCCTCCCCAAAAACCTACAGGTGAGGAACAACTAAGAGATCCATGTAAAATCATAGAAATTAGGCTTCTGTTAGAGGCTAAAGCACAAGAGAAAAAAAATTGCTTGACATCACCAAAAGGCCAAACTCAAGACTTGGTCAAGGCAAGGCCACATCGAGAGGCCAGACAATTTTTTTTTTGTTTTTGTCTTTAATATAGTTTTTTTTTTTCTTTTTAATTTTCCCAATATAAAAAGCTTCACTGGTACAAAATATGTATGAACAACCAGTTGTAGAAATTGGACAGCCTGTTATGTCTTTTCAAATCCCACCCACGTTGAAAAATAAAAGTTAGACCGAACAGAAAACAAAAGGTGTACTGTGTGTGTAATACAGATCACATCAAGATGCACTCACTTTGGCTTTCCTCAAGACGACACATCTACTAAAGTACTGGTGGAACACGAACAAAGTCCTACTGATTATCAGACAAGCCTCACTCGTTTCTGTTGGACAATAATACCTAAAGAGATGCAGAACTACCACACTGGAAAAAGCACTTCAGAACATGAGATAAGAGAAGAATCAGGTGATTGTTAGAGCTGATTTGTGATGGAAGCCCCTGAAGTGAGCCGAGTTCCTGTTGGGACTGCTTGTGACTATACATTGTGCTCATCTTTGCTTTTTTTTGGTTGCTTTTCTTTTAAACTCTCGATTCACAGTAAACACCATAAACGGCTTCGCGCCAGCTGACTTTTCTTATGCTTTTAGCTCAATTCTAATGAAAGAAAAACCACAAAACAGTTGGCATCACAAAATGTTGCATGTTCACTACGAGACGTGTAATTTTCAAATGTATAGGGAAGTTTATTGTTTATCTACAATGTTTTTAAAACCAACTGTTCAAATCGAGTACATCACAAAATACAATAACACACAGTAGAGGGAGGTGGGGGATGGGGGAGAAAAGGGGGGACATCATTGGGTGATGAGAGCTTTCATGACACGGCATAAAACAGACCAAAGAGAGGAAAAATTAAATAAAAATAAAGGCGAACTGCAGCAATCTCTAAACCGAGGCCTAATAATAAGGATGTGTAGGCAGTTTCTAGACGTATATATGGCACTTTGAATATTGTATTGCATTTGGATAGAAAAACACTGTAAAAAGCACATGCCCATATTAAAAGAGAAATCAGTGGTACCTTGAAAATTTTGGGATCAAAATCACACACACACACCACATTCTGTCAAAGTGTTTAACTCCTACAATTGTGCTTTAACATTTCCTTACAAAACTAGAACACTCCTGGAGCAGTGTTTCAAATTTGGTATTTTTTCTTTTTTTTAATATATTTATGGGTTTTAGGAAGAAAAAAAAAGAAAATCAGAACTTAAAAAAGGTCAAATAGTGAAATTGTGCATTTTGTGTGGTAATCCTGCATGTTGAGTTTCAAACACATAAAAACCCCTGAGTTGACAACTCTATAGCGCCACCAGGTAAGCATTTTGGGAACTTTTTTTTAGGGGGGAGGGTGAAGTGGTTATTTTACCAGGGTTGTTTTAACAATGTGAAACACAACAGAGAAAATCTCACCCTGATAATAAGTGTAAACTTGGTGCAGAATAATGGAATGTTTGTTTACCAACACGACTGTGGTGGATTTAGTCTTTTTTTATGTGCTGTGCGACGAGTAAAACTGAGACATAATGCTGAAAGTCACTTCAAAAGGAAGAAAATTTGCAAAAAAAGATAAAAAGCAAAACGTGTGTCTAAAATGTGCAGAGACCCACAGGTTGTGTTGTATCCCAGTGATCTCTCTTCTTCAGGGGCTCCCACGTTTGCAACCATAAGTGTGTTTGTGCCGCAATGTGTGTGTGTTTGTGTGAAAAGAAAAACTAGATATTACAGCAAAACAAAATTGTGTATTAAAAAAAAACACATTTTGACACATGGGCACTTCAACAACCAAAACAGAAAATCAGAAACATTGTCTAGCATCTGTGTGATTAACAGAGTTGGTAAATCTTCCAACATGAGGCATCCAAACGAAACCAAAGTGAAACATCAATTAAATTAGTTAATTCACAGAAAGTCAACAAGACGTACCGTAGAAGTGGAACACTTCAATGTAGGAAAATTATTAGCCTCAAAACGTCACCCTTAAAGAAAAAATAATTCAAACCAGAAGTCAAAAGAGGAATTTCTGACCTGTTGGAGTTTAAAAATAATCCCCAAACAGTCATGCTGATTAAACAGATTTAGTCCTCTTAAAAAAAAAAAAGAATATCACACAGAACCCGCCCCCCCTCCCCATCCAACACAGATGACAATACAACATAAATCTACAAAACAAAAGAGTAAACCCAAAGTTGTGCCTGGGTTCTGTTAGTTAAACCTCTATAGATTCAATGGTATAAAATATAGGTAATCTAAGTGTGCATTTAAACCACAGATTGTCTATTTGTGAATCAGTTCTAAAAAAGTTGACTCATGTAGGTAGTCATTTCTCTCAGCAGAGCAAATGTACCTCTTATTGTGCCATCACGGTTTAATAAAAAGGTAAATACACTGAAGAATTTCATAAATGAAAAAATAATATTTCAAATAGCCTTGATGTAAATCTGCCCACTTAATGTAGAGATCAATACAGATCACTGAGGGATTTTCCTGCTCAGACTTTCAAAAATGTTGGAAAAGTGGTCTGTAGGACTTTTTTTTCTTTTCGTAAGAAGCCAAAATATTGCTAATGGCACCAAATAGCACAGCTGCGTGCCAATCCCTGTATTCAACTTTCAAGTGAACTTTACTGAGAGAGGTAAAAGAAAGCAACATAAAAACACAGCTAAATTAAAACGTTAGAAATCCCACAGGTTTTTTTTCTTAAAACATTCATAACAGAAAAAAGATCTCCTAAATTAAATCAATTTTCACATTTAATTGCTTGACCTCTCTCCTGCCCGTCACATTTCTACACAGAAAAAAAGCAAAGAAAAACAAAAAAATTATGAGTATACATGCAGAAAAATCAGGTTGAGCTAAGGTCAGGGTCAGTGGGTGGCCAGGTATTGGTCAGGCGAGCTTAGAGAGACATCACAGACAATGGTGGGATGATGAGGCCAGGGGGGTTTGGCTTGGCTTTCAACATCATGAAGACATGCTAGGCTAATGATGAGCAAACAGGCATGGAGATTTGTTCTAAAAAAGGAACAAAAACACGAAGAGAGAGAGAGGAGAGACAGAGACAACAAAGAGGAGAGAAGAGAAAGTTAGGGGCACAGCACAAGAATCATTTAGCCATGAGGCACAATAACCAACAAAAATAATGCCAGTCACCACAAACAGTAACGGACAACAGGGTCAACACACCCCCTCTCCCAACACACACAAAAACAATACACAGATTTAAGGAAGTGACACCACCAGGACATATGGCAGACTCCGACATGCACATACTGTATACTTGGCACCCAAAGAGATCCATCTAGAGCCAGACCCTTGTGGGAGACTCGGAGGATGGATGGAATGAATGAATGACTGCAGGAAGTTGTTAATATAGAAGTAGAGAGGTAGCCTAGCTCAACATGGCTTACATAATGAACGACGACAAACATAAAATAAGACATGGAAGAGACGAAGGGGACAAACGGAAACGTCTAGACTGCAAAAGGTGTCCACAACAACACAGATGAGACAGACTACGTGTAAAATGTCAGATTCAGGTTGAAGCTGTGGGCTCAGGGTCTATGTGGATTCGCTTCAGCCCTTAAACACAAAATCTGATCCTTAGTCAACCTGTCTTACTTGACCTGAAGGCAATGAAGTGGCAAGGAAACACACCTGATGCTCTCTACTAAATATACAGTGACACAAAGTACCTCCAGCAAACACTGACTCCAGTGATCGTCATAAATAATCATATACAATAAAATATTTCATCAGACTCAAAGTACATGATAAAACCGCAGGAATGAAATAAAACAAAATGTGGAAAGATCATTGCATTTTTTCCTCTTTTTTTAAAACTTTTTTAAGGAAAAGGGTGAGTCTCCCTCCTGTGGTGGGTTCCTGTCCCCCTGTCCCCCCTGAGTCTCTGCTGTGGTGACCTTGGCTGGAGGGTGAACTTACCCTAGCAGTGCTAGCATTAGAGCTGGGGAGGGGGGGAGACCCCAGACTAGGATCAGTAGGGTTTGCTGTCGTTCTTAGAGCGCTTCAGCTGAACCTTCAGCCTCTTCATGCCGATCTGGAAACCATTCATGGCCTGAATGGCAGCCTGCGCAGACACAGGATTGTCGTAGCTGACGAACCCTGACAGACAAATAGAGACACATCACACACCGTGTCAAACAACTCTGGGCTCTGAAGAACAGCAAACACCAGAGAGGCAGCGTGTTCAGCACGTCTGCAGCTCTAGCAGTAATAAATCATGTCAATAGGTAACACTTTTAGGTTTCAGTGGGACAAGAAAAAGTAAATCAACCCATTACACTGATGACGACTGAGCCCAGTCTCCATACATGTGAAACAACTCCATACCAAACTAAAGTAGGGGTGGGACTTCCCAGGTACCTTACCATTCGATTTCAATTCAGGGTCCTTCGATTCATTTATTAAACATTTACCATGATAACCACTATTTTTGATGCATTTTTTTCAGCGCTTAGGTTTTTTTTTTCCTTAACGTCTTCGCTTTTTGATACTTTCAAATTAATTCAGCACAGATTAATTCAAGTTACCAAATTACCTTTTACTCCACTATCTTAATGTTTTAAGACTGAACACGTACCCACCATACTTCTGCATGAAATTTACAGGATAAACATGAATAATGAAAATGATAGTAAACACAGGCAGTCAGTTATCAGCTGAGACAGCAAACTGGAGAAATGCAGAGATCCCTGAGCTTCTGGACGTATCTCTGAAGCTCAGATCACCAGACAGTTCACAGGGACTGTGGAGGACAGACACCTTTTGGAGCGGCTCGTGAAAAACTTAAGGAGTGTTGCTTCAATCAGCATAAAAAAAGCTAGTCAAGCTAAAGTGAAGTCCGTGACAGCGCGGAGACTTCCCCCTCCCACACATTTTACCACCATGGTGTAATCTTTAGTGAAAACACATGATCGCGCCACAGACTGACCACTTATAAACGACCAAAGTCTCCCTGGTGCTGCCTCAGCGTTGCAGCAAAGTAGCACCGTAGTTTTATGAAAAAAGCTGGAGTTCTAGGCAAGTTTTCTTAATCCTTTCTTGACTGTTGGATGGTTAAGAGGAACAACCATTGGCTTCTTGTCTTCATCTAACCCAGGATAAACTAAGGTGCTGTCACATGTTGGTAGTGTTGCTGTTGTATTTTATTTTAGTTCTACACAACTTTCCTTTAATCCTCCTGACGAGTAAATCTCACGCTCAGTGGCTAAAGCTTAAAAAACAAGCTCCCGCCTTTGCTGTTTTGTTTTTTTGTGTCCGGGTAGCAAGCGTAACTTATGTTCCTGCCACGCTTTGTGGCTGTTTTTCAGCATTTATTTATAATCGTTTACAAATCGATTCTGAATCGACAAGTGTAACATAGCAATGCATCAATTAAATGGTGAAAGGACACACTCCTACTGTAAAGCCCCTTTTTTAGTCTCTTAAACAAAAATAAACCTAAGCAGGTGACTTATTCAGGGTTAGAAACAACATTTTCTTGGTGTCAACACTTACCAAAGCATTTGCTCAGATTGGTCTGTTTGTCAATGAAGACTTTGGCAGAGACCACATTTCCAAAAGGCATGAACATCTGCAGAAGATCCTGGTCCCCAAACTCCTGCGGCAGGTGGTAGATGAACAGGTTGGCGCCCTCTGGCCCTACTCCATTCGGAAATAACCAAGAACCCAAGTCACACACAGACGTTCATGTTGACAAACACACAGCATCAGTGAGTTAAGGATCCGCTCACCTTCCTTCTGACTGCCAGCCACGCTCTGCTGCAGCAGAGACTGGCTGTAGAGGGAGGGGAGGGCGGAGGCCGTGTACTGCTGCATCCCTGAGTAGGCCTGGGTCAGCGCATCCATGGAGCTGGCAGCTGACCCGTTGGCCATGGAGGCTCCCAGGCCACCGTTCAAGGCCCCCATACCTGTAACACCAAAGTAAGGTACACCACCTAATTAACGTTATACTCCATCCAGATAGTTAACCCAGAGAATTGTCAGCTCAGAAGTAAGTAGGGAGCTTCTCACCACTGACGCTGCTAGTGAGAGCGTTTAGGTTGTTGAGACCCATAGAGGTGCCTGTGAGACCCTGCAGCGTGCCCAGAGATGCCAAGGTGTTCATGGCAGCACCAGCACTGGACCCTGCTGTTGACCCAGCTGTTGAAAAACAGAATGAAACTGAAAGTGGTCAAACACTACACAGAATTTATAATGACAGCCACCCCTGAGACAAAATGTGATGAACATCAGATGATGACATGACGGCGAGGAGGGGGGTGGATAAAAGAGCTGCCTCATAATGAGGAGCGGCCATATTTAACCCAGATGGAGCGTGTATACGGACGCTGATTAAAAAGGAATTGGGGCCCTAATAAAATTTTCTAAGTGGGTGATTAAATCCCATAAACTATGTTAGCACAGGATGAGGGTCATTAAGCAAATAGCTGATGAGAAGCAGCAGGAGGATCGACAGACAATTAAGTCTCAACATTTGGTCCTTTAGATTCATACATGTGAGGGTAAAATAAACCCACCATATTTATGTAAATATAACCACACAGCCACATCCTCAACTCAAACTGGACATCAGAACTGATAATGGCTCATGAGCTTGTTGATGTTAACTGTACCTGGACTTGCCAGAGCCCCCAGCGCTGCAGTGCTTGTGGACAGTGCACTGGTAGAAGTTGGGCTGGCGGAGCTCTGGGCTGCAGCTGCGGCTGCAGCCAGCGTGGCCAAGTTCTGCAGCTGAAGAGGATTCACACCAGCTGAGAAGAGAAAAGGTAATTTTAGAAAACAACCTCTTTTGATTCTACAGAAAAACATTCTGACCCAAAAGGTCTCAGAAGAGCCCAATTTCTATTAAATACAGAAAGAAAATGCTTACATTTTTAAACTGAGATGTGTTTAACATTGTGCCAATATGCAAATTCTTCTTGAGTTGATAAAACATGACAAGTTACTTTTTACAATTACTCGTATTTTATATTTAATCAGCTTTTGCAGCCTCACCTATGAACTCACCTCCTAGCCTCTGCAGACCATTAAAACTGCTTTGATTACTGGTCGACGTGGCCTGCTGCAGCAACTGTTAACATGACAGAAAGGTTTAGCTCAAACATCAGGATAGAATATGGTTTTTATTATACACACAGTTTATGAATCAAAATACACGAGTGTTTGACTTAGCATTTAACAAAGGGTGGATGCACCATTTGTGCATTTAAACCACAACATTCACAATTATACAACATTTGTTTCTAAACAGTAATCTGTCTCTCTAATCAAAATGCATATTTTTAAACTGAAGAAATAGCAAATTGCCAGTTTTTTGTCCTGATTTCTTTGGCTGAAACAAAACGGCTCATCTGTTCATGTTCAAGTCACGTGGTCCTTGGCTCAGAATTACAGAAGGCAGGAGTCACGTGCCATTGTTGTTCAGCCAGAACACAAACTGAGTGGGAAGATGTTCTCAGTCCCAGCCAACAGGCTCCGTTTATACTTCAGATCTGAATCCTGCACAATATCTTACATTTCCACTCTGAAGCATCTCCATTTATAAAGCACAGTTACTAGAACATCTTTTCTCAATCACTGCTGCCTTTTTAGTTACTGTTGAGCTTTTGATACCTCACAGTAAAGCTGACATCATCCTCACACAAGAGCAGGTGAAATAAGCGTTTGAGCATCACTTACAGCCAGGTACTGTGGTGTAAGGGTCCCCAGCCCTGCCAGGTTTCCCCAGGGGGAGGCGTTGTTAAGCTGCTGGATTTGCTGCACTAGCTGCTGCTGCAGGCGCCGCTGCTCCTTGTCCCTCTGTGTGTCGGCAAACTTCACCACCAAAGGAGAGGAACAGCCCTGAAGCAGTCAACAGGTAAAATATGTTAAACCAGTTCCAAACCATGAGCAGGATTCAGCTATCTGTTGATAAATGCAGTCATGTTGTGGCGAGGAATTATCTTTGATATGAACAGAAACCAAAGCTAACACACAGAGGACATCTGCCATGCATAGCTGAGCCAGGCTACATTCCAAAATAGGTACAAGACGCTGGTGCAGACGGTGAATCATTTTAGCACTGTGCAGAGCTCAATTCAGTCCACAGATAAACACACAACAGATGGACACGTTTAAAAAAATACAGACATTCAAACATGGATGTCAGCTGACATTTAGAAAAATGCATAACGATACAATGAATGTCACAAACACAGTCACATACTGTTCAGAAAGACGCATGGACAAGGCATGCGGTGCAAAAGTTCTGAGAGTTTTGAGCCAGACAGGGACCAGGCTAGACAGGGAAAATGGCCTCTGCACCAGCAGCACCCCCCCCACGGCTGCTCAAATATAGGGGAATACCAGGATACGGGCGGGGGAAACAGGCAGCGCCCCAAGCGAGGCCCAGATTTAATCTGGTAGGAGAAAGGTTGTTTGGTGGAACTCATAATTAGACCTGGTCCAACACTTCACTGGGGAGCCTCTGACCTAGCTGTCAGATTACTGCTGCTCTACTTCCACAGACTCCACTAGCAGCGAGTCCTCAGCCCCAGTTTGTGTTAAAGACATCTGATAGGGTGGCTGCTGTGTTCTAGGTTAATTTCTTGTCAACCTAAATTTGACTAGATTATTTCCCTTGTGGTCCAAAAAAGATTAACGGCAGATTTATAGGTGCTAAAAATATGATGAGAATCAATAAATGAGATGCTTTTAGTTAAAAGATAAGAGTAGTTTGTGTTGCATCCTGTTAGCATTCAGTTACGTTGCAGACAACAGTATAATTTTATAATCAGCTAAGAGTGTTTTTGAAATGTCTCATGCTCTGATGAATGAACACCATCTGCTTTGGACAAGCTTTCCATCTTTCCAACACAAGGGGGCAGCAAAATGTATGGGGGGGAAGAGGGGAAATGAGAAATAGGTGCTAGGGGTACAGTACCTCCATAGTTTGAGAGTGATGCATGGTTTTGATTGCATTCTGTGCCATTGCCCTGGTAGCAAATGTGACAAACGCACAGCCTGTAGGGGGGGAAAACAATAGGAAAGGGGGGAGGAGGGAGGGAGGGACAAGAAGAAACAAAACAAGACAAAAAAGGTTTGGACAACTCGTTATGAACCCCAAAAAGACATTACAATACAGAGAATGGCAACTCCCAAGCACACAGAACCACCCTCACTGGTTAGCACACGGAGAAAGAACACGACAAGGAGAACAGTAACACGAGTCACATGAGCACAATGATCAACTTAAATACCACCTAGAGAGGCTCGACTATGTGGTGTCATGGTGAAACGTGAACATGATTAGACCTACACAAATGCACACTTACGTATACAAGGCCTGCACATAAAAGACTATCACAACCCATTTTAAGTGGAAGTTCTACTTTGGCCGATAATATTTGTACACAAACATCCAACGGCCGTCTCGGGCTTTATGCAGCAGAGAGCTATGTAGGAGATGTACCGACGAGGTAATTCCAGCCTTTGCAGTGTGTGATTAAGGAGGTGGTAAAGGAGCAGCTGAGCTGAGTCGCCTGCCAGCTGAGCCTATGAACACTTGCAGCTAGCAGTTGCCAGGGCAACAGGCCATTGTGCTGGACAGCGAGCACACTGGCCCTTCACTGTGACATGTGGAGGCTGAGAATCACAGTGATGGGAGGACGATCTACGGAGGGAGAGGATGCTATTGTGGATAAACATAATTTGATATGGGAACAGCTAGGTTTGGGAGGGGCTTGTATCAAGTCTCCATGAGATATCTGTGCGTGAGGCGGTGGCGGCTGCCAGAACAACAACGCAGCGCCTCAACACTGAAAAGCACACCCACCTCTGCTCTGACCATCTGGTCCTCGGAGGATTCGGCACTCTTCGATCTGTCCAAAAGACGAGAACATCATTCTGACCTCGTTCTCGCCGTATTTTTTTGAAACCATTCCGATGAAGAGTTTTCTGTCTTCCACTGCTGCAGGAACACAAAAAAAACAACAACAGATAATTAGGCAGCCATGGAAGGAGCGCTCCTGTTTTTGTGCCAAAACCTTTAATGCTTTTCAAATCCCTCATTTCTCACTCTCTTCAGTCCCTTCTCAAACAATTTGAGAATTAAAGTGAATTCTCTGTAGCTTTGAACTTTCACCAAGTTCAGTAGTTTTGATATGGCTCGTCTCCTCTGTGCATTTTTACTTCTTAATTTCCTAAAATTTTGTGTATTGTTACTCTACTTTAAAATAAGGCAACCTACCAGTTGTTTTTTCACTGTCAGCAGGTTTCATCTGGATAGGATGATGCATCTGGAGAGAGAAACAGGTGAGGGAACGGTTAACAGTGGATCCTCGGCTTTATTACTCATCACAAAGGTATCTGATCTTCACACATCCTCACATCTTTGAGTCAGTGTCTTGTTCAGTCACTGGAAGACCATAATCCCTCACCAGAGCCAGATTCAGGGGGAAGTGTCTACGAGATGCTGGTGGGTATCAAATTCTCCACTATCCAATTTCACTTCCAGCTGTAGTGTAGACTTGTGATTGAACTTATTGATTTCTATTGTCAACATCCTTCAGTTTCTTGAGAGCATTTTGATTGACAAGCAAACTAGTACAGTATTGTTTTAAAATGTACAGATTTTTCCTCATCAGATACTAGCTTTTACAGCCAATCCACCACTTACAGTGTAGCAAGTCTGCTGTTAAAAATCTGAATAATTTCTGAAATTTCTGCTTTATCCATGAATAAAAAGGACATTTAACACAATTTAACCCTTTTGTCCAAAACAACAGATGCTGCAACAGAAAAAAATTAAAACTAGTCACGAGATGCATGCTGTACATCAAAAGTGGTTTTGTTTCCGATGAGCTTTAGAGGGAGGAGAACAGATGGCCTGCTCAGTATGGGGACGAGCTAGCATCAATGACCAAGTGAGAGGCACAAGAAGAGAGATAGAAAAAGTGAAACAAGCCTGTTCACTACCACACAAACCACGCAGTCACCTGCATAAATGCCAGGGACAGCAGGATCCAGGATAGGGATTTGAGAGCTGAGCCGCTCCTTATTTGAACTGTCTGCCTGATTGATAGTCTTCCAGAGAAGAGAGCTAGGACTGTATACTTAGCCAGCTAAACTCATCCATCAACCCAGTTCAATATGTACCTATAACCTCTCTGACAGTGGCTACTGTTTTAATTGACAGCTGAAGTTGTTTGGTATAGATTTAATTGATTGGAAACAGCAATTTAGGATGATTCACAGGCATGACAGATTTGTAGAGCTTTAACAAGTCGTTGCACTTATTCCAGCTGAGCAGCCTTCAACCTCACAAGAATCAGGTGATGAGGTATGAGACCACACTCAGACTGAACACAGTCATCCTCTACTTTCAGAAAGAAAACTGCACACGTGCATTAGAGTTCTGCATGTATAACATGTGGAAAACATGGATCGACACATTCGATACTCTGGTATGTTAAAAGCCTAAAAAAAGTGACATGACACAATTCACTGTTCAGTCACAATAAAACATGAGCAAGGAAAGAAAATACCCTATCCAAAAGATTTGGCTTAATTAAATTGTCAAGTAAAACTGGGCGATATCATCACCTGAAATTTTCACTTTTCCACTTGAAAAAATTTATATAATGGCTTCTAAGCGAGGAAGCCATTACGCACGAGGCGAGGCTCGGGCTCGTACTGTTGGATCCCATAAGTCACTGCCAGGTCAGGTTCAGTTATAAATTTTGTTATTTTGGAGCAAGATGCTGAAGCTGCGTCCTTCCACCAACCAACGCGCCCCTCAGTCCTGCGCGCGTCCGGCACAGCCGAAATATCACATGTGATCTCACGAGAAAATATGCCCTTTACAAAAAAGGATCAAAAAAAGCACATTTTTAATTTATTTTTCCAATACAATTTATTTTAATGGCTTAAAAGACTATAATAGGATGTAGATATCCACAGTATTATAGGTGATGACTCCTTTAAATATTTTCCAAGCAATCTTTAATAGTCCAAAAAAATGACGGTCGATATATTAAAGCAGGACACGTTTAGACATTCTGTGGGCCTGACACACTGCACGGGGCGCTGCACCAATCACAAACGTTCTTACTCAGTTTGCAGAAGCAAGCCATGAGGGGTCCACATGAGACTTTGAAGTTTTCCGTATTTCATTGGCTACTTGATGCATCAGTCAAATACAGACTGAACCGCAGGTGGTTCGTGCTACACACGTCATAATAGAGGGTGGTACTTCAGACCTGTCATCCAATAGCTGATGATTTTGGCCCAGCAGAGGAGGGGCAACCTTTCACCTATTGGTTTGGGAAGATGTCATTCAAACGTTTGAAGCTAACATTTGGATGCTAACGGAGATTATAAGAAAAGCATCGAAGGGAAATTTTGAATGTTTTCAATGGTAAATAATGTTGGATGTGAAGGAAAGATTTGTTCTGGACCAACTATTTAATCACGTTACTTTTATTGGCCTTCTGGATGTAAAGAGACCATTTTTGTTGGAGATGGCTGAATTCAGTCAATGATATGAAGCTTCGAACGGTGTCTACAGTTATGGTTGAACCTTTGCCATATGTCATTGGAATCATGAGATTATTATGTGTAATAATATGTACATAGAACAAGTGATGCAGATTTGACATGGAAGTTTGCAATGTCATATCCACGAGACTAACCATAGGCATTAAAATAATGATCAGCAAAGGGCTTAGCCAATTGCCAATGGTTAAATAATTTATCCAGTCGCCCAACCCTAATGTCCAGTATACTTTCACATATTGGTTGGTTACCAAACAATGACACTCAATGTAGAGTAAAGAAAACTCAGATGTGCTCCACACTGTTCCAGTAATTTAGAAGTGTTAAGATAAAAAACTAAATTTTAATAAAATTAGCTTGTAAATGGAACAAAATGTAAACCATTAAGTCCTATATTAAAACCAGTCAAATAAATCGGCCATAGAGGGAATCTGAAAACAGAAAAACTAAAATGATAGAAATGATCTTGCAGACATTGAAGACGTTTCTCTAATGTGGTGGTTGAGTTGGGCCTTAAGGAATGATCTATTCCATGGCCAGGCACACGCTCGTGTGTTTGAGATTATCTTATCTATACAGTGTTTTAAAGTTCAAGGCAGTCCTCATTTTGGCGTTGGAGATGCTGGGGGCTGAAATCGTTTTGGGCCAGACTGGCATTCACTGAACCGAGAGCTCATTACTGGTGAGCACACAGCTCACAGCTTGCACCGGGGATGTAGGGGGGCTCGAGCAGCTAAGAGCAGTCCATGCTGTGCTTACTCACCCCACTTAAGGTCTTTATGTTGTGCAGTGCATTCTGGGCCTCCAGAGCAGCTTTTCTTGTATAAAAAGTTACAAAACAGCATCCTGCAGAGTGAAAAAGGGGAAAACATTGGGAGGGGAGAAAGAGACAAAAAAAAACATTAAAAACACAGCACATAGAGACAGTAAATTTAACACCCTGACTGCTACAGAACAGAAGTGATATGAGAGTATCATGTTTGAAACGTGACAGGATAGTGCAGGCGCCAACAGTGAGACGGTGCACACCGACCATGTGAGAGGTTGCATCAAGGACTCGGTGAGGAGTTAGATGAGGCTGTGACATGGCCACAAAAACACCACAGGGTTAGGAAACTGTCAGAAGACACTGATGCACAGTCGGCAGGTCAACACAGCCCAGGCAATCCAGGGCAGAGAACCAACATCATTCTGTATTACATAAGAGTCTAACACACTGTAGTCATAAAAAAACAGAACAAAGAGACAAAAGGAGGAAGGAGCAAAAGCAAAAAGAAAGATAGTGGGGGATGGGATAAAGAAATGAAAAGCAGGGTGGAAATAAAAAAAAGGCCTCATCCTTCCGTCCCAGCAGACCGCCAGTGGCGTTCCAGCCTGTCAGTTTCACTGGGTTGGGGAAGTGGAGCACTGCAGCGTCTCTGACCTACATAGTGTGTATTATTCTGTTACTGGAGCTCCCGGGCCGTGGGGAGGGCTGTTGAACTCTAATATGCATCAAGCTACACTCTTCTCTTTCACAACCATCTGAGAGCCCCCTTTCTCTGCTGCTCGGCCTGGGCTCTGATCGACTAAAACTAGAGAAACCATCCAGAAAGGCGTGGATAGTCAGATGATTTCTTATGACCTGCGATAGATGCGACCTAAAAATATAAATCTCCACAGATCATCAACAACAACCAACACAGAAGTGGGATTACATCGGTTTACAAAAATAAAAACGATATTTCACACAAGAAAACATATGCCAGATGATTATCAGGCCATCTTGTTTTAAGTGAAACCATTTCCTAACAGAAAAATGCGGTAGTGGTGTCGCTAAAGCAAATCCAACTCACATAAGCTCTGTGAGCAAAAGACCGCAGCGATGAGACCAGATTATCTATCAGAATACATTAACATGGCATTAACATGTCAATAGGACATCACAGCTGACACTCTGTCTAGAAGCGGGGATGGGGCCGTCCTTAAAAGGGGCTTTGAACTTCTTAAATGAACTGGTGTGTGTGTGTGTAGCAAGCTCTGTGGGTGATTCAGGTTCCAATTCCTAACGTAGGTGAATCTAAAGTGTGTAAAAATTTTATCTTGGCAACGCCACACTTACGGGTCTGACAAAATAAATCAACCTTAGTAGTGCATTTATAAAACAGAGCAAAAGTACTTCCACATAAAATCTAAACTTACTAATGCAGGGTAAAAGGGAGGCCACATATTTGTAGATTACACAACCGTTTTTCTTTGTAGAGTTTATCTTAGGAACCGATTGACAACTAGGGCGTATTTTTAGATAAGAACTGCAACGACGGTTCAATTTAATTTTCATGAGTAATGGCATTTTCAGTTTGTATTAAAATTATCATGTTTCCACCAAGGGACGGGCAGTTAAAACAACAACTATTCACATTTGAGGATAATAGGATTAGTGTTGGGGGATAAAACTGATGCTTAATATTAAATTTAGCATATTTTAACGATTGAGCTGATTATGAAAACGGGAAGTGAATTCTGAAAATTCAAACACTTTGTTTCCCTGCTCAACTGGACCAGCAGCCAATTATAGCTGAATGTGGCAGACTCCCAAGCTAGACGCAAACCTTGACCAGCAGTGCTGAATCGGCTTCATCTGTCAAACACCCAGGTGTTTTAGGAGACTAACAGCAGTACAAAACCTGACTTCCAAAATCAAAACCTGTCCCACCACATTAAAACTAAGTCATGGATTATTCCCATCAGCCATGGTTGGTGATTCACCCATCACAATAATGAAAATTTAGATGACTGCAACATTTCCATCAGTAAACCATCATCATTTTATTTACCTGCAGTTAGTTACAGGAGAACGAGCACTTTGAGTGGTGCTCTGCAGCTCTCTGCAGTGCAGACAGGTTTTTACTTCACCATCTCCTCTAATTGCAGCTTAAACTGAATCATTCAACTTGAGCACCATCACTAAGGCGAGTGCATCGACTGATGTCTTAATGGAATATTGCATCTGAGAAATGTTTCTTTCATTCAGAGCTGCATTTAAACAGCATTGCAAGAACGGAGCCATAAAAAACAGCAATACTTAACTTTGAAACAAAAGTCAGATGAATCACCTCTACTTCAAACACAGTTGGACTGCATGTAGAGACATGATATACTGCACACTGCTGCAGGGGAGAGCGCTGAAATCTAAAAAGTAGGGGTGTGGATCTTACAACAACTCACGATCTGATTCAGATTCTTGGGGTGACTATTCGATTTAAATCAGTACTCTTAGCAACAAAGAGTGTCAACTAGAGTGTAGTTTTATGCACGGTGCAGTCAGCATGAAAAACACAAACTAAACAGGATAACATTATTAAAACATGATAAAACATAGTGGAACTTTTCTTCTTGAGTGACACAACACACACAGGATAATAATAAAGGTAAGTCTCTATTGCATTTCTATTGTTTTTCAGCAGATTGCAGCAGAGGAGCACACAGAACAGAGCAGCGCAGCTAGCGCCGGCTCAAGCAACGATGTGTTCAGGGACGTTCGGAAATACAGCAGTTAAAGGACTTCGGACAGGATCAATAAAGAATCTTTATGAATTGATTCAGAATCTTTATAAAAAAGAATCACGATTCGGGCGTGAATCCATTTTTTTGGCACCTCTACTAAAAAGGTACAGTCAAAGTGCTCGATGGTTTTGTCAACATTTCACTTTACTCACATTACAACTACTGACCATTTCCCCTGTTGTATTGTATAACTGTCTAAAATGTTTAAAAGGGAGTTGAATTTGCAATAGTGTGATTATTTCCCTGCTGTGGCCAAAAAACTGAGAAGAATCACAAATTTTAAAATATACTAAGGTTGGGCGATACAAAAAAATTTCCAAGCAATACTTGTCAGTCCAAAAAATGACAATGGGCGATGTAGTCACACAGGAAACGTTTAGACATTTGGATGCTAGTGGGGATTGTGAGAGATGCATCTGAGAGAAATTCTGAACGTTTTCTACAGCCTTTTATGTTGGATTGTGAACGCAAGACTACTGGAGTTCTATTAATGGACTTCTGGATGTAAACATACCATTCTTGTTGGAAATGGCTCTATTTTGTCAATGATGAGGCTTTGAACTAGGGCTGCAGCTATCTATTATTTTAGTAATCGATTAATTTGCCACAGTAATCGATCGATTAATCGAATAATCGGATAAGACTATATTTCCTTATCTTTGATAATACTGTAAAAAAATGTAAACAGAGCAATACTAGCTGTGAAAAACAAGTCAGCCAGTATATTTCTATAACATTTATTTTTATTCAGCTCCTTTTCATTTGCTGTCTTTAACTCAGTAGCATGTTCAGCTGAGAAGGATGGATTTGCCCAGGCCAGTCTGTCAATTGAAGCTGATGACAGATAAAGAAAAGAAATGTAGTTTACCAGCTAACAATGGTGATTATTTTAATATAATTAAACTCCAAAACAGTTAATATTAGGGCTGCACGATATTAGGAAAACCTGCGATATGCGATAACAATGCTTAATATTGCGATATCGATATTACTTGCAATAAATGAACAAATACTTAAATCTGCAGTTTTTGTATATATACTTTAGACAAACCTCTATCATTAGTATTAATACAGTAACAAAATGAAATCATGCAAGTTTACATTACAAAATTATCATGATCTGTTTCAATATTTTTGTAAACAATAATCATTAAAATATGTTGGAGCGATTTAAAACATTAGGACAACGATGTAGAACATTTACAGAGCTGAACGGATATGTTTACTCCCGTAGCACTTACCGACTACTTCCATTATTTCCTTGTACCGCTTTGATGGTTTCTCATAAGGAGTTCCACCCATGGGCATCTGCTGGGCTGTTGTGCTCTTACTTGTCTTAACGTCAGAGACTTTGGGTTTGCTAACGCTAGCTTTCTAGAGCCCAGTATATAGATCTTTATGGTTGCGTTGGAGGCGACAAGGGATATTTGTCGTGATTCCCCTCGTGGTTGCCACAAATGTTTGGCATGTCTTGCAAAGTACTTGTGTTTGTTGAACACAAGTACTTAGAAATATTAGTCATGCTGTTTGAATTATGAGTTCTTTCTTGCTAACATTTTCCACACACCTCTTAGTCATTGCAACGCTCTTTAAGGTAACTCAGGTGTTTGCTAGCCATCCAAATAAAGTGCCGTCCACCTAGGCACCAAGGCATCTAACCTATAAGAACCCAACCGATTGGCCAAATGGGTGAGGGGCTCTATTTGATTTGTCAAAAACTTCATGCTTCCATTTGATTGACAAATGGTAAAAAAAATGGTAAATGGCCTGTATTTGTATAGCGCCTTTTTAGGGTTTAGGCGACTCACTGTCGCCATCTTCAGAGTCACGCCCTCTGAAGTTGGCGACAGTGAGTCGCCGAAACAGTCAGTGATTTAAGGTAAATAAAACATCGTAACACTGTGTTAAAGCAAGAAAAACCAATGGAAACAAACTCAATTGTTAATGTCAATATTAGAAATGCACAACAGATCAAAAATGTATCAGTGCATTATTAATGTGTTCAGTATCACACTGATCTATTTCAAGTGTCATGAATTAGGTAAATTTGTGCGATCCGATGGACTAAAACATTGAAATTGTTTATCAGCGTAGTGATAAGAAAACAGAAGAGATTTTGTTGAATGTTGATTTATCACATTTTCCCTTATCACAAGATTTAAAATGATTACACCATGCATTTCAGTCCTGATGGAGACGACAGTGTAGGCATGTGGCGCCACGACCGGCAGGCTAACTTTTATCTGCACAACACCTGAAGCTACCAGTGAGGTCAGCTCAAGTGCTGCAGAATGAGAAACCCTGATGTTTTGCTGTCCATCGGCAATTTCTCTGGTTATTAACGTATCTTTCACTGTTGGCTGTTTGC
Organism: Aphyosemion australe; assembly: GCA_006937985.1. Taxonomy (NCBI): domain Eukaryota; kingdom Metazoa; phylum Chordata; class Actinopteri; order Cyprinodontiformes; family Nothobranchiidae; genus Aphyosemion; species Aphyosemion australe. Next base: position 1,563,683 of record SSNS01000061.1, read on the forward strand.
ATGTATATGTTACAGATGCCACTGTGAACTGGGACTTAATGCGGACCGATTATTTGCTGTGGTGATGCAACGCCTGAAGGAAAAGCCAAAGGAGAAAATAGTTCGTTTTGAAGGCTGCTTATCATGCAGATGCTTTTTCAAATGCAATCTCGGTCAAGGAGCGCTCACCCTCCCCTGTCGGGTATCATTCCTTGGCCACGTCAGCCAGAACCAGAAACCCGCATTGCCAGAGGAAATGAGAGAGCGCTAAATACCAGTTGTTGTTTTCTACATCCAAACGTCTTTTGTTGTCCGTGACTTCAAATGGTGTTTTTCTTCTTGGGACTCTGGTAGTTTATCCTCAAGTTGAAGTGGTACCAGCCGACTGTTTTTCCTTCTCTGATATTTATTGAGCAGAGAACCTCTCACACCAGCAAATGTGTAATGGGTGGAGGACCCAGGTAAATGTGGACGGGTGGTGGTTCGGTGAGACACACAACTAACCGGATGATCCAATAGTTGTTTTTGGCTGAGGTTCTTGGACAAATGCAAAAAAAATGCTTTATTCATTTATTTAATCTCCACAATATATTTACAACTATACTATGTTAGAACGTTGTTAAGAAGCATGAAAGTTTTAAGCTAGCCTGTTCTCCAAATTTGCTATTGTAGCTTTAAAGGTGAACTAGAATGTAAACCAACATTTTCCTTGTTGCTGTTGAATAAGACTGCTTGGGTGGTCAAAAGTAGCATGCCAAAAAGTCAAAGCCGTGTTTGACCTACTTTTTATGTAAATTAGAAAGTTGAAAAGGGCGAGAGAAAACCTCCTGTTCTGAGAAAGCCTTCCCCTAACATGCCATAAGGGGGAGCCACGCCTCCTCAAACCTGCATGTGTCTGAGGCCTTCTGGGGAAACCAACCAATCAGCATGTCCTGGCCAAGTGGGAGGGGTAAACAGCTCTTTTCACTGAAGGCCCGAGTAAGGGGGTTTAGAATGGCCTGTATCAGGGCTCCTGGGACAGATGAAAGCGAAAAAAAGTTTCTTATGCTTTTTGGAGGTTCAAAGCTCTGTTTTAGATTGTTGATTAATTGCATTCTAGGACACCTTTAATGTAGTGTTCTACAGTAATTGAGATTGTAAAAACAAACAAGTGAACACAGGTCGCAGATATGATGTTAGAGCATTTTTGGCACGAGCAGTATAGTGGATTCCAGTTACTTACGTCCACACGTAAATGCGGACATTGAAGAATTTACACAACTCCACTTTGGTCAGAGTTTCTGAAAGAATCATTTTGGTGCCATTTATCGTCACTTTCATGTGGATGACTGGCCAAACCATAGAAAAACTTTGTTTTGTGGGATACCTGACTACATTTAAACATATAGTATTAATTTCACTATTACTATACAACTATTTCCAGGTATTGCATTTGAAGGTTTCTTAATATAGAACATGCATTTATGTTTTAACTAGACATTTTTCCTCAAGATAATACCTTGATTGTAGTCAATGAAATAAGTTAAGATTGATTTTTCTTCTGTTGTGATGAAGCTCTACTGCTTTTTTTCCAATGTTTGATTTCTTTCATCTTCAGTTCCACATAAAGGATATAAAAGTGTCTAGGTAAAAAAAAAAAACTACATTTGTTCAGTACACGTGCATGTTGTACCGAATGGCCCATTTAGAAAATATACACAGATTTCCTCAAGGATATGAGGTACCATGTGAGGAGAAAATCTATTAAAGAATAAAAACTTAATGGTATGTTAGTTCAACATTTCATTTATAAAACTTAAGTGAAGCTAATGAACGGCAGTTGTCTTTTCTGGGTAGAAATAACAGTTTAAGGACATAATAGCACTAATTTATTTATTAGGGTCATTGTGGTACCAAATATGTGGGAAATGTTGCTTTATCAAAAGGACTTTTTATTTTTGCCAGCGCCCTTGTTATTTTAGTTCAGTTTTTTCTTACAGAATCCAGACCCAATGACATCCCTTTTGTTGTCTTCAGAGTTTAGAGTCGCATTACTCTTACTGTATTTATTTTTAACTTCAACACTTTAATGTCTACCAATAAAGAGAGAAGTGTATGCATTTTTTATTCAGTTTCGGCCAAAAATTTGTAATTTAATGCAAGGTAGCAATAATGTAAAAATATAATTATATTTAATTATATATTTTTCAAATTTCCCATTTTTTTTTAACTTAAAAACATTCACTTCATACTTAAATCTGCAATAGCAAATCTGCAGACAAGCTAGCTTTTAAAAACAAACACGAACACTCACCCCTCACGTTGGGTATCATCCCTGGGCCACGTCCGCCAGAACCGGAAACCCACATTGCCAGAGTAAATGAGATATCACTAAACACTAGCCGCTGTTTTCTACATCCAAACGTCTTTTGTTGTTAGTGACTTCAAATGGTGTTTTTATTTTTAGGACTCTAAAAATAACCTCTCACACCAGTGGTGTTCTTTTGAAAAACGTGCAAGCTCATGAGTGGAGGACCCAAGTAAATACGGAAGTGCGGTGGTTTGATGAGACAGACAACCGGACGTTCCAATCGGTTTCAAACCGAGCTGTGTTATTGGCAGAGGTTTTGCAGATTTGCAATCGTAGCTTTAAGTCTTATTTATCTGTTTAAATGGTTGCTGACGTAACTAGCAGCAGACGCATGTAGAATACCTGCATAGAAGCTTTCTACCTCCTTTCACACACAAACCGTGCCTTAGTTACCAGTGAAATGAAGTTGTTTTCATGAATCTGGCTTTGCATCTTTTTGGTAATTTTCACATATCAAGCGGATACTCCACGGCACCATGTCGCTGTGTGCTTACAAATAAGCCATCAACACTTTAACAGTAACTGCTTTCCCTCAAAAGGACAATTGATTTTTGAGAAGAAAGCAGTGACAATAAGCTGTTCTAACCTATTGGAGCAACATTAGTCACTATGCTGTTGTAGTCAACAGATGAGGCCCTGCAGACTTGCAGTGCAGTGAATTAGGAACTCCAATATAATCATTAAAACACACTAATGAACAGGTGTGAACAACCCACAAATGGCAAGAAACACTGTGCCAGCTCAACCGGAACAGTTTAAATGAACAACTTCTATGAGGAATAAATAGACACCCTGAAGCCAAAAATCAAGTACTTAGTCTGATAAAAGAATGTTAAATAGATCAACTCATTTATTAATTTAAACAGCTGGTTAAAAGCATACCTTTACTCTGAGGAGGATTCTGGGTGCGATCTCGGAGAATGTTGATCTGGTACACGGGTCCAAAGGGCTCAAAAAGCTCTTTTAGTTCTGTTTCTGTCCAGGAGCGAGGAATCTGTCCCACAAACATCTTGATTGAGTCTGGGTCTGGTTGGTCCATGTGCTCCAGTGACCCGTTCATCTTGCTGCCGTTGCTGAGAAAAACAGATTTTAGGGTTATGGATAAAAGTCTAAAGTTCACATCAAAGTCATTTTAATAAGTTTAACTAAACACAGAGCTAATCTAAAAAAGGCCAAGAGAAATTACGAATGACTCAGCAATTTGATATCAAGAACATGCTGATAAGACAAGTTTTGGTCCGTTTAAGGCTTCATGTGTTTACACAACTAAAATGATGAAACGCATCAATTCCCAGGTTTAGAATAACTTCTAATAGGCGAGTTTGACAGCTAAGGAGACAAACAGTTCCCCTTAAAATTACATTTGAGCTTCCATTTCCTCCAGGCTAATAACAAAAACCTGATGCAAACATGCACAGGAAGTCTTAGGAGCAAGGACGGTTTCAAATTGTTATTCCATTTTAGCTGATGGTCACTCTGGTGCTGAAAGCTGTTCGGGCAGATTCAAGTAATGTAGTTAAAGTGTGTGTGTGTGTGTGTGTCTTTTGTGTTTGTTGAAAGCTTCATAAGTAGAACAAGTAGAAGCTAAAAAGAAGCTACATCTCACTATAGGGTGAAACAAATTTCATACTTAAAACTACATTGAGCAACAATTCAGGTGGTCCGTACAGTAATGGTGGCAGATCAATGAAACCCTGAAGTGTGCAGTTTCCTTTGAGGCAAGCCTTAAGGACAAAGAATCAATACCCATCAGTGTACACACAACTACAGGAGTTCAGTGTCACAAAAACCAGAACAAACGTTTTTTGCTGAAACACCCATTTACGCACCAAGCATGTTACACATGAAAAAACACTTCCAATACACACTAAAAATACCACACAGGATAAGGAAGGGCAGATATGAACTCAAATACAGGGAGGTCATGAAAGGCAGAAAAATATTTGTACAATGAAAAGTATTTAAACACAGACCTTTGGACACGAGCCATCCATATTTTACAAATTGAGCCCAGCCGTTCCACAGAAACACCAAAATCCTTGAGGGACTTTAGCGACATGCTAACAAGTCACACTTCAACTCTTGTTCTTCTGAAGTCCAACTTCCCACCTTGGTATGAACCAATTTCTCTTTTTGTCCCAGAGGCTTTCAAAACATTCAGATCAGAAGAGAAAAGCTCAAATACAACAAAATCCACTCTGCTGGAAAAAGGAAGATCGACCCTCTCCCACCAGCTCCTCACCACTACGAGGAAACAGCGATGCAGCGCTCTAGACCTGGTTAGCAGGCAGAGATCTCGCAGTGCATCTTCTCTTCAGGCTCTTTGGCGATGGTACAGAGTAACCTACAGCTTCTTCACCACAGCAGGGGAACAATATGTGATTGTTCCCCCATGCTGGAGAACACTATTCAGCGTTCCTCTGCAGTACAATAGGCCAAGTCAGAGGGATGCTTCGCAACACATCGAGAGCTTCTTCTGCTAAGGCCACAGCCCTGGTGTGTGACACACTATCCATTTCTGCTAGGGGCACTTTTGACACCATTTTGCTGAGGGCTTTCTGGTTAAATCACAGAGCAAATCTCTCCTGAAAAACAGGATTGCCAGGGCATTTGAAAACCAAAATACTCTGCTTTAACATCCAATTATTGTTCTACAAGCCCTACAGATTTATATCCTAAGAAAATACAAGCTAGGTTAAGGAGAAACATAATATATATTGAGAAACAGAATTATACAAAAGTATAAAACAAACAAAAAAATGTTTGTAGATTTTGTTTATAGTGACTTATTTTAGTTTAGAGAGAACCCTAAAGCTCTGCTCATACACCAACTGAAGACTTCTGCTGAGCTTTCACAACCAGCCCTATGATGTGGCACTTCAACATGCTTTAAGACGCCCTGCAGCAGCTGACAAGTCACTCAAAACCAGAGCCAGGACAGTTGCATGTTTACGGCTGCACTGTCCATAAAAAGGGGATTCATCCGGATCATGTAGGTGTCCTGTTGGCGACACCTGTCCATGCAAGTATGCCAGAACACCTCTGATGTGCCTCGAAACACAAAAAGAGACGGCCATTTCAGCCGACTTTTAATGCTCTGCTTCAGTCATGAACAAAAACACGTTAAGTTTTTTAAAGCTGTTGAAAATAAATACCTTTGCTTTTATTTACAACAGGAAACCTGACATTATTATAGACAACATCTACAACAGCTTCTATTTTAGTTGCCAATATTTTCTACGGTGCTTTTATTGTGATAATTAATGTTGACTTAATTAAAATGGATCCAACCAAAGAGACGTGTATTTAAACATTTGTTTGGAGCTAAATTAAATCTTGACCATTTGCCTGAGGCTGCTGTAGCAATCGTTTTACTGAAAAGAGAAAAACAAAGTGAACAGGACTTGTTCCTGAACACCTATTTTTCCTATATGCACACATAAGCTGCAACAACTAGAAAGATGTCTCCAAAGTCCTAATGATGACGTATGGCAGCTGTCTGATCCAAAAGACCTCTTCAGCTTTATTCCATTTCTCAACTCAACAAAGAAGCAAAATAATGTCCAACAGGGTAAACAGTTTAATAGGTGGAATATAAATATTCTGCTGACAGCTTTGAAGGCATAAACAAACCACAGAAAACAGTAACAGAAATGACATTACAGCTGAAAGATTGCCCTGGCTTATGTTTTTACAAAACAACTAAAAAATGATGTTGCCTCAGGCAATAAAGCAGAGGACATCGTCATTTGATTTCCATACAGAGTGGTTGAGCTAATCAGCACATTGTTATTTCGATGATAAATTAAGACTTTCCCCTGCAAGAATTAACTCCAATTCAGCTCAAAATGGCCTAATTTCATTGTTGCACTTCCCATGATGAAGACAGACATGTTCAATCAGCCTCTGAGCAGACTGCTTGTTAACAGACGGTCAGCATCTGATGACAAGGCCAGCCCCATTAGCTACATAATCACACCGAGTGTCCCTGGCGGGTATGGATGACGCTGCTGATTTAAAGTCCATCGTAAACTAGCAGTTAAGCATGCAGCTACATGGGGAAGTTATTTAAATCTTCAGGTGGAGCTTCATATGAGCAGTGAGTAGGCAAATGGTCTGATAAAAACAGCAGCTATGACAACTTTGCATACACCAAGATAGTAATCTAACTGATAGGAAAGTCTTCAGTCTTTTCTGTAGCTGCAGTCTTCGTTACGACTGTTATCAAATACTGCTCATAATGAACTTTTATATTTTACATGCAAATCTATTAAATTGCAGCAAACAGATCATCTCTACATTGAATGCATCTACAAACAACAGATGTTTTCTGCTTTGCAGAAGGAATCCGCCCAAAAAGAGGTTCTTCTTGCTGTCACATGCTCTCAGTCCAATCAGCTGAGGCTACACAAGACTTGTTCACTCAAGGCACTTTTAAGACACAGCTGACCTAAACTAAGCATATTCAACTCACTAATTACACAATTAACTAAAACATCTGTTTACTGATTGATAATAAACGCTGGTATAACTTGACAGTTTGGTTGTAGTTTTAGTGTTATGCAATTATGTCCTCCAGTTTTTTTGTTGCAGGAGTTAGACCTTTGTTCAAACTATCCCACACAGAAGATGGACGTGATCGTGAGAATTTCGAGGCGGTGAGAGTGGCTCCAGGGCAGCCAGCCATGTAATTATAATGGGGAAAAGAATTAAAAAGGAACAGACAAACCAGGTGAGAAACCAGATCAGAGCCCTCCTTTTCATGGCACTTAACCCGAGCACCCTTACACCAACGAGAGGCTTTTAAAACAGTCCGCTTGACCAGCCCCAGATCAAAGATCTGACAGTACACGCTGATGAACAACTCACTGGTCCCAACAAAAGGTGTTACAGCGACATTAAGCTGACTGACATGAATCTATGGCTCGGTGGATTCCACTTAAGGCTGGTTTACACTCGGTCCGTCTGCGTGAAACGGACGCACGCACCGCCATTTTGCGTCAGCGCAAGGGCTCTCCGACTGGCTCGCGGAGGGTGACGGAGACATGCCCCAAATTTTAAACATCCGTCGAAAGTGACGGAGACCGCAAGCTTGTGATTGGTCAGGACGACATTTCCTGTAACTTCGTCACCAGCACCGTCGTTGCTCCGTTAATAAGTAAAAAAAAATTTGCGGAAGACCCACAATAGATTGAAGAATGCATCGCGGAAAAGTCAGAAAATATGAACGTTTATTCACCCGTGACTGAAGGAGTACAAAATACAGAGCAAACTTGGATGGAAACAACGGGAAACGTGGGTTTAGAGGTGGCGACTGGATGAAGAGGTGGAGGAGAATGAAGGACAAATTAGTCCGTGTTAAAAAGTCTCTGAAATACATTAAAACAATGTAAACACATGAGTAAATACACTATCGTGAACCGGATACATGAGTGTCATGGTGGCAGGATATCACAGAATAGCGCTACGCCCTCTGTTGTCCTGGCGGGGAATTGCTTTGCAGCACTCCGCTGCCTGAACAGAAGTTCGAATGTGAAAACCTTTCAGATGCTCCGTGTGCATCTCTCCGTTGTGGAGCTCACAGAGAGTATAAACCAGCATTTAAGCTCTGATGGATTGATGCCCTTGCTGTTGACAACCTAACAAAGCTCAGAAAAATTAGGCCCACTGAATCAAAAGCTTGGGTATTTAGTGTTGAACAATTAGCTGTCTGTAGTAATAAACATTTTAGGATTGATATTAGTGCCTGTGGGTTTCGGTGTTTATTTGAATTTTAACAAAACCAATTCAAAATCAGGTCTGGTTTCATGTGAACAGAAAACCCCCACTTCAATAGCTCTTACATAAACCTGATTTTCTAGTTTTACTTAATTTATGACCGCCGGGAAACACCCCACAGAATTGTCCTAAAAATGTCTTACACCAATATTGAGCGAGATTGGCTTAAATTTCATTTTTGCAAACAACTTCAAAGTGGAAGTTTTTACTTTCACAATCTCAATTTAATCATGAATTGCGTAACACACTGATGATGCTGGCAATTTATTTATTATAAATAAGCCAAGAGCAGTTTTGGCAGCATGGAGGTGTACATAAAAAATTGGGTCCTCAAAAACAGAATTGGTGCAACTTTTATTTTAATTGTATACAACATAGCTTTATATTTTCTTCTATCCTCTGCAGGGGGAAGCCAGTAATGTGTGCAACAGTTAAAAACAAGAACAACATACCTTCAGTAGCTTAAATATCTCAGGTTGAAAGACTAATAAGAAAAGTGGACATTTCCTAAATTGAAAACATGTTTTTTTGCCAAAAGTCCCGTTTTAAAATCTTCATTTGGAGACGCTTGTGTCAAACATTAGAGCACTAAATGTTAAGTGGACACAACAGGAATGTTTGCCCCTCGTTGTTTACGTGCGCTGTCACAAGATTTCCATTAATGGCTCAATAATGCAACAAACCACGTGTTTTCAGCCTCATCCAACATGGACGGGACACCACCGCCTCAGAGCTGCTGCTACAGAAACAGCACAACCCCAGGGAGAAAACACAGTTTGATGCTCTTCGTGTGAAACTCTGATTTAAACATTTAAAAAGCATAAAGTTTAAAGCTTCACAAGTCTGACCAGGAACACTTCTGACGTCCACCAGTTCTGTGCTCTTTGCTGGTTTTACCTTCTCCACAAACAGCAAACACGAAGACAGCAACGTTTGTTCAACTCTTCTAAGACAAATATTTGAACAGAAGCTGCTTGGACGCGCAAGTCTGGGTTGTTTTTCAGAATTGATACCGAAACGTGTGATCTCCGGAAGCACATGTCACTTGACTAGCAGCGCCCCGCGTAGTGTCAAATAACGCCGCTAAGCTAACTGCGTTCTCTCTTCCAGGAACACGGTTAAGCCGTAAAACCGTGTTTACCCCCACATATGATTGGCAATGTAACCCAATTAACCGAAATATGTGCTGGTTCCAGCATTTCTACCCAAGTTTGACCAACAACTTGAACTCCAGGTGAGCGCTCCCGCTAGCATACCAGTAGGCTAATGCTAACCCACCACCCCCACCCCCTCTCGCCTGTAACTGTTGTTTCCCCCAAAAAACACCCACAAAAACGTACAGAGACGCCAGATAGCGACATGAAAGAAAACCAGAGCTTAACCACTTACATTGTGTCGCTAGAAGTCATTAACCGACTTTCTGCAAGGGGGAGAAAATCCAGGTTATACGTCGAAGTCATGCTCAAAACAACGTCGAACAATGAGAAGCGACGCCCGCACGGTGCGAGAGGCTGAACTCCTGCGAGACGACGCGGAGAAGACGAAGCAGAGCAGGTGCAGGGAGGGAGGGGGAGTCTTCCTCTTCAAAGGTGCATGGGAGTGTGAGAGGAGGAGGAGGGGGAGACCAGTGTCCGCCTTATTTCTCTCTCTCGTCTCCGAGCGAAAATAAACTCAGGCAGCAGGCTGCTGTCTCGCTGCTCACCGAACTGCAGTAAAGCAGAGGCGTGGCCAGGGCTGCCAAAAGTCTGGAGCCCTGCAGCCCAGAGCAGCTCCACACACACTACAGGACCGGGGTCTCCAGAGAGAGTTCACTCTTCTAACTAACTCTACCTTATTGTTTATTACCTGCTTTTATGACTCTAGGATACATCCTCTGCAGCCATATCCAGTATGACAGCTGATGGAGGGGGCTCCATGATGGGTCAGACCTTTAGTGATGATCTTTTAAAAATGTTTGAGCAATAAATAATCAGAATTTCAAAGATTTTTTTTGGGGACATTGACTGATTTTTAACTCAAACTATAAAGAAAATAGAGGTCACTTAAAACCCTTTCCAGCCATGTACACACAGGATCCAGTGGAAGCGTCTGGGAAGGTGTTCACATTTTTAGTTGTCAGACTATTTCCATAACTGCTTTTTTATTTAAATTAAATCTTACATTAAGTTTTTAGCAGCTTCACAAACTGATATGGCAATCAGAGAACAATAAATACTTAGTTTTATCTTCCTGACAGGGGCGGGTCTACTGGGGTGGCATAGGGTGGCAGCTATCACCCTAAAAGAAAGCCTTGCTGCTGCCACCCCAACTGGTAGCAATACATCCAGGAAATAGTTGTGGCAAATCATTCATTACAAACATAAAGTACAAACATAAAATACAAGGCGATGCTTGGATTACTACCCAACTATATCTGTAACTTAATCTCACGGAGAAGTGTAACTTCTCCAGTCTGCGTGCAAACGATCAGTTGTTACTCTGTGTTCCGTTTGCTCGCACTGAACTGGGCAAAAGGGCTTTTGTTCACTCTGCTCCTTCTGCATGGAACAGGCTGCAGGAAAACTGGAAACTAACCAAGTTTATCTCCTTGAATACATTTAAAACCAGACTGAGAGCCCTTGAGACAGATTCCCTGTGTTGTAATTGCCTTCTGTAATTCTGTATGTACACACGTGTATGTTACACATGTCTGTGTAACTGATACATTTTTGTAACTGTAACTTTTGCTGCCTCTTGGCCAGGACTCCCTTGAAAATGAGGTTTTTAATCTCAATGGGACCTTCCTGGTTAAATAAAGAATAAATAAATAAAATTAATAAATGTTGCATGTCAGATAACACTGATTACAATATAAGCTGATAAAATTAATACCCAAAACAAATACATGTATACTCTTGAATTAACAGGGAAGGCATGTGTTTCTGAGGGAACAATAAAACCAATGTTCTGTTGTTTTTTCTGTTATGTTACACTTCTAATTTATGTTATAATGTAGAAGTGTAACGCAGAAAAAATAGATTTTTACACTTGTTTTGAGTTTTACTCAAATACATATACACATACAAAAAATTTCCCCCTCAACAAATACAGATACAAATACTGGCTGCTTTGCACACCCCTAATATATAGGTGTGTGTGTGTCGCCAAAAGAGTATAGTAATTTAAGCCATATCTTGCCACCCTTAAAACATTTTTGCCCCTCTCTTGGCACCCCATATTATTTTTCTAGGTTCGCCACTGCCTCCTGAGACCATTTGCTTGGTGTGCATTTTTAATGTTTCTTAGGTATTTGGCATTAGTGGGATCTTATAAATAGAAAATGAAGTATGTTTGAAGAATTAGGATTTAAAAACTTTAAAAATAATATTAAATCAGAATGTTGAAGATGTCAAAGGCCCCCAAAAAATCAGTTGATTATTTGTCATGTTGTAGTTTTAAACCTATTTCCATAAATACGTGGTCATGTTTTAATGTGAATATAACTAAAGATGTCATATTTTAGCCATAAATACAGAATAATGTTTAGAACATTTATGTAAAACAGGCTTGGTGCTTGTGTAAACGTATTTAGCTACTTTAATCAGTCACTGCGAAGTGAGAATAGTTTGTGGGTGAGTTAGGGGTCTCATGGGACCAATTACAGAGACATCAACATGTTTAAATAGAGTTTCCATTGTCCGTCCATCGTTCTCTCTCTGGTTTGATAGTTTCTCCAGCCTCAGCACCTTTGTCAAAAGGCTACAGGACCGGATCATTTCCAGACTGTTCACTAGTTCCTATTGCAGAAGTACCAAAAGCGAAACTGCTGAAATGGCGTTTTTCTTGCTCTCTTTAGTTTTGATCCCCCCTCCCCTCTAGTGTCATAGGTCATATTCCCCTTTTTCTGTGCTGGGTTGTTGTTTCTCTGGGGGAGGGGGAGCTAATCTTTCTTTGTTGTGCTGGATTTGCAGGGCGAGGCCTCTACACGTGGGGGGGTGAATGGAAGAGGGGTATGACAGGGTGGGGGGGCATTGTCAAGTGCAGGTCCACAGGAGAGAGAGGAGGGTGGAGAGAGGTTAGCCTAATTATCAAACCATTCATTATTGCTCCAGCAGCTGCACAGTCCTCACATGTTATTCATAGCCAGTGTGAAGAAATATCCCGTTTATCAAATCCAACTTAATCCTTGTATCCATAGCAGTTTCAGGGCGACCCAGCACCACCGCCGAGCGCCTTCTATAAAAAAGGGTCTGGTGCACGCAGTGATTATGCAAACTATTCTGCTATACGTACAGTCAAGCCCACCATCTCACACACATTACCCTTGCAGGCTCAAGGGGCTGCTATAAAAAGGTTGTGTAAACCTCTCCGGAGAGTCAGGTTTCATTAAGATGGAGGCTAAATACCATAATGTCAACCCATCTGCAGTCTTCACATAGTTTCTGTGACTCCGGTGGACCTTGTAGGGAGAAATCACAAGAGGAGCTGAATTCTAACAATAAGGTCAAGTTTGTGTGGGTTTGTGCGAAACTATTTGATGTTTAATCAAGACCCACTTCTGGCTGCTGCCACCTTCTAATACTTAATTCCTAATCTCAGATTATTACTACTGAAATCCCATCTTAATCCTTAATGTGCACCATGCTTTTGTTGTTTACATCAAACATTTCTCACTCCTACAGTGGAACTGACGTCGCCCACCATCAGCCCCCCCCCCCCCTGCATTTAAATCTGTACCATTTATATGCACCACGTAAAAATAGGTCAGCTCCAAACTCCAACGACATCAACCTAAAGCCCCACTTTTCCTTCGCTCTGCCTTTTCTGTAATCGTTTGCCGAATGGCGACCAGCTGAAGGGTTCTCAAAATGGAGAGAGCAAACTACACCTCATCATGCTTCATGAAGGAAATCTACTGAGTCAAGATGCACTCACAACACGCAGCACTGCCTCATCAGGCTCAGTCTTCCTCCAAAATGATGCACGTCTCAATGTGTGTGTGTGTGTAGCTGTTGTTTTAAAGATAACTAAGATGTTTAGTTGATTCAGACTCAGAGAAGTCAGGCCTCTGCTGGAGTCACACAAATGTCTCTCAGTGGAATATCATCACTGACAAATTCATCCTCTCTATAGATTACAGTTGTTGCAAGGGATCAGATAGGAAACTTTAACTGATCAGGTACTTTTAATGATGAGTTTTATTTAAAATAAAACCATTTCATCTCTATATCTGTAATTTCTTAATTTCTATTTAGAAGACACACTCTCTCTCTCACACACACACACACACACCTACAGGCGCAGCATGGGAGGAAGCTGAACTAGAAACAATACGTTCTGTGACAACATGCGGCGCAGACAAAGAGGCAGTCCAAACAGGGAGGCTTCACAAACGCTGGACCAAGTTTGAACGAGGGGCCAACCCAACCCCAACCTACCTCATAGGCAGGTCCTCATTCCTGACAGAGATCCCAGCCACAGAGGGGGGGCAGCGCATGCTGTTGGCATACAGACTCTGCACCAGGGCCAGCTCAGATGAATGTTCCAACATCGGTGCTCTGGAAAAATCCACCCGGTGCAACGGACACTTCCTACTCTTTCCCTCTTTTTGCTCTATGTGATTCTGTTCCTTTATCTGTCTCCCGCCCACCCTTTCTCCTCGGTTTAGTGCAGCAGAGTGGCGCCCACCCCCTTCGCTGACTGTGGTGGCTGAAATAATCCTCTCTGACAGCTCATCGTGTGCTAATGCATTGTGCTGCCTGCGGCAGCCTGATTTGCAGGCTGTAAAACGGTGTCCGCAGCACCACTTTGGTACTAATTGAAACCCATATTTGGAAAACTTCAGAATATCGACTATGGGTGATTTATTCCCACTGTCTGCTGTGGGGGAGAATAAGGGAAACGTCAACTCTAATGCCATGAGAACTCATCCTGGTCCCAGTTTGGTGACACATTTCAGTGGATGTTGGCATGTAGTTGAATCACTGGTCTGACTATCCATGATTCCTAAAAACTACTCCTGTCACAACAGATTTAATTATCAACTTTCTGCTCATCATTGAACATATAAAGTGATTCATTATAAAATTACTCATGTTTTGAGCAAAGAAGCACACCTGTCAGACTCTCCATCCGAGGACTGGACAGATATGTGAATAGTTTTCCTGTCACACTCAAACTTCGTGGAGTTAAAATATCAGCAAACACTAAAACCAGAGCAGATCCTTGTCAAATAAGGAGCTCTGACCCAGATGTCGACTATTTCAGGCCTCAGAGTTTGAATGGCAGCGTTCGACTGTTCAGTTAAAGTGGGTTAGGGTCGTAGTACCAGAACTGATAACACGTTTTTACTCATACATAAGAAAACTGCAGGTGTATCTGACGGCAGAATTCGGCATGCTAAAACGATTCAAAACAGGCCTCACACACCTTCATTTGCATCAGACAAAGCTTATTTGACTGAGGCGAACAGTCGAGAGGGCGAAAAAGACAAAGAGGCTTTAGATCTGCAGAAAGTTGCAGAACACACACGACTATAACGCGACAAACTCGGCTGCTGGCTTGGTTTAACGACTCAAAAGCACTTGTGAGGAGCTGAATGTGGGTTTCATTCTCCTCCACGTGCTTCTATTAATGTCGTATTGAGGAATAAAGCCGTCTTTAACGGTTACACAAGGGTCTACTTCATCTGATTGTGGTGCAAAATCTTCATTTCAACCCGTCTAGTTCTGCAGAAACATTAATGTTAAAATCCTTATTTTTCTTTTAACGTGTTGCTGTTTAGCATTTCTGTCAGAGCCAAACGCCTCCCTCTGCACACACAGCCTCTAACTGACAGACTCTCCTGCTGTTCTGATCCTGCTGCACGTGAGAGCACTTGAAACCCACAGGATGGGAATGTTGTGTGTGCTAATCCTTCACGCTTGAGGAGAAAAAAGAGCTTTTCGAGGTAAAATAAAACAGAAGGGGAACGCTGTTGAAAAAAAATGTATCTGCAGCACAATGAGAGCATGTGAAAGCTGACCTATTTAGGGTGCATTGGTGTAAAGACACACTCACATCCTGCATTTGCTGTAGAAAGTGAGCGTTGACGGGTTTCAGTGCTTGGTTGGAAAAACAAAAAGGCATTCATGCCTGCAGTGGAATAAGTCACATTACAGCACTGCAGGTGGCCTCATGATGGGCGAAAACTTTCCCTTTTTGTTTTTAAAACCGCCGATCTGCTCTTTTGGGACTCTTTGCACAGACAAATATCAGCTGTGGGTTTAAACTGAAACTGTTTCAGCTCCACAGAGCCGAACGCTGTTTGCAGGAGCTCTTTAAAACCAACGTTAGCTTGAATTTGCTCAGGTTAGCCAAGCGTGGGTCGTCTTTTTGACATCAGCATACTAACGTGCTGCAGATGCATCTTTAAAACATTTATTAAATAAAGATCTTCCTGAGCTCTGTCTCTATCTTTACAGGCAGCCGACAGTAAAATTTATGATCCAGCAGATGTTTGCAGCAAGCTTTGACCAGATGAGACCCGACACCGGCCTGTGTGATCGAGGAGGGAAAGTGACACCCGCAACCATGAGTGGAGTTAGCTCTGGCATGCTCAGGGAGGCATCCTGCTACCTGTTACTGCCCCTGTGTGTGTGTGTGTGTGTGTGTGTGCATGCGTGCGTGCGTGTGTGTGTTCCTTTTCAAAAAGGCTGCTGCACCTAAACGACAAAACCAAACACAAAAATGGCTGAAACACGGTCAATTTTGCACATTTTCAGCTAGGATTTGGTGTCAAAATAGCTAAGAGACATTCCCATCACATCCCCTGAGAACTAACAGGTCACACAAAATTTTGCAATACTAAATTAGCTTCCACTTTCTGTTACTTTTGAGATTTAACCAAAACAGATGTAATCCATCATTTCTCAACAGGAAACGATGTGAGTTTAAAATTCTGATGAAATGCATTTTTTTTCCAGAAATGTTAGGCCACTGGTGTTCCTAAATGATCTGCAGATTAAAAATGCAACTGTGCTATTTCAGATTTCATGTTGACTGGTGTCCATGATGATTTGCACGCCTGTTTTTGTTGCATATGATTAAAATGTCAGTACATTTTGCATGGCCAGCAGCAGCACTTCCCTTTTCTCACTTCCGCTTTATTTATCAGTTGACAGATAACCATCTGTGCACAAGAGAACTAACTTTTTATAGGGTTAGAGGACTAAAGGAAGGTTTGCACTCACTTTTGTTCAGTTTAACTCCAGAAAGCAGCTTGTTTCTGCAGCTCAAATAGATCATTAAAGGAATATTTAAGTGTGGACCTTTAACCTTGTTATGGTGACTTTTTTCAGGTTTTCCTGGGATCTCATGCAACCTGCTCCACTTACCACACTACTTCGTTAAATAATAGATTTTAAAGTAGCATGACTCGTTCATAAATAATTCAGTCGCTCTGCTCTAAATAGATCTTTTATAGGCTTTAAAGTCAACAGGTAGCGTTTTTAGGCTGAGAACATGCTGGAGGTTTCCATAAATGTGTACAAGCAGACCTGCAATAAAACTGGAGATGAAGAGGAGTCGTCCTGATGTCCTTTTATGCTGCGGGCCCTTCGCCGGAACGGAAAAAGCCAGATCAGGCGTGGAGGGCCCACATCATAAAGGGCTGCCTGATAACTCGGGGAGTCGTGTTTCAGCATCAGACACAGTTTTAGCTTCCTTTATGCTTTTTATTATAACTCCTCTGGAGCTGTGAGTCAAGAACCACAACAGCACAAATGTTTGTCTAATAGGTGTGTTGTTGTCTTTAACCAAACATTACTAAATATCGTTGTCTTCTTCCTGTCTGAGTAAAAATGTGTCTTCATCTTCAGGATGTGAAGACTCAGTTTCCTTTAGTATTCTGACCTAATTACTTTAATTAATCTACTTAATTTAATTAATCTAATTTATTGGTCTATAAGAGTTATTTGTTGATTATTACAGCCTCATGCACGTCAGGGTGTTACTTTTATTTTGAAAGATTTTTTAACATTTCATTTTGTCTTTAAATGTTTTGTTCACTACATCTCAGTGAGTTGGTTTTTATGAAAATTCACTTTTTATTGGGTTTCTGAAAGACTTTAGTTAAGCCTAAATCCAAAGTGTTACAAAACAAGGAGTTCCTCTTTTCCCAATCCTGGGTTTTGCTTTTATTTAGTTTCATGGTGAACAGGACCACAAACCTCACTGACTTTTAGTAAGAGCTGACTTTAGAGCACCAGCAGTGAAACGTGACTAAATACAACAAACATCACTGAAGGTCCTGTTCTTGTTGCTGATTTTGGACTTAATGTCTTCAAGACCAAGAAATTATAAAAATATTAACCCATTGAATCCATGGAATTTAATGTTTTTCTTTTAATATAATATAATATAATATAATATAATATAATATAATATAATATAGTATAATAATATAATATAATATAATATAATATAATATAATATAATATAATATAATATAATATTTTGAGTCTTTTAATTTAAACACTACTTTTTGTGGTCCAGGATTAGATTGGACTGAGACTCACCTGGCTGTCGATGTTCTGTTGGTTTTATTTTGTTTGTCAGCTATTCATGACGATATTTATGATTTTAATCTTTGATCTAATTGCCATTCATTATTTCATACATTTGAATGTGTCATATGTATTTTGGTAAACTTGTCTTGCTGCAAGGGCACTCTTCTAATCTCAGCATAGCTTAAATAAAGGTTTTGTCTGCATTATTTTAAATTGTTGACCCCATTAGGCCACGCCCTCCTTTATTATGATAAACATTCTTCTGTAACAAAATCTAAGTAAACATTTGAGTGTTTGGTTTGAAGCTAAAAACAATCAGTGAAGCTCATTTCTTTGAGATAAAAACTCCACCTGCATCTTTACAGAAGTACCTGTTAGCTGATCATACCTGTTTCCTGTAGCCTGGCAAGCCATCCTATATATGTGAATATATAGTCTGGCCACGAACCCATTGACGGCTCTCAGTCGTGAGGCGGGATCTACGGTTGTCTTTCAAAATGTCAGCACGCAATTGGATAGCGCTAGGACCAATCAGAGTGACGAACAACATGACGTAATCACGGCGACGGAAAAGCGGGAGGCTTTAATAGCGTCTAGCTTCAATGATTTCTGTCGTTTTTGTATGAAAAACACGCGAATATCAGGTGTACTGGGACATTCCACTACTTTGTTTGATAAAAATAAGAAGCCGCTAAGTATATCAGACAGACTTACGCACGTTGGAGTCTAAATAATCCAGTGTTGATGACAAAGCCGTTTCAAACGAACGTGTTTTCCGAGTTGCCGCCATGTTGCTTGGGTTCGCGGCGTTCGCGGCCGCAGCGCTGACGTCATCGGCTACTCCCGCTCTGTGATTGGCCCATGATATAAAGCGCTGTGATTGGCCCAACCAAAACTATAGCGAGTTGTGATTGGATAGACACAGCAGTGGTTTGGGCTGCGAGGTTTCCAATGAAGCGTGCCTAGACCAAACTCTGCAAAGCAAGAATTGGTCTAGTTCACTAGGCTATGTTTCCTGTCTTCCTGTGGGATGAACCAGTTTTCTGCTTGAAGAGTGACATCCTGTGGTCATTTATGGAGAAGCAGCAGCCACACATCTGCTGCAAATACAGTGGGATGCTAAAGTTTGGGCAGCCTTGTTAATCTTCATGATTTTCCTGTATAAATCGTTGGTTGTTATGGTAAAAATGTCAGTTAAATATATCATCTAGGAGACACACACAGTGACATTTGAGAAGTGAAACGAAGTTTATAGGATTTACAGAAATTGTGCAATAATTGTTTAAACAAAATTAGGCAGGTGCATAAATTTGGGCACCACAAAAAAAGAAATGAAGTCAATATTTAGTAGATCCTCCTTTTGCAGAAATAACAGCCTCTAAACGCTTCCTATAGCTTCCAGTGAGAGTCTGGATTCTGGTTGAAGGTATTTTGGACCATTCTTCTCTCTTCTCTTCAACTCTAGTTCATTCAGGTTTGATGGCTTCTGAGCATGGACGGCTCTCTTTAACTCACACCACAGCTGTTCAATAATATTCAGATCTGGGGACTGAGATTCCAGAACGTTGGACTTGTTCCTCTGCATGAATGTCTTAGTAGATGTTGAGCAGTGTTTAGGGTCGTTGTCTTGTTGAAAGATCCAGCCCCGGTGCAGCTTCAGCTTTGTCACTGATTCCTGGACATTGGTCTCCAGAATCTGCTGATATTGAGTGGAATCCATGCGTCCCTCAACTTTAACAAGATTCCCAGTCCCTGCACTGGCCACACAGCCCCACAGCATGATGGAACCACCACCATATTTTACTGTAGGTAGCAGCTGTTTTTATGTTAATGCTGTGTTCTTTTTCCTCCGTGCATAACGGCCCTTGTTATGCCCAAATAACTCAGTTTTAGTTTCGTCAGTCCACAGCACCTTATTCCAACATGAAGCTGGCTTGTCCAAATGTGCTTTAGCACCTCCAGCAGCTGTTTGTGCTGCGGGAGGAGAAAAGGCTTCCTCTGCATCACTCTCACATACAGCATCTCCTTGTGTAAAGTGCACCGAATAGTTGAACGATGCACAGTGACTCCATCTGCAGCAACATGATGTTGTAGGTCTGGTGCTGCTCTGTGGGTTGACTCTGACTGCTCTCACCATTCATCGCTTCTGTTTATCCCAGATTTTTCTTGGTCTGCCACTTCAAGCCTTAACTTGAACTGTACCTGTGGTCTTCCATTTCCTCAATATGTTCCTAACTGTGGAAACAGACAGCTGAAATCTCTGAGACAGCTTTCTGTATCCTTCCCCTAAACCATGATGGTGAACCATCTTTGTTTTCAGCTCATCTGAGAGTTGTTTTAGACCCCCATGTTGCTACTCTTCAGAGAATATTCAAAGAGGAGGGAAACTTACAATTTCCCCCCTTAAATACTCTTTCTCATAACTGGATTCACCTGTGTGTGGAGGTCAAGGGTCACCGAGCTTACCAAACCAATTTTGAGTTCCAATAATTAGTTCTAAAGGTTTTGGAATCAATAAAATGACAACAGTGCCCAAATGTATGCACCTGCCTAATTTAAACAATTATTGCACACTTTCTGTAAATCCTATAAACTTCATTTCACTTTTCAAATATCACTGTGTGTGTCTCCTACATGATATATTTAACTGATTTTTTTTTAATTGTAACAACCAACGATTTATACAGGAAAATCATGAAGATTAACAAGGCTGCCCAAACGTTTGCATCTCACTGTAACACAGGAGACACATTTAGACTCACACAGAATGGATCAGAGTCAGACTCTTTAGATCTGCAATAAAACTCTAAGGTCTTCTATGTGACCCCTTGACCCCAAATGCACTGCACTAACTGGCACAGTTTAAACTTAATATAGTTTAAGAGTTGAATGGGTAGGCACAAAGGTCAACATGTAAAAAGCAGTTTGTAAAAAAAGCACAGATATCATGCACAGAGCTCCTGCTGACCGATGTTAACTGTTTTTGCTTTTTGTTCACATTTAAATGTTTCAGATCAGTCGGCAAATTTCAGTATCAGGCACAAGTAACCTGAGTAAACATAAAATGCTGTTTTCAAACAATTATTTCATTTATTAAGATAATAAATTGCCTGTATTTGTATAGTGCCTTCCTAGAGCCCCCCAAGGTGCTTTATAACATTACAATCACACACCAGCAGTGATGAGCCACAATGGAGCCATGACAACCTGGGGGAGCGCTGATGGAGGTGGGGCTACTGGTTCCTCTGACCACCACCAGCAGGCCGAGAGCGTGAAGTGTCTTGCCCAAGGACACGACTGAAGCAGACTAGGCAGGGCTTGAACCTGCAACCTTCCTGTCTTCAGTTACGAGGTGGGCACTTAACTCCTCTGCCACTAGAAGGTATACAGATCTCAAAAAGGAACCCTTTATCCACCATTCAAGAGAAATTCTAGAACAAAAGAACATGGAACATCATCTAAAGCCCTGCAGGACTCACTTGGTTTAGGTCAGAGTGCAAAAGCAGCACCCATGGGAGACAACCTGAACTCAAAGGCTCATCTTACATTTACCTTTTAGGAAAAGATTCTGTGAGAGGACAAGGTGTGTATCCTGTTACACGAGTAGAAAAACCAACTTTGCATTTCAGAACAAGAACTCTTTAGCAGTCAGGCATGGTGGTGGTAGTGTGATGGTACAGGGCTGCCTCAGGACCACTTGCTGCAGGGCCGGCCCAAGCATTTGTGGGGCCCTAAGCAGGTTTTCCCCTGGGGCCCCCATACCAACCAGTCAACACCAAATAATTCATAATTCTTAGGCTTCACTACCCACTATCATTAGCATCTTTTGTAATTAGCTTACATCTGGTTTTGTAATGGCTATTACATTAGTATCAAACCAACAAAAATGCTCAAAAAAATTTGCAGAGTTATTTAAGTGTGGTATATTAATTCTACTATTTGAAAGTAACATCCGAAGAAAGAAAAATAACAAATTTATACACTGCTCACAAAAATTGAAGGAACCCTTTAAAGAAACACATTAGATTCAACAGATCTCAATATGAAGTTGGATATCTATACAAATAACGACAGGGCAATGTCTTAGGAACAAAAGGATGCCAAGTCTTTTAATGGAAATAAAAGTGTTCAGCCTACAGAGGGCTCAATTGTGTAGAAACCCTAAAATCAGAGTGAAATTAAGATGTGGCAGGCTAGTCCATTATTTCAAAAACTTCATTTCTGCAACTCAAAATGCTTTTCAGTATCTTGTGTGGCCCCCACGAGCTTGTGTGCATGCTTGACAACGTCGGGGCATGCTCCTAATGAGACAACGGATGGTGTCTTGTGGCATTTCCCCCCAGATCTGTGTGAGGGCATCCCTGAGCTCTTGTACAGTCTGAGGAGCAACCTGGCGCCGCCTAATGGACCGAAACATAATGTCCCACAGATGTTCTATTGGGTTTAAGTCAGGGGATCGTAAAGGCCATTCAATTGTTTCAATTCCTTCATCCTCCAGGTACTGCCTGCATACTCTTGCCACATGAGGCCGGGCATTGTCGTGCATTAGGAGAAAACCAGGACCTACTGCATCAGCGTAGGGTCTGACAAAGGGTTCAAGGATTTCATCTGGATACCTTAAGGCAGTCAGAGCACCATTTCCTAGGCAGTAGAGGTCTGTGCATCCCTCCATGGATATGCCTCCCCAGACCATCACTGACCCACCACCAAACCTGTCATGTTGAACGACGTTGCAGGCAGCATAACGTTCTCCTTGTCTTCTCCAGACTCTTTCACGTCTATCACAGGTGCTCAGGGTGAACCTGCTCTCGTCTGTAAAAAGTACAGGGCGCCAGTGGCGGACTTGCCAATTCTGGTGTTCTTGAGCAAATGCCAGTGGAGCTCTACGGTGCTGGGCAGTGAGCACAGGGCCCACTACAGGACGTCGGGCCCTCAGGCCATCTTCATGAAGTCTGTTCCTGATTGTTTGGGTAGAGACATTCACACCAGTGGCCCTCTGGAGGTCATTCTGTAGGGCACGAGCAGTGCTCAGCCTGTTCCGCCTTGCACAAAGGAGCAGGTATCGGTCCTGCTGATGGGTTGTGGACCTTCTACGGCCCTGTCCAGCTCTCCGAGAATAACCGCCAGTCTCCTGAAATCTCCTCCATGTTCTGGAGATTGTGCTGGGAGACACATTAAACCTTCTTGCTGCAGCACGTGTGGATGTGCCATCCTGGAGAAGTTGGACAACCTGTGCAACTTCTGTAGGGTTAAGGAATCGCCTCATGCTGCCAGTAGAGATAATTACTCAAGCCAAAACTAGCACGAGTGGAAAACCAGCCAAAAAAGATCAAGAGGGAGAAACTTGAAATGACCTCCACATGTTAAACCAGTCCTGTTTTGAGGGGTTTGTAATTGTTGCCACTTTAGTGCACCTGTCGTTAAGTCCATGAACACCAATAAAGCTGAAAGTGATGAACAATGCCCTCAGCTGCTTCATCAACCAGAAAATTATCAGACAGGTTTAATTGATTTCATGCCAGGCCCAATAAAAAAAAATGTTCCTTTAATTTTTGTGAGCAGTGTAGTAAACAAGTCTTTTGTTCTTAAAATTTGGAACAAGTGTATAAAATGTGCTATCACTAAAAGCAAAACCAAATTACACTATAGAAAATAACATCATTCATTTTCCATGTCCATAAATGTGTTTGTATAATTTAAAGTTATTAAAACATTTTTTCACGCTATCTTGGTGCTCTTGAGAGCCCCCTGGTGGTGCGGGGGCCCCAAGCAGTTGCTTAACTTGCTGTAATTATTAGAATCATGAATTTAGCTTTCGACTGAAGGAAATGTCTGACCTTTGACCTCAAAACAGATCATTCCTGCTCCAATGTGGTTGAATTAGAACAATTCTGTAAGATGTATCACTCACAGGGGCATGATGCAGTCATTATATCCACTTATGAAATGTGGCAAAAGCAAAAACAGGAGGCATTTTTTAAAGCACTGTATAGAGAGGAGTGCCACAGGGATGTGTGTGTGTGTGTGTGTGAGGGAAAATCTGCATGGTGAGGAGATCTACTTGTTAAAGTCTGCGAGTACACAGACTGTTCATCTTTAATATTGAAATATCACCAAATGAATAACATTACAAGCACAGCTACAGTAGAACTCCAGGACAAATCCATACGAAGAGCAAAAAATAAAAATACAAATTTTAAATTTAAAAAAAATGTACAGAAATTACAGAAAGTAAAGTGATTTAAAAACGGATATCTGAAAATGGTTTAAACAAGTCCGAATCCTAAGAACCAAACACACTTAGCTTGGAAGTTGGTATTTACAGCTTTTATACACGTCTAATCATCATTATGTACATTTGAATGAAACTGCAGAAAGCGAAATCGTTCTGTGGCAACGTGAGGCGAACAGAAAAATAAAACAATAATAAAAAGTAGCTTTTTTTCTCCTGTGTGTCACAAAGTTTAGCTCTGATCTTAGAAAAGTTGCTGTGGTCTCCCTGTTCATCCTCCGCCCAACCCTCCAGCTCCACTCCCATTGCATAAAGGCTGACATCATCCAAATAAAATCACCAGAAGTTAAAGTCAGCAAAAATTACTTTCTATTTTATTTATACAGCAGTGCCACAAGTGATCAGTGATGGCTTCAGTTCAGAGTCTGGTGTTCTGTTTTGCATAGGCTCAATGCGGTTTGTGTTTCTTCTTCTTGTGTTTTTTGTCCTTCTTCTTGCTGGAGCATTTAACACAGAACCAGGACTGGTCCTCGGGGGGCGGCATTTGAATCCCAACGCAGGGCCTGAGAGGACGACACGTTCTGTCAGCTACAGGACACATCCAAGTGTTGAGCTCCAGTAACAATAGAGAAGCTCTTACCAGTGATACCAGTCGTCACAGTCATCACATCCTATCATGGGACTGCCGTCGTCAGCCTTGTTACATCCAGGGCAAATCCAGATCTGGTTTCCCCACTCGTCCCGAATCTTAAAAAGAGATTAGGGAGATGCAATCCCAGCAAGGAAAATGTTTAAAACAATCAGAATTATAAAGAAAACAACACTGGATGAACACGAATAAGTAGTGTAGGAAAAACATACCACATAAGTACTGACGGTCTCCGTTACGACGCTGCGGACCGGTGTTTTGGTGGAGGCGGCAGGAGGCAGCGTGGAGGGCGTGGCGAGCAGCGACACAGCCGGAGGAGGTGCCGGTGGAAGTGGGGAGGCGGGTGGAGGCAGAGTCGGAACGACTGGAGGTAGGATCGGGAGTGGAGGGGGCGACCGAGGACGATTCCCAGGACCGGACTTGACAGCAGGAGTCCTGGGCCCAGGAGTCTTCGGCTCCGAGTTTGGAACCACTTTGCTGATAACACTGAAATCACAGAGGTTAGCTAGTCAGCTACGGCGTTGTTGTTGTGTGTTTTAAAATGAACATTCTGTTCTTATTGTGTTTTATAATTTTGGGTTTTTGTCTCTATAACACTTATTCAGTGTATAAAACCTCTATCTCGTAAAAGCAGCTTCAGGATGTGTTTAAATGAGGTGAAAGTCTGTGTGAGGGTGGGACTGAATCTGTTGGGTTCTTACATCTTGTCCTGGCCGGCGCCCACCCTCAGGGTCAGTCTAGGGATGACTGGAGACAGTAAGGCTGCTGGAGTCTCCATCTTCACCTGAGGACACAGGTAGGACCAGCCGTTTTAGCTACCGTCACACACAACCGGAGGAAAAACAAAACTAAACCTTACCTTCTCCAGTCGTATTCTCTCCTTTTCTTTTTCTTTCTCCTTCTCCTTCTCTCGTTTCTCCTTTTCTTTCCTCTTCTCTTCTTTCTCTCGCTCCTTTTCTTTGGCCTTTTCTCGTTCTTTGTCCTTCTCCTTGTCTTTCTTTTTCTTCTTCTCCTTCTTCTCCTTTTTCTTGTCCTTGCTCTTCACCTCCTTCTCATGGAGAATCGGGGCCAGAGGAGGCAGCATGGAGGGCATGCGCAGGCAGGTGGAAGGGCTGAAAAGAGGAGCGACGTCACCCAGAGAGAAAGGCGGGATGATGGGCTGTTTCTGCTTGTCCTCTTTGCTCCTGTCTTTACCCTTGTCCTTCTTCTCTTTCTCCTTTTTACTCTTATCCTTCTTCTTGTCCTTGTGCTTCTCCTTCTCCTTCTTAGGGCCATCCCCATCTCTAGATTTCATTTTGATGGAGCCCTCAGGCAGAGAAAAGTCTCGAGGAACAAAGAGGTCCTCATCTTTCACTCCAAAATCCTTCCAAGGCATCTTGACATCCTTGGAAAACTCCTTGTTTTTGTCCCTGTTCTTCTCCTTGTTCTTCTCCTTGAGTTTGCTCTTATCCTTCTCCCGATCTTTGTCTTTCTGTTTATCTTTGTCCTTCTTCTTCATCTTGGGCCTCAGCTCCTTCTTCAGCTTCTTCTTCACGTCTAGCGGCGACACCATCTTGTTCTTCTCCTCGAACAGCTTAAGCAGAGGCTCCGGGGTCGGAGGTGAGGCTGATCGCGACGACATATACGGAGGCTGATTTTGAGGCGGAGCGGATGGACCCCCGTGGTTGGCCTTCCGGATCACCTCGTTGATTGAGTCATCCATAGTCCAGTTGTCCAGGCCCATCCGCGGCTGTAGGTGAAGAGGTGTTGATGTGTCTTTTAGCAAAATTCCAGGCCCTATGAGGAATTTTGGTGTAGAAGGCTCCATGATGGTCAGCCTCCTGGGGCTGGAGAACCCATTGCTGTCTGAATCAGAACCAGAAGAGAAGGCAAAAGGATCGGGTTCCCGCTCAGCACACGCTCTGGCTATCACAGCATCGATAGAATCGTCGATGGCCGTGTTATCAGGCTCTAGTTTGATAAAAGACCCTTCAGCTACGTCCCGGTCCTCCATGCTCGGAGGCAGGTGAATGTTCTCTTTGCCCATCCTCTCACTCAACGCAGACAGAGGAAACTTATGCAGGACGTCTGCTTTGCTCTGAGGTACGGGAACTT
Source organism: Aphyosemion australe (assembly GCA_006937985.1). Lineage (NCBI taxonomy): Eukaryota > Metazoa > Chordata > Actinopteri > Cyprinodontiformes > Nothobranchiidae > Aphyosemion > Aphyosemion australe. The sequence goes on from SSNS01000061.1 coordinate 1,590,292, forward strand.
TAGAGGAACTCATCTTTGGACTCTTGGGGCTTTTCGGACTCTTTGTTCTGCCGGGAGACTTTTTCTTTTCTTTAGAAGGTTTTGGAGAATGGATGGGACTGCCAACAACTGGAGCAGGAATGACCCTTTTGGGGGACTTAGTCCGTTGTCTGCCAGGGGATGAGACTTTAGGCTTTCTCACTGGAGTAGTGAAGCCCTTAGGGTCTGAGTGTTTTGGTATTATTGGCTGAGGTCTGAAAGAGGGTAAGGCTCCAGATGGCATTTCAGGTGACAGCGGGTCCAGGCTGTCATGAGAGGGAAGGATGCCAGGAGGAACGCGCTGTGAGTTGATGGAGGTAAGAGGCTCCCTAGGTTCCACTCCCCACTCTGGGCTGAGGCCTGGGTACATGCGCGGTCTCTTGGAGGTGGGCATCATGCCCAAAGCAGCATCGGGGCTGTCCAGGTGCCTCTTTAGCGGATGGTTTTCGTCATTTACCGTCTCGTCCTCATCCACTTCCTCCTCGTCCTCCTCCTCCATTGCCACCTGCATAGCCTCGGCTGAAGTGCCCATGTCTGCAGGAACCTCCTCCTCCTCCTCTTCTACAAGGCAGAGACAACAATGAGAATATGAAATTCAACAAAGTGGCAAAAGCTAAAGGACTGTTATTATTATATGGATGTAAAGTATTATAGACTGTGTTGCACACTGTCTGTGGGTTTTAATCACAAAATGTTAAAGGCTTCAGTGAAACAACACAAAACAACAGAAGGTGTCTGTAATAAATGCTTTATAAACTAAAAACTTAAAGAAAAAAGTCCATGCAGCTCAGATTTAGATTTGCTGATCACACATTCATGGGAATGTACATCTCTTTATGTCGTGCATGTGGTCAACTACGACACGAACCTTCCTGTAGGGACACCAGAGGTGGCATGTAATCTGGAATGTAATCTTTCCTCTCCTCTGTGTCTCTGACTCCAGGCTGAGGGAACTGCAGGACATTGTTTTTGCTCATGGGAAAGAGTGGTGTCTGATGGGCGAAGGACACAGGCTCCAGATTGTGGACGTAGTCCTCCAGTTCGCTCAGATTGATCCCCATCAACCTGAAGGCTTGGCTGACATCATCCAGCACTGGATCTGTTCTTCCATCTAAAAGATCAAGAACAGAAAATATAAACCCGAGCAGACACTAGTGTAATTCTTCTGCCCCAATCGATCATTTTAAGGCTCATAAAGACATGTGACTCAAGTTTGACAGCACATAAAGAAATGATTAACTTCAGACCAACATGTCACAGAGTGACATACCCAATTACTTAACAAGAAAACAATGCATCTATGTAACGGTAAAATAACAGGAAAGTAGAGTATTTTCCATTGACAGTACATGTTTTCATACAAAAATGAGGAAGCGGCAGTTCTAAAGCTACTGTACTTTTTGACACATGGACACGAGGGGGCGCCAGCTGCAAAACAAATCAACAACAACGTGATCGACAACTTCAGGTTTATTGGTTCCGAAAAGTGATCGGAGTATGAAACAGAGCACTTACACAGCTCAGAGTACCGGTGGCAAACCCTCGCCAGCTGCTGGATGTACCTATGCAGCACATCGGACAGCAGATCGCTCGCAGTGAGCTGAACCGCATCCCAGCCCAGAGCCTGGCAGATCTGCGCCACCGAAACACGCAGCAGCGAGCGGGCATAGCTCTCGCACATCTCTCTGGGTTCGCTACAGTAAAAATCCCGGTCAAATCCTCCTCAGAGACATGTTCCCGGTCTTCATGTTTCGCGGAACCCCCAATAGGCTTGGGAAAACCCACTATCCCACTTAATTTTTGACATTTACTTCAGTAAATATATTGGCGCTTTTGCCAGAGTCGCCATCTTGAGTTAATCGCTAAACCCAACCCCGAAATCTAATCTGCGCGTGCGCACAAATGCAGTACAGCGCTGTCATACGAAACAAGGAAATGTATGGTGAGCCGACTTGTCATAAAGTATTGCTCATCTGTGAACACTTTCAAAAATCTGTTCTTCCAATCAAAATAATCAGGAATCCGCGTCTCCTTTCCAAATAATTTTTGTTTTTGGTACAAAAATCCCAAATACCTGTAACATAAATATGAATATTTGCAGGAAATGGATAACATGGATATGGATAATACAAGACAACGTTCTAAGAATTATTATATATTTGAAACTTAAAATTTCCCCTTACTGTTAATCGAGTTGTTGTAATATATTAAATTAGTATGCTTGTTTTATCAGAAAAAATATTAGATATTAAAATAATCGTACGAATGCATTGTGTAAATATATGTTACAGCGACCTGCCATACAAGGAATGACATGTAGCTTAGCAGGCTGTTAGCTCAGTCCGTCAGAGGAGATTAAGGCTGAAATTTAAGCGATTATCGCCAAATGTTATTGAGATAAACACTCTGAAAGTGCTCAAAAACCCTAACATGCAGAACATGAATTAGCAAACACTCTTGGTTTTCTTCCTTCACCACCGAGCCACACCGGCGTCGGCATGCTAGCTAGCTGGCTAATGAAAACAAAACAAGAAAAATTATAAGTTTTTGAATGTACTGTATCAACTATCAAGCTGGAATTATGTAAACAGAATTTTATACTTTGAAAGGCAAGGTAAATTTACAGTGTAGTGGCTGTTAGGTTTGCATGCTATTATAAGATTTTACACAAGGCGGTGCTGGTTTACCAGTTATCAGAATAAATGATTTATTTAGGCCAAAAAAAGAGGTTGTCAAATTAGATTGACACCCAAAATATGACAAAATACTCTTCATAAACTGTATTCTCTTTTAAAGCCTTGACACCTACTTTTCCTATGTCAATTAAGGTTTGGTGCATTTTAAAATTTATATTCACTATATGGTCAACTTTAACACGTCTTTAAAATAAATTACTAATTTTCTCATTTGTTTTAGCATTTATAATTTTTGTCATAGTGCTTTCATTACAAAAATGTGTAATTTTCAAAGCATTGTGATAGCTTTGGTTCATAGGCAAACACTTCTTTTGAATTATTTCCCCATTATTCTGTTATAACCACTAACACTCAACAAGGCTGGATGGGGTTGTCCGGTGTGAACACCACACCTTGTAGCAATAACACTTCCCCAGAAGATGATGCTGTCACCTCCATGTTTGCCATCAGACTGCAAACTGATAAGTTACTGATGAAATGCTGTAACATTTCTAATTTGTTCACATTTAGGTGTGCACTTTTTGCTTTACTAAAAAAATGGACTGCAACACCAGAAGTTATATAAGGTGTTCACATCTTATAATCAGTGCTGGTTCACTGATTACAGTGAGACAGACTGAGTCACTATAGCATCAGCATAATGGTCTCAAAATAGATTAAAAATACAAATGGAATATTTTATGAATATTAATAACTGAAAGATGTAGTGTGGTTCTGTGAAGATCTGTTTTACACAAAATGTGCTGCTAGAATTACTTGTATGAGTTTTGAAAGTATTTATATCTCAATCAAACTCAATAAAAAGTAGCTACAATCACGAACATATAAACCATTTACAAATGTTTATTTGTTTTGACATACAAGATACATTTACTGTACATTTAAAAGATTTAAATATGTAACAAAACACTAGAAAGCACCCTACTTTAGCTTCTTGACCTGTTTAAAAAGGTCCAAAGTCTGACGTACCACAACAGTAATATCTTTTATAATATACAAAAAATTAAATTACAAAATAAAACGCAACCAAACAGCACAGCTGCCAGGACACAAACATTCTATCCAAGAACTGAATTATAAGAGCATTTACACGTGGACATGAACAAAAGTCTCATCAAAATGTAAATCTATTAATGTTATAGTAAAATAAAGTTGAACTGTAGAGTGTGCAGAAAGTTAGCTAGCCTTGATGTAACCATCTTAAAAAATCAATACAGGGTGCTGGTTTTCACTCACATCTTGTGAGTTTGTGATCGTTTACGAATTCGAGGTCACCAATCAGATTGGGAATATTTCTGTTGGAGACTTTGTCAGGAAAGAGTTCAAAGTCATTGTAAAAATCCCGTTCTCTTCTAAGGCACTGTGTGCTGTGTCATCTGTAAAAAATAAGAAAAACAAACAAAATAAATATTATTCTGATCTCAAGGAAATCTTTAGAGTCTAATTTAAATCAAACAGTAATTTTGGGATTATGTTAGACCCCTGGTTTCATAATCCCCACCAATAGTTCCACTCATTTGTGTCTCCTTGAGTTAATTTTTCTCTGTACTGTGTGTTCCCCTCATAAATTGGGGTAGAACATTTATCATTTGTAGAAAACCATTTTAAACCTTGGTTATTCTTTATAATCTTGTGTATAGGCATAAGAAATGATTAAATGGTAACTTGTTGTGATTGAGTACTTTTATGTAAAATGATAATTTGTTGTGGTTATCCAAAATAAATATTTATCTCATCTTATCTATCTTTAAAAAGAGCAAATTTTCCACCACAACTGACCAAGACATTTGAACAAGTGTACCTGTTCAGATGAGCAAAGCCCTTTTTAATCTTTCAAGAGCTTTCCTTATAAAGCAAGCCAACAGCCTAATGGTAGTCAGTGAAAGTCACAAATACCACACAGAGAAGTTTCTCACCAGTTATAAAAACAGGATAACGACATGATATGTGCTGGATTTGCAGTCCGTGCAAACATGCAATGTAGTCTGGTTGATCTTTTGACATTGAGTCACACTCATGATAAGGCAAGACCTCCAGGATCCCAGCATCTTGGCCCCAGTTAAGGAAGTGCTTCTTCTCATTTGCCTCCTCACTCAACCTGGATTTGGAAGGCACAAACTTAAAGATTAACTTTACTCATATTTTTAACCACATTTGCAGTGGGCTCTTGTAAGTTGTACTAGGGGAGGAAAAATGCTCTGGTGCGCATGTTTCAGGAACTAGAAGTGATCCAGACCAGAGGAGAGCTTCAGACGACAGGATTTGGACTCTTATTTCCTGATATTTGGACATCTTGCCTCGAATTAGCTAACAGCAAAGCGACTCTACCACTGACTCCGTTTGCTTTACAATGTTGATGTTTTATCTCCACACTCACGTTTTCCAGGATTGTATATTTCTGAGGGGATTAAAATGATGATCATTTTTGACAAAACCATTTCATCCAATGTGGTAAGGAATGCTCTAGAAAAAACTCTTTAATGCACCTTCAAGTCTCAAGCATACAGAGACACGAAACGACATTATGCGTCGACACATGGGCTTTCCGACAGGCTCACAGAGGATGACAGAGACATAATCAACTTTTTACACTATTTTTGTAGATACTTTTGTAGAGTTGACCTCTACCTTGCATTTTCTTTCAGACGACGGCTGTCTCTGTAGTGCATCATCCATTTCCACTTCCCCATTCTGCTCAACTCTTGCAAGATTTCAGAGATTATCTTCATGTTGCCTGTCACACAAAGGTCTGACGGTTAGGAAAACAAGCTGAAGTGAAACTGTTCCAACTTTAAAAGTTAATGTTATCTTAGGTGAACACACAAAGGCTGAGGCACTCCAGTACAGCTCTGTCCAGCATAATAAAGCCACCCCGGGTGAAGAGCTCTTGATGTGTGAGATTCACAACATCATCTGGTTCGTCAATCCCAGCAAACTGCACTCCTGGGGTCATCTTCAGCCTGAGCAAGTGTGGTATCTGAAAACCACAAAGCTGAGTCATTAAATTATAACTAGCATGGCCCTATACCCCTTTGTTATCTTCTGTTATCACCAGTTGGTTCATTACCTTACAAATGTGTTCAGCAATGTCTTCATTTCTGAGGATGATGAGTAGACATGCAGGATTGTCCTCACCAGAGAAGAATTCAGATGACTGTACAGCTGTGTGGCTCTCTGCCTCCAAGTAAGCCTTTTAAAAATTAAGAAAAATCTTTAGAAGGTATTTTCCATAAATAAATCCTACACTGCACTGACTACACTATTCCCTTCTTGTCTGTGGGGGTTGTATACTGCTCAAAAAATAAAGGGATCACAAAATAAGACATCCTAGATCTAATGAATGAAATATTCTTATTAAATACTTTGTTCTTTACATAGCCGAATGTGCCGACAACAAAATCACACAAAAATTATCAATGGAAATCAAATGCATCAACCCATAGAGGTCTGGATTTGGAGGCACTTTCAAAATTCAAGTGGAAAAACATACTACAGGCTGATCCAACTTTGATGTAATGTCCTTAAAATAAGTCAAAACGAGGTTCAGTAGTGTGTGTGACCTCCACGTGCCTGTTTGACTTCCCTACAATGCCTGGGCATGCTCCTGATGAGGTGGCGGATAGTCTCCTGAGGGATCTCCTCCCAGACCTGGACTAAAGCATCTTCTACGGAAGCTTAATGAAAGCATCGCGGGCGTGAAAAAAAACTGGTCTGTTTTGGACACAAATGCATTGCAAGATGTGCTTAAAGAACTAAAAATAAAACCACGCTCTGAAGACCATCGTGCTGCTCCATTTTGACATGCACGCAGCCATGTTTGTTTACAGCGGCAGTCCGCTACTTCTTCTATGGCATTTTTTGGTGTATTGGATCTTTCTGCGCATGACAAAATGATTTATTCCGATCGAATGTATGACGAATGTAAACACTTGACATATTCGGATTCATTTGTCGTGGGCCCATTGCACAGTCATATTCTAATCCGAAAAATGATTGGATTAAAGACATGTAAACGTAGCTATTGATTTTGTCTTGCATGAACTGTTGACACACTCCAGCCACATGAGGTCTAGCACTGTCTTGCATTAGGAGGAACCCAGAGCCAGCTGCACCAGCATATGGTCTCACCAGGGATCTGAGGATCTCAATTTGGTACCTAATGGCAGTCAGGCTACCTCTGGCGAGCACATGGAGGGCTGTGCGGCCCCCCAAAGAAATGCCACCCCACACCATTACTGACCCACTACCAAACTGGTTATGCTGGAGGATGTTGCAGGCAGCAGAACGTTCTCCACGGCGTCTTCAGACTCTGGCACGTCTGTCACATGTGCTCAGTGGGAATCTGCTTTCATCTGTGAAGAGCACAGGGCGCCAGTGGCGAATTTGTCAATGTTGGTGTTCTCTGGTAAATGCCAAACATCCTGCACAGTGTTGGGTTGTAAGCACAACCCCTACCTGTGGACACTGGGCCCTCATACCACCCTCATGGGGTCTGTTTCTGACTGTTTGAGCAGACACATGGACATTTGTGGCCCGCTGGAGGTAATTTTGCAGGGCTCTGGCAGTGCTCCTCCTTGCACAAAGGCGGAGGTAGCGCTCCTGCTGCTGGGTTGTTGCCCTCCTATGGCCTCCTCTATGTCTCCTGATGTACTGACCTGTCTACTGGTAGCGCCTCCATGCTCTGGTAACAGACACTGACAGACACACCACCACTCTGGAGTTGCTCCCACTGAGAGGCGCCGAGCAGGGGTGGGCATACTTGTTGCCCCCCCATCTTTGTGCCTGTACGTTGGGGGTTTACCCAGGTGAACGAGAGTGTAGCCTCCCTCCCCTGTGTGGGGGGACAGGTCCTGACTGTGCTTTGTGCTTATGCACCAAACTGCAGATCAGACTACCCATCTTCTTTGGAGTCCCTGGAGGAGGTGCTGGAAGGTGCTCCTTCTGGTGACTCCATTGTTCTCCTGTTGGACTTCAATGCTCATGTGGATAAGGACATTGAGACCTGGAGAGGTGTGGTTGGGATGAATGGTCCTCCTGATCTGAATCTGAGTGGTGTTTTGTTATTGGACTTCTGTGCTCGTCACTGATTGTCCATAACAAACACCATATTCAGGCATAAAGGTGTCCATATGTGCTCTTGGCACCAGGATACCTTAAGCCACAGTTCGATGATCGATTTTGTTGTCATTTTATCTGATCTGTGGCCGCATATCTTGGACACTTGGGTGAAGAGAGGGGAGGAGCTGTCAACTGATCACTACCTGGTGGGGAGTTGGCTTCGATGGTGGGGGAGGATGCCGGTCAGACCTGGCAGACCCAAATGTGTTGTGAGGGTATGCTGGGAACATCTGGCAGAGTCTCCTGTCAGAAGGAGCTTTAATTCCCACCTCTGACAGAACTTCGAACGTGTCCCGGGGAAGACAGGGGACACTGAATTCGAGTGGACCATGTTCCGTGACTCCATTTTCGTGGTGGCTGACTGCAGCTGTGGCCGGTGCCTGTCATAGCGGAAACCCCCGAACTCATTGGTGGACACCGGCGGTTATAGATGCTGTCAAACTGAAGAAAAAGTCCTGATGAGTCTTTTTGGCCTGTGGGAATCTGGAGGCAGCTGATGGGTACTGGCAATCAAAGCAGAATGCGGCTAGGGTGGTCACGGAGGCAAACACCTGGGCGTGGGAAGAGTTCAGTGAGACCATGGAACAAGACTTCCATACGGCTTCGAGGAGATTCTGGTCCACCATCAGACATCTCAAGAGGGGAAAGCAGTGCACTACCAACACTGGTCAAAAAACTCCTTGGTGGCAAGGCTCTTGGGGTGGATGAGATCCGCCCAGATTTCTATAAAGCTCTGGACGTTGTGGGGCTGTGTTGGTTGATGCAGCTTTGCAATATTGCGTGGAGATCGGGGGCAGTTCCACTGGATTGGTAGACCAGGGTGGTGGTCCCCCTATTTAAAAAGTTGGACCGCAGGGTGTATTACAACTACAGGGGGATCACACTTGGGATCACCTCCCTGGTAAGGTTTATTCGGGGGTTCTGGAGAGGAGGGTCTATCGGTTTGTTGAACCTTGAATCCAGGAGGATGTGGTTTTTGTCCTGGCCATGGAACACCGGACCAGCTCTATACCCTTAGGGAAGTTCTGGAGGGTGCGTGGGTATTCACCCAACCAATCTACCTGTCTTTTGTGGATTTGGAGAAGGCGTTCGACCACGTCCCTGGGGGGACCTGTGGGGGGTACTCTGGGAGTATGGGGTACCAGGCCCCTTGATACGGGCTGGTCCGCATTGCCAGCAGTAAGTCGGGCTCATTCCCGTTGAGAGTTGGACTCCGCCAAGGCTGCCCTTTGTCACCGATTTTGTTCATAACTTTTATGGACATGATTTCTAGGCGCAGCCAAGGTGGTGAGGGGATCCATTTTGGTGGCCTAAGGATCAGGTCTCTGCTTTTTGCAGATGATGTGGTCCTGTTGGCTTCATCAGACCATAATCTCTAGCTTTTGCTGAAGTGGTTCACAGCTCAGTGTGAAGCAGCTGGGAGGAGAATCAGCTCCTCTAAATCCGAGACCATTGTCTTGAATTGGAAAAGGGTAGAATGCCTTCTCCAGTTGAGGGACAAGGTCCTGCCCCAAGTGAAGGAATTTCACTATCTTGGGGTCTTGTTCACAACTGAAGGAAAGATGGATCGAGAGATCGATAGACGGATTGGTGCTGCATGTGCAGTGATGCGGGCGTTGTACCGGTCTGTCATGGTAAAGAGAGAACTGAGCCGGAAGGTGAAGCTCTCGATTTACTGGTCGATCTAGGTTCCTACCCTTGCCTATGGTCACGAGCTTTGGGTAGTGACGAAAGAACGAGATTGTGGATACAAGTGGCAAAATGAGTTTTCTTCGCAGGGTGGCTGGGCTCTCCCTTAGAGATAGGGTGAGAAGCTCGGCACCTTGAGAGGAGCCAGTTGAGTTGGCTCGGGCATTTAGTTAGGATGCCTTCTGGACACCTCCATGGTGAGGTTTTCCAGGTACGTTCAACCGGGAGGAAATCCAAGGGAAGACCCAGGACACGCTAGAGGGACTATGTCTCTCGACTGGCCAGGGAACGCCTATCCCCCTGGAAGAGCTGGCCCAAGTGGCTGGGGAGAGAGAAGTCTGGGCCTCCTTTCTTAGGCTGCTGCCCCCACGACCCGACTTCAAATAAGCAGAAGAGAATGGATGGATGGATGGACGTAGAGTGACGGGTAGTTATTTACAGTTTACATTTAAGGAGTTGTAAGCATGTTCTGTTTGGAGTTAGTTTAGTTGTTTGGAACTGTTTGTTGTCTGAGTGCAGCTGCCTCCTCTGAGATGTCAGTTTGGTTACCTTGGCAATACGTGTACGTTTGGGGAGTAGAGGAAGTTCTACGAGGTGCATAGTTGCAAAAATTTTTTAATGTGGATTGGAATTGTATTTGTTCGGTTTGTGTCATTGAACATTGGGTCCCAAATCACGGCATAGCTCCAGAAAGATCTCTTTCAGGAAACAGATCAGTGTTCCCTCCGGAGTGCACATTCTGCCAAATCCTCCAATAACACAAGATCAATCATGCTGATACACTGTAGTGTAAAGCGCTTTGAAGTCCTCCGACTCTGAAAGGCACTATACAAGTGTGGGTCGTTTATTATTTATCACGCTACGATGTCAAATGCTTGTCGGTCACAGGTGTCTTTTATAGGTTCTAACACCAGTTATGCGATAAATCTGATTTTCCACCTACTTAATTACTTATTGGGTAAAAATATTTTCTGGATGAACATGTGCTGATGACAGACCTTGAGATTTGCGATTCCCCTGTTCTACCACTAGATGCTGTTCGTACGCATGGTCAGAGCTGTTCTTATATTTAGGAACATTTCTACTCACAAGTACAAAATGGTAAATACCACACAATGCGTAAAATAATTCCTACACACAAAATACGCACAGATCTGTTTGTAAGTACGGTTGATAAATGAGGGCCCTGGTCTGACAACACCACAGCAATCATTAAGAAGGCCCAGCAGTGGCTTCACATGACAAGGGTCCTCAGGAAATAAAATCTGAACCCCGAGCTTCTAATGACCTTCTACTGCTTGTCCATAGAGAGCCTGTTTACTGTATCATAGTATGGTAGAACTGCACCAAATAGGGAGGCTCCAGTAGTACAGCTGTGCAGAGGATCACTGAGTGCCCTCTACTCCCCCTGACTTTCATCTAAACCTCCCACTGCCTCAACAGAACAAGAAATTTCATCAAGGACAGCTCCTAACCTGGCCATGACCTGTTCCACATATACTGATCTCTGGAATGTGCTACAGGTATATCAGGATAAAAATCGACTGAAGAACAGTTTCATTTCAAATGCCATCACCACAGTTAACTGAAACATAATACTGAATTAGGGTTGGGCGATTAGACGAATTATTCGGCCATCGACAATTAGCCTTTCGCCGGCCCTGCCCCCAGAACGGCTATTGTCCAATCACACATCATAGCAATCGTTACTATCCAACAACTCCAAACAAAATGATGAAGCTAAGCCTAATTTATACTACTAAGCATTAGCCTCGATAGTAGTCGTGTCCCCTTCGTTTCCCTTCAGAACCTCCTCATCGAGCTCAACCAGCAACAGCCAAGCATGAGTGCTCCCCCCGCCCGCGGCTGTGTGGAGGTCCGCCTCCCAGACTATCCAAGACCCTTTTAGGTAAGACACACCGTGCCGGCAAATCAGTGTAATATTACCTCAACCGTGTGTCTTATAAACGCACATTAAGCCTATTGGCGCAACAGCGGGTGGTGTCATGATCACGTGATGAATTAATGCTGAGCTCCGGCCAGGAACTATATTGAAAATGAAAGTAAACATGGGCTTAAGTTTCTTTTTGTTAACAGAACCAGCTGAGATGATAAACTGGAGCGATGCAGAGCACCGGGAGCTTTTAGAGCTGCCTGCAGCTCAGATCATCCCACAGGTGACATCTGACAGCTCACAGGGACACCGCATCGCCGCCACCGCTTCTTGGATCCACGTGATCCCGGACGCTGCCTTCTCCAGAAACTCCCAACTCCTTGTTCCCTGCTACGCTTCACTCAGCGGAGCAGACATTAATATATCCCTTCACTGCATACTGTAACCCTTTTTCCTCGATCTGGATGATATTGAGGAATTGCTCCAAAAAATGTCGCTGACACGCATCCGTCTACTTCTTTCCATCACGTAAATCTGCAGAGCTGTAGTATTTGATCCACTTATTGTCGGACTTGGCAACAGTAACTAAGGGGGGCGTGGCTCGGCAAAAGGTCAATTGGCTGAGCCTTTAAACGGTCGTTTTTACAAGAGGTGATTTGTTTATTTATTTTCCCGTGATTGTTGGTTAATGATTCATGCAGATGCGCAGATATTTTAAATGTTACGCATAGAGAACATCACAGAGGTAATATAATCAATTAAGTAATTCCCATCTGAGCATTATCTCACACTTTCTCCACATCTCGCTGCTGGCAGTGCGCACTGAAGCTTTGGAGCGTGTCTGTGACGGACCTATGCACAAGAGCGCAATGTCAAGGGCTTCCAGATCTGGAAAGTGGAAACCCTTCTATCTTTCAGAGAGTCTAGTAGACTTCTTGTTATTTAATTTGGAGAAATGTTTCCTGATTTTAAAACTCTGCCTGAAGTGGCGCTCCTTATTCCGGCACCCGCTTCGGATCCAGTGTGCCAAAAGAGCCCTGAATCATCAGAACAACATTTAAACAGCCATGAGCCAGTCTGAGGCAAAAGTTCAGAACCTCATGAGCCTCTTCAGCAATGCTCTAAAGACATTTAATTATGGACATGCAGGTGACCAGTTCAGGTTTACACGGAGCAAAAGGAATGTGCGTTCGGGCCGCGGCAGGTGAAATATTTCTAATTTAAGTGAAATCGTTTAATTACATTGTTACTGGGGTACTGTTCAGCTTGTTTTGACTAAATATTAATTAAAAATGAATGAAAATGTAATGTTATTGAATGTTTATTATTTTAAAAACGAAAGTGAAAGGAAATGGATGCGACCTTTGGCTGTGAGCAAATCGCAGTGTGTCCTAATGCAGCAGCAATATTCCATTTCCTACTCAGATTCGTAAAAGAAAGAAACTCAGTAGCCTATGTTAAAAAAACAAACATTTGATTTAAATAAAATACCACGATGGGCACTGCAGAGAAACAAAGATGAGGCTTATTGATAAATACAGATTGTGCAATATTTTGTTAACTGTGCTGTGAAGCCAACCAGATATATATACTTATTTATTCCCCCCAGCATACTTACAGCGCCTTTGAAAAGTACACCAACCCCCACCCCCTTTTGGCAATTTATTGGTTTTTCTACCATTACGTTTTTAATTTTTTATACATTACAATTACGTTATTTCCATTGTGTTGCACTGCAAATTGTATACTTTCAATCACATTGTACACGTGTTCAGTGGAAAAAAATAGTTACTTTATCCTTTTACCTTGGTTTCTTGGAAGAAGACATCATCTGACGTCACTTGTAGGTAGAATCTGTACTTTGTTTTACAGGACTTCTTCACAACTGCATTCAGATTACTCCAGTAAGTCTTATCTAGCTCTTTCTTCATTTGATCACAGAAATCAAAATGGTTCTTTGGTTTAGTCCTCGAGTAACCACGATGGATTCTTTTAGATCTAGATGAGGTCTTTTTGACAGAACAGACATCACGCATCTTGGCCTCATACAACCTTGCACCTTCTGCAACCATTTTAGAAATCTTAGCAGTCTCCGCTCTGTAGCTCGTTTCCTGAGAAAGAACATCCATCTTTTCTTCCTTTGTGGACTCTGTCGGGCATTTCCTATCAGACATGTCCACCATTATTTTTTGCCTAACATGCTGCATGTCCCAAAACTCCCCAGAATCCTCCTGCTCCTCAAGGTTGGAGAAGTTGACAATCAGAGGGTTGGTGCAAGGTTGTTTCAAACTCACACAGACATCCTGCTGACGAACAGGTCCGCACTTACTCTTTTTCAAAAGGTTTTTCATTTGCTCTGAGAAGATGAGATGCTCATGCTCAATTGATGCCTGAGTGGGGTCATCTGGTAGGGACCTCTGAGAAAGCTGGTCCAGAACACAGTAAGATTTCTTCTGACTTGTATTAAAGATTGTACATACAATTGAGTCTTGATCTCCTGTAACACGACCATATTTACTAACACCATTATCTTCATGATACGGGAATGGTTTGTCTGAGAAGTCGTTCCATTTGTTTCGTCCAGTTGGATGCCCAGTCCTGTATCTCAAGCGTCCTTGATTTTTCAAAATGTCTGTGTTAGTTTTCTTTAAAGGCATGGAGGTTGCTGAAGATTTTTCAGTAATATGAATCCTGGCTTTTTTATGTCTGAAGGTAGTTTCAACATGGTTGTCTTTAGAAAGTCGCTGCATCTGACCTTCCATGCTCTTGTTTAATCCCACTGCTGTAACAGGATGCTGAGAGTGTGAACGAGATTTAGGATTTAAACTGGACTGTAAAGTTGTTTTATTTTCATCTTGAAAACATTCAGCAGAGGTTAAATATCTGTAGGACCGACGCTCTGACTCTACAGAGGCCTGATGTCTGTAGGAACGTTTAAGATGGTGCTGAGAGGTTGATTTTTTGTTCTTAAGCTGCAATTTCACATTCGGAACTTCCTCCGATATATTTTTTATAGGTAAAGAAATACCATCTGTTGGTTTGGGGTACAGATTTTGTGAGCTAAAACTTGACATCTCGGAGGGGGATTCATTGCCTGTTCTCTGATTTGTGGCATCAACTGTAATGCTGCTCAGTTCCAACCAAGTGGGGGGAGACGTAGCAGAGGTATTTAGTAAATCAGGAGATTTTTTTAAGTCAGCTGTTTTGATCTGATGTGGGATGTCACATTCAGTGGAAAGGTAATCATTTATACTTTCAAGAACTCTTAGAGTTCTAAGTTTGACATCAGAATGAGGACCATTAACAGAAGAAGCAACAGGAGAATCATTATTAGCTGTAGAAGTCTGAAGTATCTTCTCAAATGGCAGCTCTTTCATCACAAGTGTTGAGCTTCTGCTAGAACCTTTTGGGGTAATGTTTAGGCAGGCTTTATGATCACCATTAGTAAATGTACAACTGGTAGGACTTGAGGATGACATGTACTCAAATGAATTTTCATCCATTGTTGGAGTAGCAGACCTGCTGTCAGACATACTTTCACAGACTTCCAGTTTCTGGGTGTCAATCTTATCAAGAGGTGTTGTGCTGTGAGGAGACATTTTTTCCTTTTCATTACAACTTTTAAATGTATTACTCTCTGCACTTGGGAGCTCTTCAAAAGGGTTGGTAGCTTCATTAATAAATGGTATAGTTTCCTGGTCTTGAACAGCTTTTTCTGCATCATCTAGTTGTAACACATGGATGTCAGCTGCGTCTTCTCCCAAAGATGGAATTGCAACTCCATCCCAATTTTTCTCAACATCACCATTTGTTCCAACTGCTTTTGAATACGTTTTTTCAGAAAACAACTTGTCTGACTCATACATTTTTACAACTTCACTATCAAATGAAGGAGAATGCTTTGGACTTGTTTGGCCAGTTTTCACTTCCCTCTCAGTTGGGTTGATTTCCTGCTTATGATCATTACAGCAAACATTAAAATCAAAGTTTGATGTATTGGTTTTGTTTTCCATTTCAATACTATCATTTTCACTGGGAATGCATGGTGTAGTGGGAGAGTCATCCAATGTACATGAACTTTCATAAGAAAATGGTAACACTGGCTTTACATCCTTATTCTTGATCGTCTCAAAGTTGTCGTCAGCAGCAGCATCTTTAGAAATATCGGCAATCTCTTTTGGAGTGTGACAACTGTTCAAAACTGGACTTTCATCTTTTAGTGGAACAGGATTTGCACACAAATTGTAGACATCATCGTTTGTATTATCTGGCAACAGTTGGTCATGCGTTTGTGCTTGAGCAATACTTTCTGAAGTGCAATCCTCCTTTACTGGACCATCAGATGTCTTAGGTACATGCTTGGGTATTGAAGCTATTTCCATTTCAGTTGAACTGCCAATTTCTTTCATATCAAGTTTATCTTCTCTCAGGCAATCATCTTGGAATTCTTGAAGTCTTTCACAACAATCCACATCCTCATTCAGATCATCACTGTGGTCAGGTGAGACAGCTACAGTTTCCTTACTTGACAGCAGCTTTTCATTCACTAAATCTCCTTTGCAGATGTCATCTATTTTTTGGTCAACAGAGACACTATCTGTGTCCATCTCATCAGGTAAAAGATCTATATTGACTTCTGGGCACGAATCAATTTTTGTCTTGAAACTTTCTTCAACTTTGTTTGTATGAACCAAATCACTTTCTTCTGAGTTGGAGTTTAACTTTTTATCTGTAACAGATTTTGGTGCATCAGTCTCATCTTTTTGTTCCAACCCCTTTGTAGCTTGTGAATTTTCTATGAAATCCTTCAAAATAGTGGTGGCTTTGTTGCATCCATGCAACACATGGCCACTTCCAAGTGCTGCTGAAGCAGCTTCTGGCTCAAGGTTTAAACTTTTGGCTTCTGCTTGAGAAAAGTATGCCTCATCAACCGTTGAAATTGGTGCTTCTTCATGATTAAGCCACAAAGCTTTTTGAGAGGGTTCAGTCTTGTCACTTTCAATAATTTTTCCATCATTTATCTGATTGATAACTTCTGTATCAATCT
This sequence comes from Aphyosemion australe, assembly GCA_006937985.1. Taxonomy (NCBI): domain Eukaryota; kingdom Metazoa; phylum Chordata; class Actinopteri; order Cyprinodontiformes; family Nothobranchiidae; genus Aphyosemion; species Aphyosemion australe. The sequence goes on from SSNS01000061.1 coordinate 1,606,754, forward strand.
TTTTGCAAAGCTGAAAAACAACAACAAAATATATGAAAATACAGTTTATGCTCATAATCAATGGGAGCAGACCAAAATTAATGGTCATTGATTTAAATGTTTGACATTTTAAAAGCAATTAACACAACAGCAATACAAACAATGGATATTTGGTTTAAACACAACCATCAGCAACAGGACAAAACAAAAAGCCTGCTACTTTTATTGGTATGTCTAATACCAGTTTCTGAAAATACATAAGATACTTGAATGTCACGTCTAGTTTAAGAGGCCTCCTTTAAAAATGCTAAAATGTTTAATGGCTTTGAAAAGCATTGTAATGTCCACCTTGCAACTTCAAAGTGCACATTACTATGGGACTAAAAGGTCTGAGCTGTCAGATAGATGATCAGATGTATTGATAAATGAACTGATAGACAGAACAATGCACTGTGGATGTTCTTTTCTGTAATAATAACTGAAGACCCAAACCTTAGATGTTTCTTCCTCCGTTGACTCTTCTGCTGACTTTAGATTAGTCAATGCTTCAAAATGTTTGCTTTGTGCACTGGACACTTCTCTGTCGATTTGTAGCTCTGAAGAAACTGGTTCTTCACTGGAGCTCCTTAGTGACAAATCCAAAACCTCAGAATCTGGTTCCAAGAGTGTGTCCTCTTTTTTGCTGAGATCCAAAGCTTCTGAGACCAAGGCATCTGGGGTGCTTGTTACACTTGAAAGAGCATCAGATGGATTGGTACTGTGTTCAGTCCAACCTGGATCTGAATCCAATTCACTGGACTTTTTCAAAGATTTGATCTCTTCAAAACAATGTTGTGAGACACTCGAGTCAATCTGGAAGTATCTAGATGTTGATCTGCTGTAAAACAAGCCTATCCACAAGTGGAAGATAAGCCGCACCTCCTCAGAAGTGTCTTGAATGGAGAAATCCCATGGCCTAATGGAGATGCAAAAGCCATTAAAAATTTTTATCTTCAATGTCAAGTTTACTACAACAAGCGAGTATAACACTGAACTTAGGGAACAAAAATTGTTATCAATTTTTGTAAGTATTATGCTGTACATACCCATGCAAAGCTCGAATGATAACTTGGTCCTTTGGGTGACTTGTAAACCGACTGTCTAGATTGAAGTCATAGTTTTCTTGCCATTTTCTTGTGACCTGGATAGATCCATCCTTGAGAACAAAGGTGCGAGTGTGTCTGAATTTTTGCTTGTGCCTGTGCGAGTAGTCTGAAGTCCTGTTTTCCCATAAGTCTTCCTGAATGAGAGATGGTTGTAGTGTTTTAACATCATCGCTGTACTTTGATTGATGATAGTTAAGCAGTCCGGTTGAACCACTTAATGGTTGCACCTGGAAAGTTGCACCTGGCAAGTCCAACAGTAAAGAGGAAGATTGGGGAAGTGAGTAATTATGTTCCTTAGATATGAAACCAATCAATTCACTGTTTCCAACATGAGGACTTGGTGAAGGACACTCAAGAGGCTGAATGGCTTTAGCAGCAGAATTCTTAAGCAGAGCATGAAGAACTGACTCGTGATCAGCACTGGAAAGCGCTTTTGTAAGTTCACATTTCTTCAGACTTTCTTTAGGATTTATGTCAAGTGCTTGATTTGGTTGTGGAGGAACCTGGTCATTACTGACACTCAATGCCAAGTCAGCAAGTAAGTTCAAAGCATCTGTAGAGGAGCAAGCACTTTTCATTTTTTCCTTAACAGTCTTCCTGACAGTATTATCGCTAGAACAGTCATTGTGTGTGACTTTTTCAGTGGTATAACAAGCTGGAGTTTGAAAATGCAACCACCCTGTAAAGACAAAATAGACAAGAAAAAGAGAAACTGCATGAAGACAAAAAAGTAGCACATTGAAAGCACATGAAAAACACCTTTGTATCAATACTAGGAATGTATCACCAACATGTAAGGTTGGTCATTGTTCAAATGGAAGATGTTGGTTTAATAAAAAAAGCATGCTTATAGCAATTGATATGACAAGCAAAAATGCTGCATAAGCAAGAAAAGGTAAGAATCATTTAGAAACAGCTAAGAGCAAAGAGGAGAAAACGCAAGCTAAGGATAGTTACAGGGGTTACAGAGACAAGCAACAAATTACTTGATGTCATTACTATTATTTAATAACTCTGAACCATGAACCATTCAGAATAATAAATTTTACTTACATTTCTTTTTAACATTTTCTTCAGATATGCTTTGATGCCTTTTCAGCATCTTAATCCTTTTCCTTGGGTAAATTGATAGAGGCCTCTGCATAATTTGAAGCCGTTTTTCTAGTGAGATGAGTTGTTCTTTCTCTGTTGAGTTGTTCATCTGCTGAGCATTCTGATCCTCGGTTTTCTGAATCTTTTCTTGATTCTCTCTAGGGGTCAGACCTAAGTAATTTGCAAAAGCAGGGTCAACAGAAGACATATTTGAGCCTTTGTTGAGATCTGAATCAATGTTTTGAGGAGTTTCATTTGTACACTTTGATGTCTCAGCATCCAAGTTCATCTTCTTGAGACAATGGTCCTCATTTTGGAGCGTATTTTCAGCCCTTTCTTCTTTCTCGAGGAAATCTACTTTCCGTTTTCGTCTTGAGAGAACCGATTTTAGTCTACTCAGCAGAAATTCACCTTTTGCTAAACGTTTTAATGGTGAAAGGGTTTGGATCACATCGTTTTCAACTGCATGCAAAAGAAAGCTCTCTGTGCCACCATTTTTTGGAGAATGGTTGCTCAAGTCAGGAGTCAAAGGCACTGAACCATTTTCACCAACTGGTTGATCAACATGAGCAACACTTCTGAGATCATTCTCATCTTCTAAAGAGGTTGTAGCCTTGGCTTCTACTTTCTCTGAAGCAGCACTAGACATGTTCTCCATTTCAACTTTGTCCGCTGCATCCTCAGGAACATCAATGACCATCTGTTCAAGGGACTCATCTTTTTTTGTAAACTGCAGCTTAGTCGCATCAGAAATGTCCACAGAACCAAAAGGAACCAAAGTTCTCCCACATTCACTGATAACTGGCTTGAGGTCCCAGCGCTCAGTTTTCTTCCTAAATGGTAACGCATCAAGTTCCATTAAAGTTGTGCTTTCCAGGCTCTCCTGCACAGCAGCTGTTTTTTTAGTTTCCACTTTGGCTGAACTAACAATAGATCTTGCTTTTTTATTTTTTGATGGTGGTTTTCCATATCTGCGCTTTCGCCTATGTAATTTTCTCCAATTCGTTTTCAAAGGATTACTCAAGGGAGGGAGATCAGACTCCTTAGCATGTTTATCTTTTTTGCAGTGTAAATGATCAACCTCTCCTGTTGATACAGCTGTCTGTACACTGCGAGTTTCAACAGCAGGTTTAGAAACCTTTTTTTGCACTAGGGAAAGTCTACTCTGCCACTGCCTGGGTTTTGCACCTGTGAGCTTGGCAACCTCAGAGGAATTCAAAATCTTTCTCACTTTGTTACTTTTATCACTAACAGAGTTTGCTTCTGCTTTCTGCATTTTAGATATAGATGAAAAATCAGAAAACTGAAAATCTCTCCGCTTTCCTCTTGAAACCGCAGTGACGTCACTTCGATTGTCATTAGTGACTTTCCTCTCTGCCGAGGTTATGCTGACAATAAGCTCTGCAGGAAGATCATCTGATATAGGAGAACCAAGAAGATCCTTTGCCTCCATATCATCAGTTTTGTTCAGCTTAATGAGGTCTGCCATCTTTTGATTGTCTGGTGCATCACCTTCATCTTGCAAATTGTCTAGCAGACTATTTTGAAGATCAAATGTGGGAACAACAGGTGACTTGGTACTTGACATGTCCAACTCAACATTCACTGGGGTTTGTTGGTCTGAGAACTGATCTTCTAAATCCATGTCTACTGGACTGGCTGGTGCTTCCTCTGGTGAGGACAAACATATATAAACATCGTCATCAAAGTCCTCTCTTTGTTCCTCCCGTCCAGCTGTCAAAATTTCAGAAACCTTTGATACTGGCAGTTGAAAGGAGGCTGGTTTGTTCAAGTATGACTTAAAGGTCTGCCATGACCTGTTAGTCAACTCAGGATATGAATAAAGGTGTTTGTGAGCTTCTCCTACATCATACTGGTCTGGAAAAATGCTTAGTTCCCTTGAGGGCCTTGCAGAAAGTCCTGGATTTATTAGTGTGGCATAACTTTGCATTTGTTGCGCCAACACTTCACAAACATCCCTGTTTGGGTCCATGGGTGTTTTCTCAACTTCGCCCTCAGCAAAACTCAGTACTGGTAGAAGCTGAAGAATTTCACTTGATGTGGCATGGCTCTTCTGTCCAAATTTTGTGTCTATGACAAATCAAAACAGATGATTTAATACCTTTGAAATATAAAACTTAAAGATGCATTGAGTCCAGGCTAAATTACTACCACTAAATTGAGCTAATAGTTGATCATCATGTTGATTTGAAAAACAAAAGCCATATTTACCTCGTCTTACAACTCGTGAGTCAGGAAACACAAAAAGACCTTGCATTACATCACTTGAGGGGGACTCAGTGTCTAGAAAATATAAATAAATGTAATTCTACGCTATCTCTCCTAAAAACAGAATTTAGTTGTGCAATTGCGAATCTCTAAACTTTCAAATTTTGAATACTGTACCATCATATCTGAGAAACTGAGAAGAATGCAAGAGAATAAGAAATCCACCATCATTCAGTTGAACAACAGGAGCCTGTACAAATAGAAACATTTTAAAAAATGAAGATTAACTACACATTTTCAACCAATGTCAACATTAAATGCACAGAAAACAATGAAAACATTTTTATCTCTAATTGTAATGTACTGACAGAAAGATAATTTAAACGTTTATAAAACATCAAATAACCTTTTGCTAGTTACAACAGGAATCAAATAATCTACCTTGCTCTCCGTTTTATTTTAGCATAGACTGAATACTTTGGTTCTCAGGCAACATTAATTCATGAATAACTAAGCCATGCAAACTCACAAAGTCTTTCTCCTTGATCTCTGCAAGGAGCTGAGCAAATGAGCCATGCTCTTCTGCTTCAGAGGGCACAAACTCACACAGATTGCAGTAAATCCCGTCATGAAATGCTGAAAAAAGCAACAAAAAATGTTAATTTGTCCAGAATATCTCTTAAAATAAAAAATATATATACATTCCATTGAACATTTTAAAAACCCACCCTCTTCAGTATAGCAGTTTTCAAAAACAGCCCTTGGCAACAGCTGTTGCAGGACTGAGATAGCAGTGACTTTGTCAACTTTCACCACTGGTGGTCTTTGACAGAAAAAAGGGTCAAATATTAATACTAGGTTAAAACATGATAGTAAAAATACCATATACATGTTAATGTGCACATGTGACTTACAGTTTAACAGGAACATGGGCCACAGTGGTAGACCTGAGGTCAACATGGTAGGACTGGGGGCCTATTTGAAACTGACCCCTCCAAGGTAAGTAATGACAAACTAAGGTAAACACAGATAAAATATATGTGGTCATAAAAGCACACATCATTATTCAGATTTTTTAAATAAAAAAAAATTCTATCATTAATAGTTTTATAATTTTTTGATGTCGATTTACATGACCTAAAACTACAACTTTCTTTAACAGTAGGGTAAGAATGAATGCCTCAAATCATTTTCTGTGGAAATGAAAGCACTTGCTCTCCTCATCCTGTGAGTAAAAGTTTGTTGAAGGAGTGGTGGGCAGAAAACAACAGATGGTCATTTTTCATTAATATTCATGATACGCAAATTAGGGATGCACCGATTGCAGTTTTTGGCTGATTACCAATCACCGATCTTGAGAAAAACCTGAGATCAAGGCCCAATAAATCGGTTGGCCGATCGATCGGTACACCTCTAACGCAAATGCCTCATCTCCGATTGGCTAACAGCAATGCAACTCTTCCTCCTCCTTGTTAAAAATGACTCAATACTGTAAAACATATTTTTGGACAAAAAATATAATGCTGTCTCATCTCCACAAATAACACAAGCCTGAATGTGTTCCACCATGTCGTGAGTTGCTAGTAGTTAGCTTCTAAAAGCCGAGATGCGGTCACAAGCCAAGGTGGGCGAGACTATGAATACAAATTTTCCCGGTGACGTAGAAGATAGGGATGAGCGAGTACACCACTATCTGTATCTGTACCTGTTCAACCATCTAAATTATCTGCATTTGTATCTGTACTCGGAGTGGGTGGGGCCTAAACCAGAAGTGGGCGTGGTTCACCCGGAAGTGGGTGCGGTTTAACTCGGTACATTATTTTAAGTCTGAAATTGATATGGATTGATCACAAGTTGCTATATGTATTGTTTATTTGAAAACTATTTACAGATCAGCCTCAGAATTGAGATTCAGTGTTTTTGATCACAACTGTGAAAGGAACTATTACAGAACAAATTTTTCGATAAACTCAGAACATGAATAGTAAAGTGCATGAATGAATATAACTGAACATATGCAGTATATGAACTACTAGAATAAGACACAACTTTTCAATTTTAATTTTTTATAATTTTATGATCAAACTATTTTTTTCTAAAGTTCTTGGCATTTTTTCCCCACAGAGTTAAACAAAACAATGTTGATTAAGGTGTGTGTGCGCACGCGTCTGTGTGTGAGAGAGAGAGAGGTTTTTCTACTGACCAAAATAGTCCTGTGCCGTATTTTGAGAGAGAGAGACCAACGCGATACGAGCCATTTTCAGCTCTCTTGTCAAATGCACCGCTACGAAACAAGTAACTTTAAATGTTACACAAACTGAAAAAGAGGAGAGCTGAAGAAGGGAGGACAGATTACTGAAGCAACATGACGAGAGAGAGAGCTACAAGCACAGTCACTGTCATGTGTGAGCGGAGGAGCACAGCTGCCTCCCGGCGCGGCAGAGATGGTTTTGTCTGTAGGGAGGGGCGGGCGCGCTGTGTGACTGGCCAATCACGGAGCGTAAAGACAGTCAGTTACCCAATGAGGATTCTCCTTCCACCCGAACACAGATAATCATGAATTTTACTCATTTAATATTCGTACTAGTCAAAAATGCATTGACTCAAACGAGTATCCGGCTCATCCCTAGTAGAAGAGATGTTTTTTTTTCTGACCCAACTGTTTTTCCTATTTCTTTTTTGCAGCTAATATAGTTGATAGCGGTTGAAGAAAAACCTCACGCTCAGCATGCATATGCGACTCAGAGCAACAGATTGTATTTCAAAAAGAAAATGTATTAGTTTCTCAGTGAAGGAGACCTTTAAGTGGAAACCAAATTTTCTTCAGTGCTGTTTGATAAAGATTGATCTTTGACACTCTAAGATTCATTGGAGGATTGTTGTTTACAGTTTTTCTAGTTGTTAACACTCAATTACTTGTCAGTCAGACACAATGACTGCAAAATGTAACTGAAGCACCAACCCCCTAAACCAATTCTGCTAAACTACCAATGCAATTCCTGCTTTACACTCAAATTGCAGTTATAAAACAAACTTTTGTCAAAACATTACACACAATTCTTTGCATTTGGCACAGTTTTCTTGAAGAAAATCTCGTTTTCACAAGAAACACATTATTATTCAAAATTGTAAAGTCAGTTGTCGTACTTTACATACCAACTCATCACATGTGCAAACACCTGTCATACATAATTGCAACTAAGAAATCAAAGCTGCATAAAAGGGCAACTGGTGAGCTCTTCTGTTTTGGAACAATGGATGCCAAAGTTGGAAACAGAGGCAGAGCCAGAGGTGTGACAGTTAGAGGAGACAGTGAGGACGACAAAGGCCAAGGAACATAATCCCTGATGAGATCAAAGCCACTTTGACCAAGTGGTCCACCATGGTCTAACAATGAAGGAGGCTGGGCAATGAGTACAGCCAAATTTGAGCAGGTACACTGTAGCATCCAAAGACGAAGGCGGGGAAGGAATGTCATTGGCCAGCGTGCCATTGTTGAAGTCCCTGGCCAGCGTGGTGGGAACATCACATTAGGTGCGTTTAACTTTATCGGAAGTTTGGAGAAAATTTGCAGGAAGTCCCCGACGTGCGCTTGTCTCCACTTGACCAGGCCAGCCAAACGGTTGTTTTCCGGAACCTTCTGAGTACCAGATTAAGGGTAGGTACTCGGAATGGCCCGATAAAAGGCCCAGTGAAGACGCTGGGCGGGAACGCTGCCGATTGGTTGCAACTCAGTCGGAAATTATGTCAACTCAGGAGGAAATAGGAAATGCATATATGTGGCGGGAACCGTTATTTTAAAAAACATAGCAAACATAAACATGCCGACTATTGTTGCTTCCTCCATTGTTTCAATCTTTGTTTACTGCTTTTCACGTTTTGCGCTGATCAATGACGTAACTCACTGCGCAGCGGTCGTGATGTACTGGCGTTTCATCAAATTCCTTACAGGGCCAAACATATATGGAGACAGGACAGCTTAAGATGGGGCTTCGGATCTCCCGGTCAATTTCATGCTCAGATTTGCCCTGAAGTTCCGATAAAGGAAACGCACCTATAGTGTGCAGTAATTTCCAACCATGGTGTCATCCATAACCATGCTAACCTTGGCCCCTACAACACTGCCCATCTGATCACATTCCTGGACATCCTACACAACACACTCATTCTACCAGATCAGATAGATGGCCCAGAGCAGCTCAGGTTTACTGTCATTTGGAACAACGCAAGTTTCCACTGGGCTGCTCTGGTTAGTGACTGGTTCACTGCCCACCCATACTTTTTAGATGTTTATCTCCCTACATAGTCTCCATTCCTCAATCCTACTGAGGGATTTTTTGAAGGGTTTTGCCCATTGTGTGCGTTTTTTTATTTGTGTGTAGAGTTCTTACAATATGAGGCATGCTTTCAGAAAATGTGTGTAAACAATTAGGAAAAACTAAGAATACATTAGACATCCTGTTAATTGGTTATGTGTATTCTTATGAAAACAGTCAATAGTTTCTTACCCAGTTCTTTCATCTTACTGAAAAGACAAAAAAAGACACAATCAGTTTTATTTGAATATTGACGTTTTATATACCGATTGACTGGCTAGATATTATGAGAAGCTAAGCAAATGGGTACGTCACTGAAAAGATACAGTACCTTGTCTCCTGGGGAAGAAGTACAGCTTTGGTGTCCTTGTATGAAAATGATACAATAGCAAAAGGACAGGCAGCACTGGGGGACAGAGCTGTTTCATTGCTTCCATCATTTAGCAGTTCATATATGTAATACTAAAAGAAACAAAACAAAAAGGGCATTTAAGATGTCTAGAGTCCACGTTTTTATCATTATTTTAAAATGAGACACTGAACACAACCACGGCAATAACTATAAAGGATCAACGTTCTTCATGAGTACTGATATTTTACCTGAGTTCTCTCAAAAGCAAGGAATGAGCTTGTTTTTGCAGAAACTAAAGGCAAATGTTCCGACACGTGACAGTCAAACCCCACAGTGGGTTCTGAGAAATTCTGGGTGTAGTTCTCTACAACTTTTTTAACTTTACCCTGGTGACAAAAACAACAAAAAGATGTCATTCATATCGGCAGCAATAACTCATCAGGTGAATATGTCACAATTCTTCTTTCCAGTACCTTCGTCAGCCTGATGATGGCGATGTACCCAGATTTTCCATGATACCAGGGATTTAGATCCAGACAATCAGAGTAAATTGGCAAGTAAACACCTTTTTAAAAGACAAGACACGTACTTACTATCACTCTTACAGGCAGGAAAACATATTTTAGAAAATAATAAAAATACTGCTGTGTTCATTGTGATATTATAAAAGTCTGCCTCAGAACTGACACACCTACAGAAAGTCAACTTTGTTCTGCAAGATGATTGCATCACCCTTGTGAAGGACACACCTTCAGTTCAAAACATTTCATTGAGCTTCAGGCAGTTTAGTTGAACAGGTCATAATACTGACATCTGTCTTAAGGTTTATGTGTTTAACATACCATACAGCTATATGCACAAGTCAACAAAACCTGCGAGTGCTCGTTTACCTAAGCCATGTACTGATGCCTTACAGATACATAGAGTACCAACAGTTAATACAAAAGTAGAATTAATCTGAAAAAGCTAAATAAAACTGCTGTTCATGAGTTAAGTTGAGCAACTTCTGAAAAAAAAGCAAGTCATAAGCCTGGTTTAGTCAGTGAACTGAGGATGTAAAACTGGTCTGACAGGTTTTGTCTTTGCCATGCTTCTTTGCTAGGCGTGTAAAAAAACAGCCCTGAGACTCAGAATTACCTAAAAGGTTTGTTAAAAACAGGCATAAAATCTGTCAGAGCAACACAATAATCAATGCTGGAGCTCAAACTGCTCAAAACAGCTTTAAAATTTAGATTTCAAACAGAAATTATCTCAGTACAAGGCACCTACATTCAGTCACGTGTAACACAATGAAGTTATTGTTTTCAAGTACAGTTTCAGAGGCCTTCTATTCATTAGTATGCTGATAAAACAGCTCCGTACAAAACTTCTTACCTAAAACATGTACCCCACATTTAACACGTCCTAATGTGTGTATTAATACATGTTTAGGAACAAAGAGTTAAACTTGAAAACTGTACAGAAGTCAAATAAGCAACAATAATCTTTGTTACAGCTAAATTTAGATTAAAAAAACCATAAGCTGTATGTTTGTTGCAGCCTACAGTTTCAGTTTCACATAAAACATTCTTCCACTTTCATTTCTATACGATATAACAGCTCTCAGATTTGCTTTCACTTTTAAATGCACCGGAGTACGAGACAAACAGCAGAGATAATTCCTGTCCTTTATCTGGACTACTGGTGTGGACTTTCAGCATGCACAGGGAAAATACTTCTGTACTACTTTTTCATCCATTCAACCGTAAGTAAGAGTTTGCTTTGTTCCCAATTCTTTTGTTCGCATGTGTGAGTTTCTGGTAGGAAGGGAAGTGTAGTTATTTACCCTTTGAGGGATCTCCCAAAGTTGTACAAGTGCTGTTTCCTCTGAGCACCCCAGTTTCTGCAAGTGCATTCGCCTTGAAACAAATAAGAGTTCAAATTAAATCTAAAACAGGAATTTAAAGTGTATTCTCTGGGCTGTGTAAGTGTCTTTGTACCTTTGTGTCATCCTCAAACAACAAAAATCCATAGGATTCCTCGAGGTCATCTTCTGAATATCCTGCATTTTTGCTTTTAGCTCGAAAGGAATCATACTGTTGTAAAAAAGGAAATTGAAGGATCAAGGCTGTTCTGCATTAAAGAGCAGTTCCTATTTTCATGTATTTCATGGATTTGTTTAAATAAACATTCCCATATGGGAAGAGAAATGCAGTAAAACTAGGAGCTAAAAGACAGAGCTAACCTTTTGTTCCAGTTTAGGATTCTTTACCAAAACAGCAGACTTGTATCTGAAAAACTGCTTTGACTCTTCGTATAAGTACGCACTTTGAAGTAGAGCCAAGACAGTGTTCTGAAAGACGTCTGAAGTCTCTGACACGGGTATTAAAACACCTGGAATAAACAAAAATAAACAAATAAGGACATAATGGAAATATACAGCGACACACTGGAAATTTACAGCAGTTCGGGAGGAAACTACGTGGTATTTCACAATCCTGGAACAGGCTTGACCTAGGAACCGACACCAATAGTTTATGCGTCGTCATCGTATTTAACTCTTCAGTAACTATGGTTTTATATTACATCTTGGTCTAAATGTATATTTGTGTGAACACGCGTCACAAAACTTTAAGGGAAAAACAAGAAAGAGAAGCTCTTCACCATTTCGACTTTCCATTGCTTACGAAAACTGTCCGTCTCCCTCTGTTTGTCGGTGAAAACAGCCGTCCTTGGTTTCAAACATCACAGTCGGATAATAAAAATCACAAAGTCCCATGAATCCAGTCACAATTGACGCTTGTAAAGTCCCTCACCCCGCTGCCAGCTCCAACTAACGTCCATGCGACAACAACCAGGAAGTTACAAAAGCCTCAGTTCCAAACGCAAAGGAGAAAATATTCAGAAGAAAGTCACTAATGTCGCCCTGCAACTAACACATTCGTTAAACTATGAACGCTCTGCGGTCCCCCACATGGCTCTCAGTATGGACCACATACGTACAATCTCGAAACGAAAAAGAAACAGAAACCTATCGAGGCTAAGCGTCCATCTTGAAGGTCTCCACCAAACTAATGTGGGCTATGGCGAAGCTAGTTAGCGCGTGCAGCAGACGCAGAGGGCAGGCGAGCAGCTGAACGTTCTATAATATTAATAATACAGATTCGCGAGTCAAAACGACGGTTTAATATGCTATTTGCCCATCTGAACTACTAAACCGTCGTTTCTACTGTGGTTGTATAGTCAACCGCAACTATTTAGAGAGAAGAGGAAGTTTGCGATCGCTTTCTCAAAATTTGCAAAATTTGAGAAAGACAAAGCGTCAGCAACCCCCAACGGCGAAAGTGGGGCATTTTTAACTTTACTGGAATTAAAAGTATTCTAAGTGAGTTGCAGCCAAAATAGTGTGTCCTGGTTAGTGTATAAGCAAAGTAGTGAGTCTAAGATAGTTTTTTAATAGGCCTATATGAATGCTCTTCTTACAGATCATTTACATCTGGATAAGTCATAAAATCTATCTAATGTAGTTACTGTGATGTCAAAGTACATTCAACAGCCCATTATCAGCACACAAGAGTCATATTATGCAACCTTGCAAGAAAATGTATGAAATTTCAGTCTAAGATTGCAAATGTGGAAATTTTGTTGTCGCAATTTAAAAAAATGTTGTCACATTTTGTTAAAATGGTTCCAAAAAATAAAACTTGTGACAAAAACGTGATTATACATCCTTTTAACAAATTACTCTGGAATAGTTTCAGCTGTACATAAACAAAATAAAGTTTATTTGGAAATCATGTTTCCTGAAGGGAAAAGTATACTTCTGTAAAACAGAAACCCATCTTCAGTCAGCCTTGGAAGATTTTCATTAACATGATGTTTTCTTTTACAGGTTGCCTTGAATCTGTAAAGGACACAATCACAAGATCATCTGCGCCAAAGACATGACGTCTTAGGATTGATAATAAAGATTAATGGACCAGAGAAAATTGATTAATGTGTTCAACTATGGAAATCCTTCATCAGGATGCTGGTCAATAATGAGTATGGATTATCTCCACTTTTTATCACACTGCAGGGCATTCCCATGCAAGGCCACCCTGCTTCCCAGAAGTCAAATCTAGTTAGCCTTACACACCGATGTCACAAATAGACAGCCACTGGTTATAAGCTTGACCCTCCCATATTCCAGTCAGAACTGACAAAGCTCCTTGGATGAGAAGTGAAACGTCTTCAAAGAAATCAAAGAAGTCCAGTTGCCTTAATTTAAACCCTTTTGGAAAAATTGGGCAACATTTCCACATGGGGACACATTTATCTAAATTTAACCAAAATGGCTAAATCAATCAGGTCAATCTAGAGCCAGTTCTTTACTAGTTTTATAAAAATGTCAGTATCCAGAGATTGTGGATACAAGTAAAGACACTTTTGACAAACTCAGAAGAGTGTTTGCCAATATGGGGTGCCATTTGTAAAGTCAAACAGTCATAACTTAACAGCAATATTTTGGGTTATTTAGCCTATAATAAGAGAAAAAAAGTGGGAGATCATTTTTCAAAGTCATATTTTTACCATGTTATTCATACATTTATAACTAAATATTTAGTTTACAAACTAAATTTAGCTTCAAATTAAACATTTAACACATTAAACACAAAACCAAACTGAGAGCCCTTGAGACAGAGTCCCTGTGTTGTAATTGCCTTCTGTAATTCTGTACATAACATGTCTGTGTAATTGAAAAAAAAAAATATATGTTGTAACTGTAAATTTTGCTGCCTCTTGGCCAGGACTCCCTTGAAAATGAGGTTTTAAATCTCAATGGGACCTTCCTGGTTAAATAAAGAATAAATAAAATAAAAATTTTCCTAAATATTTATACCCCAGCTAAATATTTATTTTGGAGCTAAACATTTAGTTTGCAAAATCAATATTTAGGTTTTGCCCCAAAATAAATATTTAGCTGGTGTCTAAATATTTATTTTCCAAAGTAAATATTTAGCTGGGGTATAAATATTTAGGAAAATGTTTAATTTGAAGCTAAATTTAGTTTGTAAACTAAATATTTAGTTGGGAACTTTAACATTTATAAATGTATGAATAACATGGTGAAAATATGACTTTGAAAAATGAACTCCCATTTTTTTTCTCTTATGATAGACTAAATAACCCAAAATCTTACTGTTAAATTATGACTCTTTGACTTTACAAATGACACCCCATATTCCAACAGCTCCTGTTCTGGCCTTTCAAGTTCCTATACCAAACACTGAAGCTATGTGGTTGGACATGTCCCTGAAAGAAGATGAATTTGAATGAGATATAGTAAACCCGAGCAGGACATTTACAAAGCAGGAACAGAAATGTTCCACAAGAAAATGAAAGCTGTGGTTAATGTTCTGGTTGTGGTTGCTTTTACAAGTGATTTTGGGGAGGGAAGTGTATTTGTTTATGTGGACACAATTTTTTCTACTTGCTGTTTGAGAATCTATGGCACAATTTTAGTTAATGTCAAAGTAAGGGAGTACAAGTGACAAATAAATGGATTTCAGAAAAGTACACTATTTAAGAAGTGAAATTTGTAAAAAAAATTAAATTAATTTAAAAAATCACACACGATCTGAAAATCATGACAACTGGTTTCATGGCAAATCAAAATCTATAATAGCTGTTTTAATAAATGCTATGAGACACTGTATATAGGCGTTATAATATGCTACTAAAATGTATTTTCTAAAAAGAGGAAATGCTTTTACTCAGGATTCAGACTGTTTTAATAAAAATCCTATGAAAACGTGTTTGTTCTAAAAAGCTTCAGACCTAAAACCAGAACCAGACATACAACTCTTCCCCTAAGTCTGGACCTTTTGCGTTTTTTAAGCAGAGTGGAATTTGCTTTGAATGGAACAAAGAGCAGCTATTATCCTAAGAAAATCTCAGGAATGTCTCTCAAGAAGTTTAAAGTTACAACAAAGCTGACCCAAAAGACATTATTTCTGTTGGAGAAGGAAGATGGGGCTGAACAGACTTTTAATGTAAACATTCACACACAGTATATTTATAGCACAATTCAATAATTTATTCAATGAAAAATCAATCAAAAAGTGTCTCATGACTTCTATACAGTACTGATTATCGTTTTTAATTTAAAATTTAAATTTTCTCCATTTTTATTACTTTATATATTTTTCTTTTTTTTCTTAATCACTTTTTTCTGTTTTTGTTCAGCAGCTCATTTTTATCTTGAGAGGCGCTATATAAAAAAAAATCGTGTCTTCTTCTGATTATCAGGTATGCTGAAAGCGATGGCTGAAAGCCTGTCTGTGTATCGCCTACATTTCCCAGAATCCCTCGCCACTGTTTATTTTAGGCAGGACCTCGGTTGCTCTTTGCTGTCCAGTGGGATTTTTAATAATGCAGTCCTTACAGTCTTCAATAATTTGCTTCACACCAGATTGCACATCTGGCTAAAGCAGTTTGGGAACCAGGAGAGGGAACGGAAACATGAGATGGACATCACTCGGACCAGACCGTCCTTGTATGGAGAAATCGGTAAGTTAAGTAGCTTACACTGTGTGACTAACCTAAGATAACTGTTTATAAAAAGCTCTGGCGGGTGATTAGATACGGTTGCATGGTACAGCTAGTTGTTTTTTTTTTATAAGCTTAATTTATTAAAGACTCAGTTTGGGCAAAAAGGGTAAATGTAGTTAGGTTAGCCTTAGCTTATTTCTGGGGTGATGCTAACTGCTAAAGCATCACGTGAGCTACCTGACATACAGGTGACTGATTTATGTTTGAAATAACCAAATACACCACACATTCTACTCAATAATATACATTAATTAGTGGTAATGATGCTTTGTTATTATGTCACACTGTGTAGGGTCATATAGTTTATTCTCCTTACTTAGTTTAGTTTATAATCAATCAATCAATCAACTGTCTTGTGAAGTTAAAATTCCAAAGCATAAAGGTGATGATTAGCCCCTCAGACATCATGAACAGAGACGGGTTCAGACGGTCTTGTTTTGTTTGCAGCTCATGGCCTTGGATTCTGGACAGACCGGTCAGCGGTCCACGAGGCTGCTGCTCAGGGCAGGGCCCTGCAGCTGCAGCAGCTGATCCAGGCAGGTGCAGCTGTTAACATTGTAGCCGTGGACTCCATCACGCCACTGCACGAGGCATGCATACAGGGTCAAACGCAGTGCGTCAGACTGCTGCTGGACGCTGGTGCACAGGTCAGAGAGAGTCATCAGCCTGGTGAATTTTGTGGACCTTTAATGGGATGTTTGGTTTAATTCTGACCCTCACCGACAGGTGGATGCTCGGAACATCGATGGCAGCACTCCACTGTGTGACGCCTGTGCTGCTGGTAGCCTGGATTGTGTCAAACTGCTGTTGGAGTACGGAGCAACAGTTAATCCTCCACTGTTCACCTTCTCCCCTCTACACGAGGCGTGCATGGGAGGTATGACTTATTACAGCTGAGTCCATCAGTCCAGGCTCTACATCAAGCTTTGATATAACTACCCACAATTCATAAGAGGAATGACAGAAGGGATTTAGCCAATCAGATTGCTCCATCACAGCACATGATCAGCTTTATAGTGGCTCAGAAAGATGAGAGATACTTGAATGAATGAAATCAAAGCTAACTGAACTTTTTTATATAAATATTTTAAATACCTTATTTTTATTTATAAGCTCCTTGGATGAGAAGCAACTCATTCTCAGCAATCATTTATTATCAGGAAGAGCATAAATGCACGACACTTGGAACACAACAGCAGATTTACTGCAGTCCAAGCAGCCTTGGAGCCAGTCAGATGTTCTCATTAATGCATTTTGATGTAGATTATAAGACTTTTCCTTTTCTAAACAGGTAATTCCGACTGCGTTCAGCTCATGATTGATCGAGGAGCTTTCATGGAGGCTCATGACTGCCATTATGGAACGCCGCTTCACGTGGCCTGTGCCAGGCAACATTACGACTGCACCAAAGTCCTGCTCGCTGCAGGTGCGTGTAGGCTCTTCCTCTGCGCATACGTGGACCGAAAATGACATGAAATAAAAATTCGATGGTTTACCATTTCTGTCTTTTCTTCTTTAGGGGCAAATGTGAATGCATCCAAGCTCAATGAGACTGCTCTTCATCATGCAGCTAAAATGAAGAACACTGATCTGATCGAGCTCCTGGTGGAGTTCGGAGGGAACGTGTTTGCCACAGATAACCTCAACAAGAAACCCATTCACTACACCAGCACAGGCTCTCCCTCTTTCCTCTGCCTGGAGTTCTATGAGAGTGAGTAATCCTAGAGCATTGCTGTAACTGAACTAGCAGAGGTAAACATCTGTTTTCCCTTCCTTAGACACACCCCTCAGTTTGCAGCAGCTCAGCAGAGTGGCTGTGAGGAGGACCCTTGGCACCAGAGCTCCTGAGGTTGTTTCCAAGCTGCGTTTACCCAACCGCATCATAAACTTTCTCTCATTCGTACCACCTCCCGTTGTTGAAATCTGAGCAACAATTGAGGATGTTTTATGGAAAGGTACAATCTACTGATGTGGTCTGTTTCTTCAGAAAGTCACATGACAGGATGCTGAAGGTAAAACAGACGTCTGAGGACCAGATGAGACAGATGTGTCGAATTTTGCACATAAATTCAGACGTGATTTTCTAAACATGCTGATATAGGGATCTTATTGAAGATGAGACGACACACTAGCAGTGTTTTACTGCATCTCTTCAGTTTGTCATGTATAGTTTTAGTTAGAAAAATGCTCATTTTCAAGGCAAAAAACCCCAAACATCTTACATTAGGAAGCTAATCACAAGAACTCTCAGGAATGTTCCAGAGCTCAGATTTTCTACTTTGTGCTCCTGCTACAACAAGCAAGGCTCCACCTTTCAAATTGACTAACAGAACTTGTTGACCTTGCTGGTTTTCTGAGAAGCGTGATTATCTGAAGAGAAATCTACATAATCAAAGGAGCAGCAGCCGGGCCTCTGTGACACTAATAGTCTTTTCACACTTCTCAGAGCCGTTTTAAGCTGTGTTAAAACATCTCGTCACATGAGGATCCTACAGTTCATCATAGATGTGCCGCAGACATAGTCAGACTGATCACAGAGAAACAGAAAAAATGTGTCAGCTCTGTGTGTATTCCTGTAGATTCAACAAACCAGAGCACATTCATTTAGTTATCCACTTTTAATTGTGAATCTGCTTCAACGTGGGACTGTATGATTTTATGTAGTTGTACATATTCTGTAACTATTTATTTTAATGTAAATTTGTAAATAACATGGTTCTACATCTATAAAGTTTGTGTAAATAAATAGATCATAACCAGAGACATCTGTGTGTCCCTTGTGTTTGAACTTTGAGCATAGATCTAATAGAATTACACACACACACACACACACACACAATAAATGTACAATTATATCTGAATGCTGCCTGGAAATTGCATCCTAAACAAAACACCCCCCACCATCCCCAGCATACACTAGTGATTGGTTTCAGTTCAAGTTTTAAGTCCCGCCCTCTACATGTGAATGAACGGATCATTTTACTGATAAGAAAATAAAGATGACAGCAAGAAGGTAGCAGGTTCAAATCCCAGCTGCGTGGAGTGTTCTTGTACATGTGAGTTTTCTCCAGCTACCCCAACTTCCTCCATCAGACCCAAAACATGCATGTCAGGTTAATAATTGGACTCTAAACTGTGTCCTTGTGATGGACTCGAGACCTGTCCATTGTGTCCCGACTCCCGCGTCTCTCGCCCGATTATTCATTAGTCTAATATATATATCATTTAATGCTTAATAAACACCTTGACCAGTGCAGATGATTGGTGTCATTTACGCCTGGTTCTCATAAACTGGCTTTCATGGCTTCACTTTCCAGCAACAGAAGATGGTGGAGATAATGTCTCCCATTTTCTTCGGTGTATGCTCTGATTTAATTGATATATAAAATTGTTATTCTATGAAACAACTAAAATCTATTTGGTGTTTGGCCTCCTGGGTAATAATGTTAATAGATGCCAAAATAGAAAACACTTGCTCATCACAGCTTGTGAGCAAAAAGAAAAGAAGCAGCGATGAACTGAAAGGATTCAGGGGGATGAAGGAATGACTCTCAGCTTGGAGCAGTTTGATGCATCTGTTGGAGCAGAAGATGCTTCAGACAGCTGGAGGACGTTCGAACACACTTCCTCTTTGATGGTTCTACCTTCCATGTTTGCATTTACAGTTATTGCTGCCAATAACAGAAATGACGACCAGCCCAACGCGTTTGTCCGTCTCCTCACTGTCAGACCCCAGTAAGTCGAAGCACAAAGCCACACATCCTGGTTCTGGTGGTTTTCCTTCCCACCATCGCCCATCGCACGGCGCTTCCTCTCGATGGGGGATTTCAATGTAGAGATGAGTCAAAACAACCTGCTGATTCCCTTAAACACGTCTGATTTTTTTGTTTTGTGCTTTGAGATGACACTTGTGTTGCTATAAAAATAAGCTGAATTGTACTGGATTAAATTATGAGAAGATTCCAAACAAAAAGGATATTTACCAAGTAACGTGATATGAAACAATAGAAGTTCGCTACACAATAGGTTTCCTTTGAACTAGAGCGGCTGTTCAGAGGTCAGACACGTTTTCATTTCCATAAACTTGTTATCTGATCCTCCCTGAACCACAGCTGCTGCTGCAGGTGTTCAGGGATTAGGACGATGGAGACCAACATCAGACCTTTGACGTTGTGTTTCTAGGAATGCACACATAGGAAAAAATGGCTGCTGCTGACTTCACGCTGAGCTGTGACTTTACACGTTTTTAGAAAAAGCTGCAGTTAAACAGCAACTTACACTTCCTCACCCAAAGGTGCGTGCATCCAACAGCTAAGAGACCATCAACGGATTATTAGAGGAAATAAACGATCAGGTGTAAAAGGAAATGCAGAACTATCAGGCAGGGGAAGGAAATATAATTAAAAAGATCTACTGTCAAAACTCAAAGGTTTTGAGTTTTGTTGGTTGAACTTTAGAGATAAAATCTTGTCAAAAAGTGAGTTGGTCCATCTACAGAAAGATCTCACTTCCTCTGAACTGTTTCTGCTGTGGGGGTGGTTTAAACGATGTTACTTCATCTGCTCAGCGGGTACTTTTACTTAGTTACTTTACTAACTCATGGAATCAGTTTGGGAATAATCAAGTGTTTAACTGGAAAATCATCACTTTTCCTGTGTAAACAATACTAGAGAACAACTACGATGTACCTGCAGATGATTTGCAAATATTTAAAGTTGAAATGGTGAATGCAAATGTTGCTTCCTCTGTTGTATATTTACCGTGACACTTCCTCTGGGCTAAAAACGGACTCAGCTGCTGGGTGAAGCAACTCTAGCAAACATAAAACTTCCATCTGGCGGCAAGGACCCAGTTTTAGATTCCTCTACTAAATTTTCAATCTTATGGCAGATTTTGAAACAGATTTCAGGCCCTGATCTTTTTACATTAAGTCTCCTGTTTATTTTATAAAAGTTGCACCACTCAGTGTAAAATTTGTAGCAGCAGCAAAAAAAAAAAAAAAAAAAAAAAAGATGTGCAAGCAAGGAATTAAGGTGTAGCAACACAAACAAAACTCAGGACAACACGTACAAACAAAAATGTTTTACTTATATTTTTTCCTTAATTTCCACTGAATACATTGATTTTTATTTGATATCGTTCCCCAGAAATGTTCTTATCATGCTGTGTTTGTGGTCAGTGCTTCTGCTGACGTTTTGATTGTTATCCTGCATCAAATCATCATTTTTAGACTTGGTGTCACTTGATAACTTCCTGTAAACAAGATACCTCATCTCTTATCCTGGCTCTCGACGGACAGCTTTACATGAGACGGTTTAAATACAAACAGAAAAAGTCCACATTTCACAGACATTTAGCTGCTTTACACAAAGAATCTTTTATCGCCTTCTGTAAACTAATTCCACAAATTGAAAAAGAATTTGATACACAGGTTTGGACGGATGTTATTGGGGTGGGGGGGTTTCAGTGCTGCTAAAAAAAGGTAAACATCAGGATAAAAGAGTAGAGTAACACACATGATCGTCAGGACACAGAATAAGGACGTGTCCGTCTGAGAAGAGCCTCTGTTCTGCGTCTACACGCCTGTTTCCTTCCTCTTTTGTGATCCTTGTAACTTCTGGTCCAGTCTGGTTTTGGACAACGTCTGAGGCCTGAGTTTAGGGCCGGAGACATGTGGACAGTTCTCGTCTGTTTCTTCATCACAGATCTTTGTTAAGCTGGAGGAGGAGTGGTGTTTAGTGTGGGTGGATCCCTCCTGCTGAGCTCCAGCGGTAGCCCCCTGCTGTTGGGTCATGGCGGTGCGCAAACAGTTCAGCCACTGCTGCTTGTGGTAGACGTCGCTGACGTTCAGGGTGTGGGACTGACCGTTGGACGGGTCCAAAGAGCTCACACGGAAAACATTCTTGGCTTTAGAAAAAGAAATTTTTAAAACATCAGTTCAATCAAAAAGAGTCTATTAAATCACAAATGTCATTCTTCATTCAAAACTCTGTTTTCAGCTTTAAAAGTCTTTTCCCTCTGGTTTATTAAGTGTGATGCTTTTCCTCTTTAATCACACTTTGAGGTGCATGGATCAAAGTTCAGGGTTCACATTTCAAACACCAGACCTATTTCATCACCAAGGGTTCAAAAATAGGATAAGAATGTGTGAAAATGTTTCTTTTAGCGAAAACAGTGAGCAGACGTATCTGCAGCTGTAGCTTATAGACCTTTTTCACGAAAACCGGAAGTGCGCCATCGTTGGGAAAACTTCTTCCTAACTAGGTCAGATTTCAGTCAGCACGGATCGTGTCTGCACTAAAAACATTTTACATTTGCCCAATATAAAATTCTAAATAGGTCGCAGAAGACCAGAAAACACACAGCAATATAATACTGGAACGCAGAGCTGCTACCCATGAAAAATAAATTACAGTGATATTACATTACAACATGATGATCTTATTGTTCTAACAATATAATTTTCACGTTCTTAGAATAAAAATTTCACTTTGAAATAATATAATATCATGTTCTAACAACATACACATGCATAATATAGAATATAAAATGTATGATAATTATATTGTACAACTGTGATAAACTATGAACGTCTATGAACGTGAAATTTATATTGTTTGAACAATAACTGTTAACGTGGCATTGCGTTAATTTTATTTTGCGTGGGTGGCAGCTCTAAACTACACTGTTAACCCCAACAGTTAACCAGACTCATAATGTTTGTATATATAGTACTCATGAGTTCAGCATCATTTACTTGTCATGAACACATAAAAGAACTTACATTATAGCGGAGTTAGCTTTGGAGAACTTACCTGCAGGGGCTAACGTAGCATCATCATGGTACAGCCTTGTCGCCTACTTTACCTTTTCTAGCTCCTGGCTCTCCAATTCCTGTGCTGCACAAACTACCGTTTGTGTTACCGAACATGTAGACTGCTGGGGTGAAGTTATTCCAGGAGAATAGACATGGTACCGCATCCGAGTTAAGACGGCTAACACTTAGCCCCAGCACGTAAACATAGCCGTGAAGTGTCTGCTGCAGACATAAGTATTTCCCCTTTAATTAACAAAATTGAGCCCCTCCTCACGCGTGATCGCCCATAGACAGTTTTGTCTTACATCAGTAGATGTTGGAAACGAATGGAAATGGAGATAGGGCTGCTTCAGAGCATGAGAAAAACAGACTGATCCCTATAAGTAACGCTGCAATAATTCTTATTTTCCGCTGCACTGACGTATTTCCGGTTAAAAACCCCGGAAGCGTGAAAAAGGTCTATTAATGTTTGTGACATCCTAACACATCAGTGTAGTGCTAACATGACGTTCCTAAGCAATCAAACACATAATGAATTAAATTTAACATGATTTTGTAAGAAAAGGCAAACAAAAGATGTGATCTGAAATTGAACTTTGGGAACAATGAAACACATCCTTCCTCTTGGAGTCTCACCTTTCTCTCCGTTGGTGAAAGCCCCTCTGAAGGACCCCCCGATGCGGATCTCTCCGTCCTGGAGGTCCTCCAGGGACAGGTCTCTCACTGGGATGGGCTGTCGGTACACCTGGAAGCAGCTCCTGTCGTTACGGGTCACCGGTCTGGTCAGAACCAGCAGCTCAGAGAACAGGAAGACGTGTAGCCTCTGAAAGATCACGTTAACAGCAAAATAAGTCAATCAGTTGACAGTTACAGCATGAGAATAACAACATAATAATCTCTGCACCCACCGAACCACTTTTAGTGCGCAGCTCGCCGTGACATAGAAGGGTTTTACATTTGTCCAACAGCGGGTCCCGCTGCTTATCATCCAGGAACTCCAGCTTGTCGATGTAGTACCGACACTCAGATTCACCTTTTCTCACGTTGATGTCCGACAGAATCTCCTGGATTATAGTGATCTGGAACATGAAATGGCATCATTTAACACAGCAGCGCTCACTAATCTGATGTGACGGCTGATGGTAGCTGACGTACGGCTCGCTCCAGCTTGGTTACGTCGGGGTGGTCAGGAGGCGTGTGTCTGAGGATCTCCCTCAGCAGCAGGGGGTATTTCACCAGGCGTGAGCGCGGGATGTCCAGGAAGCTCCACAGGTCCAACTTCCTGCTGAAGGGTGACTCCAGGCAGCGCTGCAGGAAGTCCTGCACCCGCTTGTCCTGTTTCTTCTGGTCCAGCAGGGCTTTGGCTGCCAGCTGGTTGCTGCAGTAGTTCTTGTAAGCATTCAGACCAGGCAGCTAAAGGAACAGAAACAATAACATTTGACCTGTTGGTTTCACTTGATGGATCCATTAGAAATAAAGGAATTAGACAAGCATACCCAGTCTATTACTATCTGTCCAATCTGGGATATCGTTCCATCAGGTCCAGTTCCCTCTGTCAGCTTCATCATCAGGTCTGCAGAAGAAAAACAGCTCAAACTTCTTGGTCTTAAAAAGGACTTTAAGCAGTTTAAAGTAGAAATTGTTCAGTGGAAGCTTACACTCGTGTAGGGGGATGTAAGCATCCAGGTCACCAAAGATATGAGCCAGTTCCTCCTCTGTCATGATGGAGAGCTTCAGCATCGGGTCGTGGTATGCCTGGATGAGGCAGGAATGTGATCGGAAAAATGTTGGTTAAAAAAAGAGAAAAGCTTTGATTTGTCTTTCTAATTTTGGAAAGCTCCAAACCTTCCGGGCAAGTTGAAGATCCTCAATGAGATCCTGCTCCCCTCTGAAAAGTTCATAAATCGCCTGGAAAATAAACGTTAAGTTACTCTTTCTGACCTTGAGCTCTTCTGATGCTCCTGAACGTTAAAACCACAGAAGTGGACCACCTCTTGTCTCTTGATCTCTTTAGAAGAGAAGGTGCTCTTCTGATGGACGTCCAGCGTCTCCGACCACAGCGTGCTGTTCCTGCGCTTAGTGGGGGTTGGACCTGCAGCCTTGCTGCTAGCTCTGAGAGTCATCGCCGGCGACTTGTTGTCGACACGTAGAGACATCGACTGGAGAGAAAATATCTTTGTTTTTTACTACGAAACACAAAAAACCCTGACATGTTTCTAGATTTAATAAAACCAAATGTCATTACCCACCTGGATCGTTTGGCCAAAGCGCCGCACAGCTCCGTTCTTTGAAGGCGACATCAGATTGACGAGGGATGAAACTTTGGCCAGCGGTCGGACGCGCTTGTTAGTGGGCTCCTGAAAAACAGAAATCTATTTAAACAGCTCCTGTTGACCGAATAACATCTAATAAACAATTAAAAGTCAAGGGTACTGATGATATTAAATATATTCTAATGCTTTTCTAACTTAAAGACATTCAATAGTATGAATGAAATGAAATAATCTGAAGTTTTGGTAAATACCTAAAATTTTGTCACAAATACTTAAATAATTTTTGAATCATGCTGAGAAAACACATTATTTTATATTAATTCTCCATATGTTGACCATTATTTCACCAGAAGTTTCCAGATGTTTTTCATCAGGGTTTAAAACTCAGAGAAGGATTTTCTTCCCTCCCTAACTGGTTAAATGTACGACACACACGCTACGAATATAAAGCTCTAACTTTGTTTATTCTGGGCTTATAATTTTATACGGTTCTAATAAGTAAAATAAGGTAAACCTTCATTTTTTTTAATTGTTTTTGAAGATGTTTCACTCCTAAATCAAACAATCTTTCTTAATTTAAATGAAAAAAAGAGCAAAATTCAAATATTTTTCTTTCTTTTACATGAAACTCCTGCAAGTAACAGAATATACAGTAAACGCTGCTGTTGTCTTCTGACTTCTGATTGGATAAATCTAGTTTGTCTTCTTCCTGCACACCCAGGCAGGTTTGTACCTGAACCAGCATGCGACTGTCCAATATCTTATGAAATAAATGATTTTTAATCCACTGAATTACTGATGTAAAATCACTGCTCAGCTTAACCTGCATTAGCCTCCCACACATTTAAAGGCACACTACGTAACTTTGTCATATGTTTAATCCACTATCTTGAGCCACTACAGTAGGTGCTAAAATGACCTTTTACAGGGTGAGTGAATAGTCTCAGCCCCCTCCGCTCCTTGTGGGGAGACCGCGTTTGCAACTCGAGTCTCTCCGGACCAGTGACCTGAAGTCTCGCAAAGTCACACGTCTCTCTAGAAGCAGAAACTTTATGGCAATCCATGTTTACACCTCAGAAACATAGCTGTCAAGTCTCCGGTTTTGGCTGGGAAACTCCCGTATTTGACCCGTTTCCCACTGTCTACCAGTATTAGTATCTCCTGCAAATTTCATATACACTGCTCACAAAAATGAAAGGAACACTTTTTTTATTGGGCTTAGCATGAAATCAATTAAACCTGTCTGATAATTTTCTGGTTGATTAAGCAGCTGAGGGCATTGTTAATCACTTTCAGCTGTATTGGTGTTCATGGACTTAACGACAGGTGCACTAAAGTGGCAACAATTACA